>OU611994.1:2199960-2230794 GCA_914767915.1 Agriopis aurantiaria | reverse complement strand
GACAACTAAAAAAAGCAGTTAAATATACTAAAAGAGCCGTTTAACCTAACCAGTATTGTCTGTTAAATTAACTATTGGTTTAGGTAGGACCTATTGAAAATAGTTGTTGGATTTACCAAGTCACTTTGGTTAGGACAACTAAAAAAGCAGTTAAATATACTAAAAGAGCCGTTTAACCTAACTAGTATTGTCTGTTAAATTAACTATTGGTTTAGGTAGGACCTACTCAAAATAGTTGTTGGATTTACCAAGTCGCTTTGGTTAGGACAACTAAAAAAAGCAGTTAAATATACTAAAAGAGCCGTTTAACCTAACCAGTATTGTATGTTAAATTAACTATTGGTTTAGGTAGGACCTACTGAAAATAGTTGTTGAATTTAACCAAGTCGCTTTGGTTAGGACAACTAAAAAAGGCAGTTAAATATACTTAAAGAACCGTTTAACCTAACCAGTATTGTCCGTTAAATTAACTATCGGTTTAAGTAGAACCTACTATAAATAATTGTTGGATTTACCAAGTCACTTTAGTTAGGACAACTAAAGAAGCTGTTAAAAATACTAAAACAGTTGTTTAACCTAACCAGTGTTGTCTGTTAAATAAATTATCGGTTTGGGTAGGGTGCACTGATTTTTTTGTTGGATTCAATTTGCGACTTTGGTTAGAACTACTAGAGACTGTTAAGCGTACTACGACAGTTGTTTAATCTAGCCAGAATAGTTCGTTTAAGTATCAAATAGTTTTGAGCTGCGCATACCGAAAAGAAATATATTTATTTTGTCAATTTGGTTAGGACAACTGAAAGAAGCTGTTAAAATACCTAAACAACTGCTTAATCTAGCTAGCGTTGTCTGTTGCTGAATAAACAGCCACGATTAGTTAGATTAAGCAGTTTTTTTTTAATATTTGCCAGCTTTTTGTTGTCATCAAAGTCTCAAAATAAAAACAAAATACTTTTCAACATGCGTTTGTTACAGTGGTTAGTTATAACAGAACATATTAACATAATTAGAACAGAATTTTGATCAAACAGCTGTTGTAGTATGTTTAACAGCCTTTTTAGTAGTCCTACCCAAATTTGCAACTAACGTAATATGAATCCAACAAAAAAAAACAGTGCGCCCTACCCAAAGTGATAGTTAATTAACTGACGACACAGGTTAGGTTAAACAACATCTGTTTTAGTATTTTAACTGCTGTTTTAGTATTTTAACTGCTTTTGTTTAGTTGACTTAACTAAAGTGACGTAATAAATCCAACAATTATTTTCAGTGGGTCCTACGTAAACCAATAAAGTCAATTTAACAGACAACACTGGTTAGGCTAAACAGCTGTTTTAGTATGTTACATTTTATTAGTTGTCCTAACTAAAGTGACATAATAAATCCAACAATTATTTTCAGTGGGCCCTACCTAAACCAATATAGTTAATTTAACAGACAATAAGCGTTAGGCTAAGCAGCTGTTTTAGTATGTTACCAGTTTTTTAAGTTGTCCTAACTAAAGTGACAATAAATCCAATAATCATTTTCATTGGGCCCTACCTAAAACAATATAGTTAATTTAACAGACAACACTGGTTAGGCTAAACAGCTGTTTTAGTATGTTACAGTTTTTTGTTGTTGTCCTAACCAGTGACGTAATAAATAAAACCAACAATTATTTTTCAATAGGCCTAAACTAAAAGTTACATTTAAAAAAAAAAATATACACATCAAAATATTATATTTGATGTAAAACACTATAGATTAACATCCAACAATTATTTCACTCCATGACTACCCATTAACATAAATAAGTAAACTTTAATTTAAAAAAATATATACGATTTGTATATTATTGCAATACAAAAATCATTATTATGGTAAACTGTAACAATATATTATTATTGGGTAGTCAAAGATATAATGAAACTAACTTTAGAGAAATAAAAATTAAGTAAGTAAAATGCAACATTAATTTTATTGATATTAAACAAATCTTAAACTAAAACATGTATTTATCAAACTATTTTCATTATATAATTATTATTAATATCATAATTGAATAACTTACTACTACTTAATAACTATAGTAAATTAAAATCAGTTACATTTTTGCTCTTCTGTGGTAACATTTGAATCATTTAAACTTATAATTATGATCCTGATCATAGATAAAATAACATTAACAAGAAAACCATGCAGTAGATAGGTAGTCATATTTTATTTGTCTAAATGAAATTCTCGACCTTCATAAATAAAATAAAAATCAGACAAACGGATACTTGAAACTTAGTAATAGGGTCCCTTTTTACCCTTTGAGTACGGGGCCCTAAAAATAAGGGTCATATTACAATGGATGCATGATATTATAGTTACCTTAGTTTTATGTAGCTTGTTGGTAGTTAGATTCTATTTGATTTCTTTTTTTACGCTCATTAAAAATACTAATTTAAAACAAATAATATTTCAGGAAACTTATTATGTTCCTAGTAGGACTCTGAGTCCAAAAAACACCATGCCAGCAAAAGGCAAACTCGTGGACAGATACTATAACCAATTGAGAATGTTAAGGGTGTCTGGAGTCTTGCCTAAAAAAAGGCAGAAAGTTAGCCCAAAAAGCGATAATGAAACCACAGATGGCGATTATGAATCCACTGACAATGGTATTATAATTTTTATAACTAATCATTTTAATATTCCTTTATTTATGTTTTATAATAGTTATTTATGATACAAGTGCGGAAAGTTGGTTATTACAAACGAGTAGACGAATGTAAGCCCGTGACGAAGTCGAGGGCTTACCATAGTCACGAGTTTGTAATAACCAATCCGCACGTGTGCCATACAACGTTTTACAACACATTTGCGAGAAAAAAACTAAAAAATGGAAATTAAAAAAATACCGTAACGTGCTATACAACGGAGCGTGCGGACAAATTCATTACCGCACGCTCCGTTGTATGATGTGTTTCATTATAGCACGCTCCGTTGTATGATCCGTAATGTTTAACTTTCGAAAGATGTATTCAGGCTTCGTAAGTGCACTTTTTGAGCAAATGTGTTGTAAAAAATATTTTGAATGGTTCAAATAATATTATTTCTAATAATATTTTTATGTATAAATGTAAGTACAAATATTAATAATATTCTGATTTAAGTTATATTCTCTGTAATTTACTATCTTTTAGTAACATATTATTAAGATTTTTAATTTTTTTTACTATGCAGATTCTGAAGATGATGAACAAATGACTTGGTTAAAATACAACCGGGACCCCTGGCCGTTAGTAGAAGAAAAATGGAAGGCAACATGCGCTTATCGAAAACAAAAAACATACGACAGCGACAAAAAACTACCAATAATGATTAACGATTGGCCATGCCTGAAATCAACCAATGGACATCGACTGGTAATGTTTTTGTTACTTCTAAATGTAGCGCATAATGTCACTTATTAATTTTTTTGCACTATAATTATAAATACGAAATACCTTTATACCAAATTTTATCCAAATCCCTTCACCCGTTACAGAGATGAGTGGTAACAAACACAGATACATGCCTATGTGTTAATGCTTATGTGGGCATAATCTACCATTTTACCAAATTTCATCTAAATCCATGTAGCCTAGCCGTTACGGAGTTGACTGCGAACAAACATACATACACATACAACACACACACACACACACACACACGCTTACATACATACACACATACACACACACACACACGGTTACACAACTATCGTATTTATAGTATAAGTGTGATGCAAATAATAGCCTGTTTTAAAGTTGTTTGTTTACTTCCAGATTGAAATTGACTTTTGTCATTTATATGAAAATAAAAATTTGAAGTTGTTTGAAAAGTGGGATGAATTTCAAAAAACTGCTATTAAGCTAATGGAAACTGATCCTGCGATTGAAGACAGTTCCAAGCTGCAGTTTAAAGAAGATAGTGAGAGTAAGTATTCATTTGAACTAGGGACATTTTCTATATAAGGCCGATAGATAACGTGGTCTGGTCGAAACAGGTACTTACCTAACCATGAAATGAAAAATATAAATTTTGCTTTTTAACTAATGGGCTATTTTTATATTGAAAGTCTGACAACCTAACCTTGCCAGTACTCTGCAAATATTCACTTTTTAAGCAATATCGCCAAGTTCGGAGGAATGTGTGCCCAAATGCTTTCGAAAACTTTTAACATTATTATATATTCTGTCACAATTATTTTGATTACAACATTATGTGGAATCTGCTGCTAGACTATGTATAACCTTCATATGAAGAACAAGTCCTTTGATGGTACCAAAATTACTTACACAAATAGAGCAACGCCACATTGTCTTAGTAAAAATGGCTCTGAAAAAACAGTTTATCGAAATGTAATTACTCCTGCAATTCTTTTATAAAATTGGATACTTGGCTGAACTTTTTGTCAGATTCGAGATTAATTTCGAAAAAGTATTGCTGGATGAATAACCACAACTGTTCACATTCTTTCGGGTAGGCGAGATTCAAAACCATAAAACATTTAAAGCAAATGTCAATAGCTTTTGTCAATGAAGTAAATCTGTACTTCATGTCATCTACAACCACATAGAATGCTTCAAACTCCGTAAGTGTACCAACACTTATAATCATAGGTTGGCAAGTCAAACCTTTTTTGTTGTACGACTTGTGTCTATTCTGCAACTCTTCTTCTACGTCAGCATAATTCTGAAACAAAATAAAAGTTCAATTTTAATATTATAGATATTTCAACAATATTTCAAGGTTTAGACTTAGACCAATATCTATATCAATCAATTAATTAATAAAACTGTAGCTGAGCTAAATTTGTACAATAGCAACATTTAAAAATATGAAAAAATACATCATAGAATTAATAATATTAAAGCAAAATAATAATAATATAAATGTCATTCTAATTATAACTAGGCATCAATTATTCATTCCAGTTTTGGAATGAACTCCTCTACGCTATACGGCGCCATATCAGTCAGAAAGACCTACCTAGAAAATGCCTACACAATATACAAGAACACAAATATCAACTACTACTTACTTTGACATGTGTTATGAAAGCTTGTCTAGATTCTGCAATTGACACTTTATTAAACTTTTTCTTGTCAGTATTCAATATTTTTGATGTTGGTTTCATTTTGCAAGCTAAAGAGCTGCAAACTGCAAAGTCTCGAATATCTGCAACAAATTACAAACAATATTATTATGAAACGATATTGCGTCTCGTGGTTCTTCTTCCTCGCTGTTGTAAAACCTCGTAGAATTATAGACTGTTATATAGACTGCACGGACTCACAGAAGGTAAAAGTTGTTTAAATAAAATAAAAACATACAGTCGAATTGATAACCTCCTTTTTGAAGTCGGTTAAAAAGTGAATATTTGCAGAGTACTGGCAAGGTTAGGTTGTCAGACTTTCAATATAAAAATAGCCCATTAGTTAAAAAGCAAAATTTATATTTTTCATTTCATGGTTAGGTAAGTACCTGTTTCGACCAGACCACGTTATCTATCGGCCTTATATAGAAAATGTCCCTAGTTCAAATGAATACTTACTCTCACTATCTTCTTTAAACTGCAGCTTGGAACTGTCTTCAATCGCAGGATCAGTTTCCATTAGCTTAATAGCAGTTTTTTGAAATTCATCCCACTTTTCAAACAACTTCAAATTTTTATTTTCATATAAATGACAAAAGTCAATTTCAATCTGGAAGTAAACAAACAACTTTAAAACAGGCTATTATTTGCATCACACTTATACTATAAATACGATAGTTGTGTAACCGTGTGTGTGTATGTGTGTGTGTGTGTGTGTGTGTGTGTGTGTGTGTGTTGTATGTGTATGTATGTTTGTTCGCAGTCAACTCCGTAACGGCTAGGCTACATGGATTTAGATGAAATTTGGTAAAATGGTAGATTATGCCCACATAAGCATTAACACATAGGCATGTATCTGTGTTTGTTACCACTCATCTCTGTAACGGGTGAAGGGATTTGGATGAAATTTGGTATAAAGGTATTTCGTATTTATAATTATAGTGCAAAAAAATTAATAAGTGACATTATGCGCTACATTTAGAAGTAACAAAAACATTACCAGTCGATGTCCATTGGTTGATTTCAGGCATGGCCAATCGTTAATCATTATTGGTAGTTTTTTGTCGCTGTCGTATGTTTTTTGTTTTCGATAAGCGCATGTTGCCTTCCATTTTTCTTCTACTAACGGCCAGGGGTCCCGGTTGTATTTTAACCAAGTCATTTGTTCATCATCTTCAGTATCTGCATAATAAAAAAAATAAAAAATCTTAATAATATGTTACTAAAAGATAGTAAATTACAGAGAATATAACTTAAATCAGAATATTATTAATATTTGTACTTACATTTATACATAAAAATATTATTAAAAATAATATTATTTGAACCATTCAAAATATTTTTTACAACACATTTGCTCAAAAAGTGCACTTACGAAGCCTGAATACATCTTTCGAAAGTTAAACATTACGGATCATACAACGGAGCGTGCTATAATGAAACGCATCATACAACGGAGCGTGCGGTAATGAATTTGTCCGCACGCTCCGTTGTATAGCACCGTGCGTGTACGTTACGGTATTTTTTTAATTTCCATTTTTTTGTTTTTTTCTCGCAAATGTGTTGTAAAACGTTGTATGGCACACGTGCGGATTGGTTATTACAAACTCGTGACTATGGTAAGCCCTCGACTTCGTCTCGGGCTTACATTCGTCTACTCGTTTGTAATAACCAACTTTCCGCACTTGTATCATAAATAACTATTATAAAACATAAATAAAGGAATATTAAAATGATTAGTTATAAAAATTATAATACCATTGTCAGTGGATTCATAATCGCCATCTGTGGTTTCATTATCGCTTTTTGGGCCAACTTTCTGCCTTTTTTTAGGCAAGACTCCAGACACCCTTAACATTCTCAATTGGTTATAGTATCTGTCCACGAGTTTGCCTTTTGCTGGCATGGTGTTTTTTGGACTCAGAGTCCTACTAGGAACATAATAAGTTTCCTGAAATATTATTTGTTTTAAATTAGTATTTTTAATGAGCGTAAAAAAAGAAATCAAATATAATCTAACTACCAACAAGCTACATAAAACTGAGGTAACTATAATATCATGCATCCATTGTAATATGACCCTTATTTTTAGGGCCCCGTACTCAAAGGGTAAAAAGGGACCCTATTACTAAGTTTCAAGTATCCGCTTGTCTGATTTTTATTTTATTTATGAAGGTCGAGAATTTCAGTTAGACAAATAAAATATGACTACCTATCTACTGCATGGTTTTCTTGTTAATGTTATTTTATCTATGATCAGGATCATAATTATAAGTTTAAATGATTCAACGTGATAGCATATAAACAATTTAAAAAAACCGGACAAGTACGAGCACGAGACCAAAAAAAAACTAACTAATTGATACTTTGAACTAGTTGAAATATTGAAAGACAAACTTAAGTTTGTAGTTGACAATAAGGTTCTTCCATACATTCCAACTACAAAATGTAAGTTTGTAATAGCAAAATTATTATTTTTATGTTAAAGCTTCAAATTTATAATTTTCGGATTTATTCCTATACTAGCTGAAACCCGCTACTTCGTACGCGTAGAGTTCGGCCTTCAGCCTCGCTACTACAACCCGTTATAGCCTATGTGTTATTCTAATATATTATAAGCTATATTATTGTAAACTTTCATTAAAATCCATTCAGTAGTTTTTGCGTGAAAGAGGAACAAACATCCATACATCCATACATACAAACTTTCGCGTTTATAATATTAGTAGGATATGTGCTATGAGACCTTGCCTCTTGCCAAATTTTATGATTCTAGGTCAACGGGAACCCTATTGGTTTTGATTCCCCTGTGAATGGTTATAATTCACATATATAAATGGAATTAGGGTTATAAATGGATCTTGGTTTCTGGACAGCAGCAGACCACTATTCAAAACATGCAACATACTTCCGTTGCCATGTTTGTATATTAAGCACATTTGTATTTTCACCAAAGAGTACCCAGATTATTTTAAAAAACGTAGTCAAGTTATTACCCGTCAGAAAAGAGTCAAGTTCACTAACCTATTGTATCAACCTCCTGTCAGAAAAGACTTGTACAAAAGAAATGTGTGTAATATGTGTATATCCATTTATAATAACGTACCTAATGATATAAAAATGTTGGACGGTAACAAATTTAAAAAACAATTGACTAATTGGCTTCTTAACCATTGTTTTTATAGTGTTAAGGAATTTATGGAATTTAATTCTAATATTATTCGTTTCTAAAATACCTATTTAAATTCTTTAGTATAAAAATGACATAAATATAATATTAAGACCTTTTAATGTAATGTATTCTAGCAAATAAATGATTTGATTTGAAATCGCAAAATATGCGACATAAACGTTCATATCTTTTGATTGCGTTGACTTACAACTTTAATTTTTTTACAGCCGAAAGAAACAGTAGCCATAAGTATTTAGTATAAATTTAAAAAGTATGTAAAACGAAAAATTTTAAATTAATTTTTGTATTGGTTAAATCAAGGCGTTTTATTCGATACCCCCCTTACTACATAACTGAGTTTTAACAATTTTACCCCTAATAGACAAAATAAATCTAAAAAACATGTCACAAAATGTTAGAGCAGATGTCATCTGTGTATAAAATTTCAAATCGATAGCTTTTTATAGCTCCTGAGATAATCGACTGTCACATACAGACGGACAGACACCGGAGTCTCACCATAAGGGTTCCTTTTCAACATTTTGGTACGGAACCTTAATAAATAGGTATTCCCAATTGGTGAATTCAACAAAGAAACAGGTGGGCATATTATTATAATATACCTAACCTTCCATTGACGCTTTGCTACCAAAGATAATTTATATTGTCATAATTTGAACCGTGCTAATTGAATAAATAAATACAAAATAGTTTGCTACAGTCAGTTGAAAAGACAGTCAGTATGCTAATTATATATACTTCTACAACTACACAGCTACAAATTACTTTCAGTCTAACTACAACAATAATAAATAATTTGTAATAAAACCTTGCATTCGTTTGGGCATAATCGCACAATCTCAGTAGCAATTGTTTCAAAGTCAACTTTTGACATTTTATGAAAAGTTTTTATGTAGTATTCTACAGTGGCTTGCACTAAATGACTGCGTGAGCTTGAATCAAGTTTCTTTTTTTTTATAGCTTCCAGAGCTTGGCGTCCCAGCATACTGCCCTTTAATACTTCTTGTAAGTTCAACTAGAAAACAAATCATTGCAAGACTAACACGCTAAAAAGGTTAAGCCAATATTGACAACGACGACTACCTTCGTCTTTCACAAAAAAGTTTATGATGAATTAATCTATGACTATATTAGATTCATTTAAATAGAGTAGGTAAGTACCTAATGGTAAGGTACCTACATCTAATAACAAATAGGTACATTTCTTGTTTAAGTTTAAAAATATGTTTCTGTATATTTACCTCACTCGTCGTGCAGTGTTTATCAGTGAGAAATTCACAAGATGACAGTGAGAGGGTGTCTATCGAATCAGTATTCTGTAATATTAAAAATAGGAAAATAAATCTCTACATAGTATTAATTAAAGTCGCTTTCCGCGTCTGTCTGTCCGTCTGTATAATCGTTAATAGTTTTCTTTCTTTCGTTAAGACGCTCTTTTCCGACTTTTAGCAATTATGGTCATTGTAGTATAAGTATGCATACCTATTACCTACCTCCATGATTAGCTTAAAATTATAAAAATGGTTACATAACAAAATTGAATGTTTTATCTAGGGAACTCACGAGACCGAAACACGATTAAGTATATTTCGCTTGATGGAAAAAAAACAAAGTAGCATTGATTTGCGCTTTTATCATTGTTTTTTTTTGGATTCATTCAATTACTTATTTATTAAGTTATGTCTGCGATATCTTGATATATAGATTTCATAATTGAATTGAATGAAGAAAACTAGTGAGGCACATTTTACATTACAGCTATACGTTTCGAAAAATATGAGAAAAACTCCAAAAATAGAAGTAGGAAAACATACGACTGTGTGTAAGCGCCATGACTTTAATACAATAAACCAAAGATTATGGTCATCTGTAGTAATAAGCATTGCTTAAAAGTGGGAAAACCTCGCCTTAAGTGAAAGTTAGTGTATGTCTGTATGTTTGTTCCTACTCATTTTTGTATCGGCTGTACAGATTGCCTTTATTAACATAACAAAATACAGTTAGACTGCCCATAGACCGTTGAAGGTCTAAAGACAATCCAAATGCTCAAGCCCACTACCAGTTGGCAGCGTACCCAGCATACTGGCGGCATTACCACGCTGAATGGCAATGTATATGCGTTGAGACCGTATTATCTAAATCTATCGAAATCTACAATAAGTAGAATTAATTTTTGTAAACTGAACCCAAAATATTTGTTACAAGTTACAAATAACAAAACGTAACAGTTTGAAAAAGCAATAGTTTTGGTTAGGTACCAATAAGTATCTTGGTAAAATGTATTAATTATAATATTGGATTAATTTAAAATTATTTTTTTCTTCAAATTACAAAGGCACATTAGTTCGACTTAACATACCTATATAAACTTAGTAAAAGAAACCAAAAATATCGTTTAAATTAACCATAGAACACAATTAAAATAAAGAAATCATTTTGATGATATCTACAATACAATCAAGTAGGTACCTACCAAGTTCAGTTTAAAAAAGTATTGGCACGAACTAGGTCGGTAACTAGGTAGGTACTTGCTAATAAAATTTCATGACGATCGGTTCAACGATACGTACTCAACGATTATCGTCGGACAAACATACCTACATTTATATACATACAACGCCGATTTTTTCAGAACAAATCGGCGGAAAAATCTGTCCTTGACTTTGAGATAGGTTCCAGTACACTCGTCGGTCAATAATTAATATAATAGGTAAAAATCAACAATTAGGTAAGTAAGTAGGTACTCACAGAATGGACTGTCTCTATTTCATCAGTATACTTTTTATATCCCATTTTAAATTTTATTCGGTCCCTCAATCGATTTTCTGGTATTAAAATTTTAAGTTCTTCTTCGCCGAGGCCGTCAAGACATGATATGTCTATATTGTTATCTGAAAAGTTTGAAAGATTATAAAAATTATACAACGAACAGACAAACATACGCACGGACACTGAGACACCATAAAAAGTCACAATAGTACGTAATAATATATGTATTCTGTATAATTAAGTACCTACCTACTACTCAACTTTGGTAGAACTGTCTACACAGGTAAATAGTAAATAAATAGGAGGAATTATCGGACGAGTTTTGAATCGTTTTATAAAACCTAAACGCTAATCCAACTCGAAAGTACTTACCGCGGAATACTTTTATTGTATCTTGTGAGACACCCCAAATTTCCATTAGTTCATCCATTTTGGAAGTCTGTAATGGCACTACAGACAAAATATTTAGTCACTTTTTCACAAGCTAACGTTAGAAATAAAAGCGCGGACGCTTCGCGTCAGTGCGAACGATTTTCTGTACACTAACCTAAAAAAGGTACTCTTTGCTGCCGGTGTCACAGAGTACTTTTTAGGTGTCGCGGCGCGCGCGACGGGAGTAACGGTGGTAAGTACCGAACCAGTGTTGCCACTTGCCTTGCCAGCAAATCAGCAATGGGGATTGTTTTTTTTATAGATTGTAATTACAAAACCATTTCGAGCAATATTATAGACTTACTGATAACTATACATAATTTCTTATTAAAAATGAACGCTAATGATACATATTTTGATTTAAGATGATTGACCTTCATTTACCCTTGAATGACGTCAGCGTTGGCGTTATGTTGAAATTTATCTTAGCCGATTACACAAACAAACAAAAAAGCCAAACCACTGTGCAACCCACCAAATCCTAATGACATTGGCAGATGAAAATATGACCGAAGTAAGTTTTTTTTGTACAGATTTTTGTACGAACTAATATAACGCAGATGGTGACGTCATCACATTAAAAACGCAATCATAATTTAATTCATTTTTTTTTAAATCAACTACTGTAAAGAATACAAATTTGTATTTTAAAATAGCCTATTTAATTAGAAAATAACATAAAACTATAAGGTCAGTGGGCAATCCCCATTAGCCAAAGAAGGAAAAGTCCGAAATTACCCGATTAGTTTTTTTTTTCTTATTAAGTAATTCAATGTATACAGTTGAAAATAAATAAAACTGTCTAATTGACGTCTATTTTGTACTTTAACTGCGTTTGGATAGACGCGAATGTGCAAAATTAACAGTTAAAAACTTGTAATTTTATTTGGGTTAGTCTACTTAAGTTCCTAAATTAATGTGTTTAGCTACTTATGGATCTTGGATCTGAAATAAAGTTAAAGAACAAACACAAATGTTCACCCAGTTACAGAAAAAACACAAATGTTCATCACATGAATGTTTGTCTTGGGTGGGAATCGAACCCACACCCCCCAGCGCAGAATGTTACTGATTTGCGGTTAGTTATATAAAAAAAATACAATCTAATATTCATGGTTCGAGTCCTAGTAGATTTACCCGACGTTGTAACCGACACTATAAAATTGGCAACACCGGCACACAAGCGATCGAAACGAACGACCAATCAACCGATGCTACCTACCGGTGCTAACGTAAACACGTTTGAACCTGTTTGCTTAGTACAGGTAGGTACCTAATTTAGTTGTTGAATTTACAGATTTCCCTTAGTAGATAGGTAATAGGTACCTCTATGTAGGTATGTAGTTTGGATCTAAATATAATTTATAATGTGAATGTTATTAGTATAGTATAGGTACCTACGTACCTACTTGTTAGTATAATTTAGGTAGGTACGATGTTATTATTTGAACTAGTTTTTTTGTCGCGGCTTCACCCGCGTTTTACACATAACAAAAATTTGCCTACTTAGGTACTATGTGTTAGGTACTCAGAGATTATGTAAATAAGCTCATAAGCAAGCTCAAAGTCGCACAACGAGCTATGCAGAGGGCTAATGCTCTGGGTTTCTCTACGAGATCGAATCAGAATTGAGAAGATCCGTAGACGAACGAAAGCCACCGACATAGCCCACCAGATTAGCAAGTTAAAGTGGCAGTAGGCAGGGCATAGGTAGGTATCTATATCACGCAGAACAGATGGCCGATGAGGCCGAAAGTTTCTCGAATGGAGACCACGGACTGGTAAGCGCAGCTAGGACGTAGCCACCCACAAGATGGACAGACGATTTAAAAAAGACCACAGGGAAACGCTGGTTGCAGGCCGCTTCTAACCGGCCCTTTTGGAGATCGATGGGGGAGGCCTATGTCCAGCAGTGGACGTCGTATGGCTGAAATAATGATGATGCTGTAGGTAGGTACGTACCTACCTACGTATCTTTCTATCAGTGAAATAATTCCAGGGAGGCACTTCTACAAACACCAAGTCACAAACTTTATATAAGGTAGGTAAGTACCTATACCTATATACCTACCTATGTGACAACGAATACCTCTTAACGCGGAATTGAAACAGCGCTGAAACAGTACAGTGCGGAAAATCACACAAACGTGAACCTTCACACGCCGAAATACGGTTTGCGGTCGCGCTACTTTTCGCAATCACCTCACAACACCTTACACTTACGTAGGTAGGTAACGAAAATTGTCAAGCACAAAATACCTACCTAAGTATCAATTTAAACACAAAAATATTTTGAATCTTATTTATAGAAAGCAAATTCGAATGGTTCAAACTACTCGTTTGCAGCCCCTTGCAGACCATGCGAAGTAGCTTGCAAGTACAAGTAGGCGCTCGAGTGGCGACGCGCACGCCGCATAACTCGCGTGCGAGTACGTAGGTCCTCGCACGAGTGCTGGAACGAGACGAACGATGCGCAGTGGGCGTTGCGCGAGTAGTCAGTAACGTGCGGAAAACGAAGCTTCACTTGCGCAAGGACCAGAGGCCTTATTATGATTCTTTGATCGGGATCGAGATTGCATGCCGTCCCGTTCGTATCTATTTACTCGCACCACGTGCGTAAGTGAGATGGCACGTGATCGCGATCACGATCCGAATCATCCATAATAAGGTAGCTGCCCAAAGTGCTACTAGGCACTTTCACTGCCGCTTGGACTAAACACACCGTTGCAGACGATGCGTAATAGTCACTTGAAACTTGTGCTTGCTACTTGTAATACGCATCGTCTGCAAGCGCCTGGTGCTACTAAGCACTTCCACTGCCAGTTGCACTAAGCAAAACGTTGCAGACGATGCGTAGTAGGCATTTGCAACTTGTACTAGGTACGCATGGTCTGCAACTGCCTTAGCGAGTGATAATTATTTTATTACAAAGATTCGACTTTTGTTTGTGATTTCGTTAGAAAGTCAGTTACATTACCTACTTACTTTCGTGCGAAAAAATAAAAACTTACGTGTCAAGACTTGAGACCACTGAGGTAGTAGATAGGTATATAGGTAGAGTATGTAGGTACTCTAGACACGCATACCTATTTGGTAGGGTTACGTTTTGCGTAGCCAGAGTTATAATAATATAGGTATGAAGAGAATAGAAGATTATTGAGAAGAGAATAGACATTTGACTTTCACTTAGTTTAAACAATTTGACTGTTACTGGAACCAAAATTAGAATGCCAAAAAACGGCTTGGATTAAGTACCGCTTATAAAGCTTTTTTGTGAGTTTTAAAACTTTTTCCAACATTCTAGACAACCAGAATTCTTCGAAAGATTCAATTACAAATGAAGGAGGATTATAATATAATATATAATCCAATATTAATACCCTAAAAAAACTCACAGTAAAAAACGGGACTATCTTAGAATAACTACACAAAGAAACCAAGTACATTCGCAAAATTTAAGCCATTCAAATGGTGTCATATAACTGACACCAAAAAATATATAAAAAATTTACTATGACAATTTGCGCGGTGAAATCGTACCACAACAAATCAGAAAAGCAGCATAAGAGTTATGGTGTGACATTCCACAGGTAATCCATGAATTTTCTTGCTTAAATCGTTCGAAACGTAAGCTACAAAGCGAATTTGTAGCTTACGTTTTGAGAAGGTGTTGTTTGGAAACTTACCTTCTCTGAGTAGTTATTCTAAGGGGACTATGAATAAAACCAAAATAAAACCATACATTTTTAAAACAAAGTCAGTTTTGACAAACATCAAAGTTGACATTGATTTGTGTACATTTATAGTGTTCTGTAATTTTAACCCATTTTCCAGGAAAACTTCAATGCAATTTAAATAATATCTACAACATTCACAGATATAGATCTGTTACAACATTCTACACCAAAATGACCAGAATATGAATAATCTTCTGAATAAAAGAAAAATTAAGACCTAAAGATAATAGAGTCCAGTTAAAAAATCACGCGAAAGTGAACCTTAACGCGCCCAGATACGGTTTGCGGTCGCGTGATTTTCCAACTGAACGGATTTAACGTTAGTTTGGTGTTGGATTGGTGCTGCAATCTTCGACTAAAATAAAATGAATGGACAGGCCCTAACCATTGAAATTGCTCAGTAAAAACGAGTCAAAACCGTCGGACATATACTTCAACACGTAATTATTAAAAAGGTACAGTATATTTGTTACTAAAAATAGATCCCGGTTTTATCTTCGAGTAAAGTAAAATGAAGCAATATCAGTTGTCGTCCGTAAGGCCCCAGGAGTGAGATCCGCTCATCAACTGTATGACTAAGAAAAGGTAATAACTATCTATGGTAAACTCCAAGGTAGCAAAATACAGAAAAACATCCAAATAGCCTGTAAAAAGCGTTTCCGATCTTTTTAACAAATATGTTAGGTGTAGTTTAATAAAGTTGTACAGTTTCTTTCATCAAAATTATTTTGTAACTTTATTCCATGGTTGATCTAAACGATGTTTTTGGTTTCTTTTACTAATTTTAAATGTTTAATTGAACTAAAGTATTTTTGTTATATTTTTAAAGAAGATAAAACTGTTGAATTAAGCATATACCTGGTTAATTAAATCAAAATATTGGTGACCAAAAATATTGTTGTGTCAAACTGTGGCATTTTTTTACTTCTAACATCTAAGTTAGGTTCATTTGATAAAAGTTGTACAGTTAATTTCATAAAAATCATTTTTTAACTTGTCTTTATTGTATGGTTGATCTAAACAAATAAATTAATGGATCTAAATGATATTTTTGGTTTCTTTTACTGAGTTAATATGTTTAATTGAACTACTGTGTCTTTGTTATTTTTAAGAATAAATAATTGTTTAATTAAGCCTGTATCCGGCAACTTTAATCAAGATATTGGCAACCAAAATTATTGTTGTTTCAAACTGTAATATTTTGTTACTTCTAACAAATATTATAAGTTCCGTTCAGTAAAGTTGTATAGTTGATTTGATCAAAATTATTTTTTTACTTGACTATATTTCATGGTTGATCCAAACAATGTTTTTGTTTCCTTTACTAAGTTTATATGTTTAATTGAACTAACGTATCTTTGTTATTTTAAAGAAGATAAAATTGTTGAATAAAGCCTAAATCTGGTAAATTTAATCAAGATACGGGAACCAAAAATATTGTTGTACCAAACTGTAGCATTTTGTTACTTCAAATAAATATGTTAGGTTCGGTTGATTACAGTTGTATAGTTAAATTCATCAAAATATTTTTTTAACCTAACTGTTTATATGGTTGATCTAAACGATATTTTGGTTTCTTTTACTAAGTTCATATGTTTAATTGACCTAAAGTGTCCTTGTTATATTAAAGAATAAATAATTGTATAATTAAGCCTGTATCCGGCAAATTTAATCAAGATATTGGCAAACAAAATTGTTGTTGTTTCAAACTGTGATGTTTTGTTTCTTTTAACAAATTATGTTAGGTTCAATTGATTACAGTTGTATAGTTGATTTGATCAAAATTATTTTTTTACTTGACTATATTCCATGGTTGATCTAAACGATATTTTTGGTTTCTTTTACTAAGTTCATATGTTTAATTGAACTAAAGTGTCGTTGTTATTTTAAAGGAAAACAAATGTTGAGTTAAGCCTGTGTTGGCAATTTTAATCAAGATATTGGCAACCATAATTATTGTTGTTTCAAACTGTAATATTTTATTACTTCTAACAAATTACGTTAGGTTCAATTGGTTAAAGTTGTATAGTTGATTTGATCAAAATTATTTTTAACTTGACTATATTCCATGGTTGATCTAAACGATATTTTTGGTTTCTTTTACTAAGTTCATATGTTTAATTGAACTAAAGTGTCTTTGTTATTTTAAAGAGAAAAAAAACGTTGAATTAAGCTTGTGTTGGCAATTTTAATCAAGATATTGGTAACCACAATTATTGTTGTTTCAAACTATAATATTTTGTTACTTCTAACAAATATTATAGGTTCCGTTCAATAAAGTTGTATAGTTGATTTGATCAAAGTTATTTTTTAACTTGACTATGTTTCATGGTTGATCCAAACAATATTTTTATTTCCTTTACTAAGTTTATATGTTTAATTGAACCAAAGTATCTTTGTTATTTTAAAGAAGATAAAATTGTTGAATAAAGCTTAAATCTGGTAAATTTAATCAAGATATTGGTAACCAAAAATATTGTTGTACCAAAGTGTAGCATTTTGTTACTTCAAATAAATATGTTAGGTTCGGTTGATTAAAGTTATATAGTTAAATTCATCAAAATATTTTTTTAACCTAACTGTATTATATGGTTGATCTAAACGATTTTTTGGTTTCATTTACTAAGTTAATATGTTTAATTGAACTAAAGTGTCTCTGTTATTTTAAAGAATAAATAATTGTTTAATTAAGCCTGTATCCGGCAAATTTAATCAAGATATTGGCAACCAAAATTATCGTTGTTTCAAACTGTGATGTTTTGTTTCTTCTAACAAATTATGATAGGTTTAATTGATTAAAGTTGTATAGTTGATTTGATCAAAATTATTTTGTATCTTGACTATATTCCATGGTTGATCTAAACGATAGTTTTGGTTTATTTTACTAAGTTCATATGTTTAATTGAACTAAAGTGTCTTTGTTATTTTAAAGAAAAAAAAATATGTTGAGTTAAGTCTGTGTTGGCAATTTTAATCAAGATATTGGCAACCATAATTATTGTTGTTTCAAACTGTAATGTTTTGTTACTTCTAACAAATATTATAGGTTCCGTTCAATAAAGTTGTATAGTTGATATGATCAAAAATTTTTTCTAACTTGACTATTTTCCATGGTAGATCCAAACGATGTTTTAGTTTCTTTTACCAAGATTATATGTTTAATTGAACTAAAGTATCTTTGTTATTTTAAAGAAGATAAAATTGTTGAATTAAGCCTATATCTGGTAAATTTAATCAAGATATTGGTAACCAAAAATACTGTTGTGCCAAACTGTACATTTTGTTACTTCTAACAAATATGTTAGATTCAGTTTATTAATGTTGGTATTGTTAATTTCATCAAAATGATTTCTTAACTTTGACTATATTCTACAGTTTATTTTAACGATGTTTTTGGTTACTTTAACTAAGTTTATATGTTTAGTTGAACAAAAGAGCGTTTTAATAATTTTTACTAGAAAAAATTGTTAAACTAACAAAATAAAAATCAAACAATTCACTTTTGTTATATTAACATGTAACTTTCTTCATTCTAACCACTTAGACAATTGTAAGTATAACTAAATGGGATTTGTTAGTTTGAACACGTTGGTTTTGGTAAGCTTTTGTTAAATAAACTATTTTCTTGTAAATTCAACCGAAAAAAATACAACCGAAACAGTTTTGGTTAAATTAACCATTCTGTTTTTTCAGTGTAGTGACGTCATTGCGGTACATCTCCCAGAGTGCTTGACCTTGTTTTCTTGGATCATGATCGAGACGATTTTGATTGTTACTATTTTTATGCCGCTAAAATGTACGGTTGCCTAAAGAATGTCCACGCGGACAAAACCACGGGATGCAGATAGTTTTAGTTAAGTCTATAGGTCGTCACTAAGTGCATCCCACACCTAGTTTTATAAAAATACCAACAGTATTATAAACTGGTCTCATTCTGCCAGATGCCAGTTTTTACCTCGCGTGACACGGAATTAATATTACATTAGCTCTTGGACTAGGCTAGGCTAAGAGGCTAGGTAACTGTTAGACCCGTACACTGCCCACTCAAGATGTCAGATCAGATAAACAATGGAGATATGCCGTAGTCAATTTATCGTTCAAAAATGTCTCCAAAAATGTGTTAATGTTTTTGTGACTTTCAAAAGTGTACAGTGGTGTACCACTTTGAAGAATAAAAAATAAATTTCAATTGAATCGTTCGTGTTTATTATGTTTCCGTCTTTTATCCACTTTTTAGGGTGCCGTACCCAAAAGGTAATAACGGGACCCTATTACTAAGCCTACGCTGTCTGTCTGTCCGTCTGCCTTACCTATTAACGGCTGTATCTTTCGAACCGTAATAGATAGCCATTTTGAATTTTCATTCAATATGTATTGTAATGTTATGGCGGATTAAATAAGAAATAATAATAAAGTCAAAAAATAAAAACGAAAGGGATACCTCATACAGCAAACGTATTTTTTTTGCGTATTTTTGTTTAGCTTTAATAAAAAACGGTATACGTACAAGCATCACACTGTATAGTACACACTCTAAAGTATAACAACAAATAATAAATAATGGCCAAGTGCGAGTTGGTGACAAATTTCTGTTCATTACCAATTTATAACTGGTAATTTGTTCGAAATTACGGATCTCGTAATTTCTGATTCGATATGGTAGACAAACTCCGAGCATAGCCCGTTCCATAGCGTGTTGTGTGACTTTGAGCTTGCTTATAAAGTCCATAGTAAGAGACCACATTTCAGTGCTGTAGGTATGTCATTACTGGCAAAACACACTGGTCGAAACAACAACTTCTAGAACTGAGTTCCCAACTGAAACCTATGATGAAAATGAAAACCATGTCAAACATTGCTGCTTCAGAAGGTAATGATTGACGAAAGGGACGGAATGTTGTTCGTTAGTCTGAGAGACAATGGACATAAGTATATTTTGTAAAATGGGTGTCAGTCCGATGTTTTCATATGGGTCCTTTTTAAAATCTTGAACAGTCTCATCATTTTGAGGTTCGATTTGGGTCTGTCGGAGCTGCTTAGTAAATGAAGTCGTTTAAGCCTCGAGTCAAGGAGCGAGGGGTATAAAGCAATGCTTGAAAGAGTAGGCGTGGGGGGTAGCTCATTGTAAGAATTAGTGCAGGTCTAATCGTTAGTTTCAGGGGGTGCATGCTCTTATGGAACAAGCGCTAATATTCTTGAAGCTCTTTTATGCGTATCAAGTTGCCAACAACCAAAACCGATAGTAAAATAAATAAATAAATAAATATTTTTTTGCAATAAAATAGAAACATGAATACAAGTAAATGTTTGATAACGGTCACTGGGATGAACATACCAAACGAGCAGCATTCTGTTAGTAATTTGGCAATGTTCACTGGGGTAAACAATCAACTCTCGCATGAAATAAAATGGCTTGTATACCCAAAGAGCATAAGAAATCAATTGAAGTTATTATGAATAAACATTATTCATTATGCAACCAAAACAACAACCCAACTGCAATAATTTTTTTTGTAAAATATAAATAAATACCTTGACGCGAAACGACGGTCCTCGTCTTACGGACATTTTGAATTAGCTGTAATGGGAGTGTTCCTAGCATAATAATACCCCTTTCTACCAAATTTTTGGTATGTTTTCTAGTAATAAAAAATAATTAAAACAGAAATTATATATCATGATTGGCCACAGATTTTTTTAAATCGAATGTTCACTCAAGTAGTCAGAATCAAATTAAGGGTTAACTTAACTGTATCGTTTTCACGAGTAACAATTTCAATCAGTGAGAAGCTATCAGAGCAATTTTAAGCAGTATCTTTTCTAAGTAAGATTAATATTCTTTTCGAGTTCTGATTGACCAATATCGTAAGGAAATTAGGCTCTGAGATGGCATTATAAAAGCTATCAAAAGCTTTTGTTATGGTGTATCTCCTTAAAAATATATTTAGTGAATAAGCAACCCTGTAAATATAATTTTACAGTCCAGCAACCCTGAGTCGGGTCGCCTGTCAAATGTCAACAGCCGTTGGGATTAGAACGTGAATTTGAAATTCAAATTGGGAATGTATTCTACGGCGGAGGTCTTGGTTGAAAATATTACTTGTTTTTCTAAATGAGTATCATGGTACTCGCAGGTTAAATGTGATATTGTTGGATTTTTAATGCAGAGAAAATATTTATGGAGTTTTGGCGTGAAAAAAAACATCGTCATCAACCAGAAGACGTCCACTGCTGAACATAGGCCTCCCCCTTTAACCTCCACACTGATACAATACGACAGCCTGCCTTTTGCATCCACTGGAAGCCAGCGACTTTCACAATGTCGTCGGTCCATCTAGTAGGAGGCCTACCTACGCTGAGTCTTCCGGTTTGTGGTCTCCACTCAAAAATCTTTCTTCCCCATCGGGTATCGGTTCTTCGAGCGATGTGGCCTGCCCATTGCCACTTCAACTTGCAAATTTTAACAGATATGTCGGTGACTCTGGTTCTTTTGCAGTATCATTACCTAATTTATTTATTACATTTGTCGTTAAATCGTTTTCAATCATTTTATTGACAAATTAATGTTATTAATAATTTGCGATCTTGATAAATATCTATATAAAAAAGAAGAAAAATATATATTTGCCGCAAACACCTTGATAATTTACAATAATTATCCAGCCTTGCTACAAGGATAAAAAACAGTTTGAAATTATAATTATTACCGGTAAGGTGAAACGTACCACCTTAATTAGAGTAAGGAAATTTTTTATGCATTAAACCATATTAAACTCATCGAGATACAATACATACTTAATTATGGAGTTACAATCGTGCCAAAAAAATGACCTTACGAAAACTCGGCGCACACTACAAATTGCACAGACTTTTTCATTAGTTACAAGGTAACCGCAATCCGACTACAACGCCGCGCGATGCCAGTGCTACGATGACATAGCGGACAACTAACATTGAACAATATGCAAGCGACATAACGTCTAAATTTAAGTAAAAGTGGCACTGTGAAGTATATAATTGATACAATGTAATGGTATGTACCTACAATGATGCTCGGACGTTTTTTTGACTGTTTTCACTGAGAGATTGTGACTCTATATGTATTGTATCAAACAGAAATAAACATTTCAGTCACCTTGATACGAATTCAACGAAGTGGCAAATAACCAACCAAGGGCAAGGTTTCGATGATAAAAACCAATTACACGCTTATGTACTACTGTACCTAGTCCCAGAAAACACGAGTTTAGGTGTGGGAAAATATATAATTAAAGGTTTAAGTAGATAAGTAGTACATTTATTCATTAAAAAAATACCATAATTTTCATCAATAAGTGCAAGCGACCATAAAACATTAACCTGAGCGCTATTGTAAATCTGTAGGCCCCAGTAGTGTGTTTAATAACAACAGTCGTTCAGTCGTTTAGGCATGACAGAGGCCTTAAAATGGCCTAATAAAACGGCCAAGTGCGAGTCGAACACGTGCATTGAGGGTTCCGTACCACCACAAAATACAACCATCGGTTATTGTTCTGGCATAACGCTTGCCGAAATTGTCGAAGCAATTGCTACGCAGTCACATATTTAATACTTTGATACAGTGACGCTAAATTGATAATGAACAGAAACTTGTCACCGACTCGCAATTGGCCATTATTTATAATTTTTTGTTATACTTTAGAGTGTGTACTATAATCATAACAAGTTTTACGCTTCTATATATGTATTACCGTTTGCACATTAGAGCTAATACAAAAATATGTTTAAAAAAATACGTTTGTTGTATGGGGACTTCCCTTTCGTTTTTACTTTTTGACTTTTTGATATTTCTTTGTTATGCCGCCGTTACATTACATATTACGTGAAAATTTCAACTATAGCTAGCTATTACGGTTCGAAAGATACAGCCGTCGGACAGACAGACGGACAATGTTAATAAAAGTGGATAGTTTTAGGGTTCCCACCCAACGAGTGAAAACGGGACCATATTACGAAATATATACAATAAAACAATGTAACCTTGTATTATGTATTATTTATTTATTTCAAAGTTAGAACTGTACAATTTCATATCTTTTTTCAGTTAAAAATAGATATTTATTGTAATAATGATAAAAGAAAGCAATTTTACGACTTACTTTGACATAAACAATAGACTGACAGATGTCAAATGTGATCCATTAAATTGGCCATGTGTATTAAAGAAATTGGACCTACCTTTTTGGGTAGTTCCAATTTCTTTGCTACGTATATTGCAAGGATTCTTTATGGTAGTGAATAAAAACAAAGTCATGGAGATTCTTAAAATGGCGTTTCACAGCTTATTGTTTTTGACAGCTAATGTACCGCTTGACAGGTATCAAACATGGCCGATGTGCCGCTAGAAGATTCTAGATTATGTTACTTTGTGGCGCGTCCACTTTACGCGGCGTCCTCCTGAGTATCGTCATTGATTGGCATAATAATTGCCCATGGTTTAATACTACATCGCGAATGAAATTTTACTTTCTAAACCATCACTAGATGATCTTTGCCAGGCCAAAATGTCCTAGTCCCTTTTCGCACAGATATTGTAAAAAAATAAACATAGTTATCAATTCAAAAAAACCGTTTTTAAAATTAATAAATCTGCAATTTCGTTTACTTGGATGGCATATTTTTATTAGTTATATTGATTTAAAAACCAAACCACTGAATCGATTTTGATGAAATTCTAAGGGACCAATCTAAAACTGTTTACATCCTTTCATATAAGAAATCACCAAATCGGTTTATAAATAATGTAATTCAGAGGAAACAAACGTGTTGGAAACCCCGTCTTTTTTTGAAGTCGGTAGCAAATTAGCAATACATTTATTCGATACACATATTATAACTAAAAGACACAATCAGTGTCAAATGGGTTCGTAGTCATAGTTTGAACTTGCAGGGCCGAAAACTTCTGCTTTGGAAATCATTAAGCACCAGGAATTATATAGCGAAAAAAAAATTCAGAATGCCTCACGGTTAAAATCATTCATATAAAATTATCCGAATTTTTATATGAATTTCAGGCTGAGTGCCTTAGGTGAGGTCTAGATCCAGCAGTAGTCTAATGCAGGTGGATTATGAGTACCTATGATAAAGGTAAAAAAAAAGAAAAACAACGGAACATTTTGCCACACACGGTCACCTGAGCCCAAACTAACCAAAGCTACTACGGCTGCCAGCAAGGGCGGATCCAGGGGGGGTCATGACCCGGGCTGGGTCCATTGGACTGATGTACATACATATTATATTTTTAAATACATACTTAAATAGATATTAACACCCAGATATAGAACAAACACAAATTTTCACCGAAACAGTTTAAATAAACCGTTACATCTCCAAAACATGCACAACCTGCGCATAATTCTAAAATTAAACCAAGATATTAAAATCAAAATGTCAAATTGCAGAACCAGTGCCATTTGAACGCAACATTTTAGTAACGACTTTGACATTTGAGTCTTCTTCGCTGACGTCCATAGGCTAAGTATTTCTCCCTCTACGCTGACGTCCTATTGTATAAATTGTGCATTCTGAATGCCTTAGTAAATAGCAAAAGGCTGGAGTCATCATCATCATCAGCGAGAAGACGTCCACTGCTGAACACACCTGCCTTTTGCATGCACTGGATGCCCGCGACTCTCACAATGTCGGTCCATCTAGTGGGAGGCCTACCTACGCTGCGTCTTCCGTTTCGTGGTCTCCACTCCAGAACCTTTCTTCCCCATCGGTTATCGGTTCTTCGAGCGATGTAGCTTGCCCATTGCCACTTCTACTTGAAAATTTTAACAACTGTGTTGGTGTTTAGGATTTTCTACCTACCTTTTCACTTTTGCTCTTTTCATGACTACAATCGCCTTTCGGCTCGATATCGCAGTTTCGTGTAATTTTGTCTATTGTAACATTCATAACATCCTATTATTACCTATAATTTTCTCTTAGATAATACGTTGCCAACATATCTAGCTATAAGTAGGTTATGAAACTACCTTTCGATCAGTAAACGTGTAATTGGCGGTTTTTGCACGGATGCGCCCGCTTGGTGGCGTATATCCAACGACTTTCCAACCCGGCACTATATGAGGAAGTAAGTTGGAAGCGGGAGCGGAATTACATAAGAAAATGGTTTTGTAATATATTGTAGAACTGTACTCTTCGTAGAACTGTTTGTAACCACAGAACATTCACTCCGAAAAATCATTTAAGGTGGTACGATTCACCTATGGCGGGAAATTCAAATTTTAAACAGTTTTTTGGTCTTAGTAGCCAGGCTAGTTAATTATTTATAAATAACACAGTGTTTGCGCAAAACTTTGGCTGTTTTTAACATTATAATGTACAACTATTTAACAGCAACGCACCATATTACTTACATTTGTGAACAAACCGTTTGAAACAGCAAAAATTTGGTTCTTCACAAATGTAAGTAATAATGAGCATTACAGCAAAATAGCTTTACATGAATTTGTAAAAAATAATAATCAATTTGCGCAAACATCATGATCGTTTACAATAATTACCCGGCCTAGCTACAAGGACAAGAAAACTGTTTGAAATTTGAATTTCCCGCCATAGGTGAATAGGTGGGTGCCATAGGTGGGTTCTATCACATTTTTTGACGAAAAAAAGCATAGAAAACTGGATTTTCGGTATAATTTTTCTTTCAAATTATAAGATCTGTAGAAAATTCAGTTGCTGTATTAAATAGAACTGTATTTTCTATTGAATGTAGCGGCTTCAGATTTTGGTAAAACTCAACATATCCATTTGTTACCTCCAATTTACAAAAGTAGTTTTTGGTAAAACTTTAGAAGGGAAAGTTTGAGAATGGATTTCGTTAAATTACTGTCATAAAATAAACATTTTTATGTTATGGTTTACTTATTTTAAATTTATCTTGAAAATTACGGCTTTACCTATATACCTATTCGTATTATGTCCGAAAATACAAATACTTAAAATTTAACAGTTCATTTTATAATACGCCTCTTAAATAAGTAGCGATTCTTGCTATAAAACAATAAAGTGCAATTCAGGACGCGCGAGTGCTAACTATCTATAGCTATATTAACCTAGAAGTTGCCTCTCTGTCTATCGCGTAACTATTGTCGCGTTATCTCTGTCCATCGCGCGACAAGTCCGACAAGTCGGCTACTTGTAGCTTTATACCTAAAGTGGGGAGTGTGCCAGGCCTGTTGGAACTAATTTGGCGTCGTACGTCTTGTGCATTTGCCAGTGTCAAGTAGTATTATATACACATGCCCCGCGGTTTCACTCGTGTGGACATTCCCTCAGAAATCTTTTTTTTCTGGGATATTTCACGGTACGTTCAGGCCGGCTAACATGCGCCGCGACAAAATTTAGTCGACTCTTCTTATCGTGCCAAAGCTAGACAAGCGTATACGTAACCGTAGGTGTCTTGTCGCGTTCTCGCTCTACAAAGTGACGACAAGATTTTGTCGCGGTGCGCATGTTAGGCATGCATGGCGATAGTCGCATTAGTCGCACGTGCCGCGTCATTGAGATACGCCGTGTGTGTGGTCAGTATAGAAAAATATACCATCTCCACACTCGAGCACGTTCAGGAGGACTTAATAAATAATAATCCACCATTATTACGCATTAACATTCGAAAAAACAGAAGTTTAGGAAAATAATACAACGAACCGACATGTTTTACTACATTAGCGCAAAACTACTGTACATATTACTATAGAAGTATGATTAAAGAAAAGATTAAAGCTGCATTTGAACTACACCACGAGCGCAACTGTCAAAAGAAACAGATAGAATGGAACTGATTTATCGTCAGATCGGTAGCGAGCACTATGATAATATATCTGATCAACCGTGAACATTGGACGAGCATTACTTGTCTCTATTAACATAATAACAGTTTACACGAGTATTTACGATGATTAAAGTTTTGATCGATTATGAAAATTGTGGAAATTCGACTAAGAACGAAGGTTGAAGACGTGGTTAAACGAATCACGAGACTCAAGTGGAGATGGGCGGGACACTTGGTCAGAAGGGAAGGTGGACCAAAGCATTCACAGAATGGTGGCCGCGGAACGGCCGCATGATAATGACATTTTGATGTACTTAGTATGATTATTTCTTTATATTTCTATTTATTGATTAGGTAACTAATTAAATTTATCTATACTAATATTATAAAGAGGAAAGATTTGATTGTTTGTTTGTTTGCATTGAATAGGCTCCGAAACTACTGAACCGATTTGAAAAAAATCTTTCACTGTTGGGAAGCTACACTATCTCCGGGTGACATAGGCTATAATATATACCCGTGCGAAGCTGGGGCGGACCGCTAGTATAATATAAAAAGTATATTTGAGTTCCAATCAAAAAGTTTAAATAAATTTAATATATATAATTAGCATAATGTAGCAATTAATCGATTTTGATTATCATGTAATTTTGAATAAAAGTCAGTGTCATCATCGTCATCATCATCATCATCAGCCAGAAGACGTCCACTGCTGAACATAGGCCTCCCCCTTTAACCTCCACACTGAACGACAGCCTGCCTTTTGCATCCACTGGATGCCAGCGACTCTTACTATGTCGTCGGTCCATCTAGTGGGAGGCCTACCTACGCTGCGTCTTCCGGTTCGTGGTCTCCACTCCAGAACCTTTCTTCCCCATCGGTTATCGGTTCTCCGAGCGATGTGGCCTGCCCATTGCCACTTCAACTTGCAAATTTTAACAGCTATGTCGGTGACTTTGGTTCTTTGGCGAATATCCACGGTAAAGTCGGTGTACCTAACTTAAATTAAATTAAAGATTTTATACGTAGGTACTTTATTGTATCCCCTAAAAGTATGAAGACTAGGAAATGTGTGAATATGTTTAATTAGTACCCACTACCCAAACTCTGCGACACAAAGTCATCAAGCAATAGTGGCCAAAACAACAACAAAAACGACAATTGCTATTCCATTGCAATAAATCATATTTCTATTACAAGAGGAAACAACAGCATAACTTTAGCTCCGCGCTGAAGCATCAAAACAAAAACTGTTTAAAATATAACCAATACACAAATAAACAATATGACACATAACTTGTGACCAAAATGCCGGCCTCTACTTTTCTCAAAGGGTGAGCATCGCCATACAACGTGGTAATGGGGCCAGCATTTTGGGAACAATTCCCACTGGTAACGGTATAATAAATTAATAGTTAGGTGGTTAGGTGGTTTGGTTAGTTAGGTTTAAGTTTGTTGTAAAAAAAAATATTTTTAGCATTTTGGGAGCCTAACACGACCTCGTAAGTACGTGGTACACTTTGGTACCACTTTGGTGGTACTTTTTTTTACCGACGAAAGCAGGAGGTTTTCAATTCGACTGTATGTTTTTTTTGTATGTTTGTTACGCGATTTCTCCGCCATTATGCATTGATTTTGATGATTATTTTTTTGTTTGGTAGGCCATATCACAGAAGTAGTCCCATTAAAATTTTATCAAAATTTATTCAGCACTAACAAAAAAAAAACAACAAAAACCAAAAATGTATACACATAATATTATGACGTTTTGGTTTATGGTTCCCGTCAGAAAAAGTTTTGATGGGGTCTTTCAATCTGTCTTAACTGAATTTTTTTACTTTTTAATGAGGCGGTTTTTGTATTTTATTCTAAAAATAATAAAATCTATACTAATTAATATTAGTATAGATTTAATATTAGTATAGATTTTATTATTTTATAAAGAGGAAGGATTTGATTGTTTGTTTGTTTGTTTGCATTGAATAGACTCCGAAACTACTGAACCGATTTAAAAAATTCTTTCACTGTTGGGAAGCTACACTATCCCCGGGTGACATAGGCTATAATCTATACCCGTGCGAAGCCGGGGCGGACCGCCAGTATCTTATAAGTCACTTTCAGTACAGCACTAGCGAAATAATAATTAGTGGGACTACCAGTCAACCATGAAAAAATAAGAAAAAAGATTATGGTAGATCCCCACTGGTCACGCGACGTTGCAGAACATGCAAAACACCCCACATGGTCTGGCTCCGTAATGATAGACTGCCATAGTGCTTGATTTCTATACGTATAAGCATGCCATTAGACAATACTTTACCAATTCTTGGGGAACAGAAAATGTTTAGATTATGTTTTACACAATTAATACGTCACAATTTCACAAACTACTTAATTCTAATTATAAAAAAATCTAATCTAGTCAAACAGCCCGCCCCGGATCGTTCTGGGGTCGTTTTGTTTTACATACTGTAAATTATTAGTTGATTGAATCAGTCTATTTTGCAGAAGTTTATTTAAAACTGCTTCTCTTTTGTATTTCCGCTTTAACGTCGCATTAATTACAATAAGGAATATGGGATTTAAAAAAAAAATACGCTTTTCGGCTATGTTACTATGTAACTACAGTAATTTAAAAACGATTAAAAGTATTTATTTTTTCATATTTTTTTAATAAACATTCGATTTTTTGCACACACGGTCATCTGACCCCAAACTAAGCAACTCTTGTGATTGCTGGCAGAGACTGATATAAATACGTATGATGACCCAGATATAGAACAAAAGAAATGTCCATCACGTGAATGTTTGTCCTAGGTTGGAATCAAACCCACGCCCTCGAGCTCAGAAGGCAGGTTCACTACCAACTGGACCAACAGGGCTATCATGCCATCATACAATACATATCTTATAAATGATAAAATATAAACTTTCAATCGTTCTATCACAAAATAAATATTTTGTGGTCCAATTGAGACATATTATGATTTAGTAATTTTTAAACTTTCGCGATTTGAACACATGTTTTAAACGTTTATCGGGACTTATCACGTATTATTTATTTTAACATATTATGATTTGTCTACTTCGGCTATGTAAGCAATTTAAATACAATTAAAAGTGTGTTTTTTTTTCTTCATATACGCTACTAGGCAAATAAATAGATGCATGGCAAAACCTAACAAAAAAATTCCATTACTTACATCAGTTTTTTTCAAATCAAGAGACGGAACTGATTTTGTGGTCATCAATTGTCACCACAAAAGGAAAGTCATCAGCTAATTAAACCAACTTTTCAAACCGCAGCCTTCGTGAGAAAAAAAACATGATTTACTTCATGGTTTAAATTTAAATAAAGTAAATAGAAAAAAATCGTGGGAGTATAATTTTAGAAAGCTGAAAATGCTTTTTTGCCGTTCTTAGTAAAATAAACCGGCCAAGTGCGAGTCAGACTCGCACACTGAGGGTTCCGAACCACCACAAGATAAAATAATTATCAATATAAAAAACCAACTTCACTATTAGTAAAATTTGGCATTTGGATTCGGTTGAAAAAATGAGGTCATCCAAATAACCCAATTATCAATTATAACTTGGTAGTGGGAAGAAATTTGTCACCGACTCGCACTTTGCTATTGTTTATTATTTGTTGTTATACTTTTATAGTGTGTACTATTTCTAGTATATATGTTTATCTATGGTACTACAAAATCAATTCATGTCAAGTTTGACACTTGTACGTTTTACCGTTCATTAGACCTGTGATTAGACATAA
>OU611994.1:1840000-2199760 GCA_914767915.1 Agriopis aurantiaria | reverse complement strand
GATAAAATTTGTATATTATTGATTATTTGATTTAATTTTAAGTTAAATGGTATGTGTGTAAATGGGAATATGAAACTATTGTACAGTATAGGATTGAAAATTTATGATTCTTCTTTATATTCTTATTAGATAAAAGATTAGCGTGTCTAACGTGTAAAAATATTTCATAAGCAATTTTGACTAAATTTCTTAACATTAAGAAACCGATTGAAAAAAGTTGCCAATGACATTCTGAGCATGAAAAGTTTTCTTACCATGATCGTCATCATCATCATCATTTTAGCCATAGGACGTTCACCATGATGACTATCTATCTATAACTCACATTTCAAAATCTGTCATGGCGTCGATCGGCATCGGACGACGCTTTAAATACGAACACAGAGGTAATAATAGAGACAAACAAAAACACATACTTATGTTATAGACAAAACTCTTAAACCAATGATTTATTATATAAAATAGCATTGTTTTAAACAGTTAAAAGTAACGTTGATTGCAAACAACAGCGAAAAGTAAGTAAAACCGCCTTGATGACTATCTATCTATAACTCACATTTCAAAATCTGTCATGGCGTCGATCGGCATCGGACGACGCTTTACGAACGCAGACCAGAAGGTACTCGTAATAATAGAGATAAACAATCACACATAGGTACTTATGTTATAGACAAAACTCTTTAACCAATGATGTATTATATAAAATAGCATTGTTTTAAACAGTTAAAAGTAACGTTGATTGCAAACCACCAAAAGTAAGAAAAACCGCCTTTTAAAAAAAACTGTCTGTGTAAAATCATTAATATCAACCAATCACAAGAAAAAAAACCAATAAGCTATGATTTTCTTCATGTCCACGTCAAATAGAGCTACAATTACATCGCTATGTGAGAAAACCGCCATTCCTGCCATAGAAAAGAGACTAAAGGGTGCAAACGCGATCAAAATAGCTCACCGTTGCGCTGTAATCATAGCATCCGTTGGATATTTACTACAGTAGAACTAGAAACAGTGACTTAACTTTATACGATTCGTTATGTAGTTTAGGAGGAACCGGGAGGTAGCGCCCGTCGTATATTTAACAAAGTGTTTCTAAAAGATCACCAATGAATGTTAAGCAACTGAAGATTCGGTCAGTCAGTTGCATGACCTTGAGTGACATTTTTAAATGGCTTTTTCCAATTGTTTGGCCTATGACAACAATGGGAGAGCTTAAAACTTAGACATTAGGGCTAGTCTCTTAGCCTATACGAACTTACTATTTAATATTTATCATCTTCCGGTCTTTAGCCCACCAGATGGGGTCAGCACTCAGCAGTCAGCACAACACGGTTTCTTACTCCACTTATCTTTCAGTTGTCATCTCTCGTCGCACCCATACTTATTTATGCTCTCAATTCAGTCAATCCATCTACACCTTTTCATTACAAACAGCTTAGTTTTTCGATACTAATTTAAATTAATTATGTGTTTAAATATGAAATAAATGAATTAAAAAAAAAAAAAAAACACTAATCTCGACGAAAGTGAAAACGTCTTCGCTGTTATAGATCATTATATTTGCGAGAATAACTAGAAACCATGATAAAAATGACACACAAACAAACTAAAGATTATGCAGTGAACATAATTTGTAGAATGCAAAAGACGGCTTAAGCCATTAGTCGTGTTTTATGTAGATACCTTCAAGTTAATAAAAATACGTTCAGATATTTTGATAGCATTAACATAATTATACTGTTTTCTTATATAGTTATTCAATTATTGATATGATAACAAACTGAACTCAATTAAAATAAATGTTATTAAACTGCACTAATTTAATAAACTGCTGCTCGAATACATCGTTTCCAAATTGCTAGCCACGCGTTGGATTTTAATACCTACTAACTACTACTAAGTCGTAGCGCAAGTAACCGACCAGCATTTTGGTCACGGGATGCTTGCTTAGACCATACGTTTAGATAATTCATGAAAAATATTTTTTGATGCATAAACTTCAAATAAAATTATATATTAAACTTCCGCATTTTCTATTCAACCCATCCACGCCGACTTAGTCACTGTCACCCACTTACATTGTATCCGATATTACGCCTATAATTTTAGCAAATTGCAATAATTGCGTCGCTGCAAGCTGGATAGATGTGAATGAATTTAGAAAGTAAATCTAGAGCAAGATCAAGTTAGTGTTATGATATCAACTTACTTTATAATTATTATTGTGTAATGATTGATCACTGAATCAATATTACATATTAATAACGCGTGAGTGTTAAATTCAGTGCGTTTATTATCAATTGAAATGAGCAATAGTTGGTTACTTAATTCCCAATTATAGCAACACTCAATCTTAGTAAAAAAAACTAGTGTGAGTTTAAAGTGTTGATTAATTTGGTAACACAGACTTTTATTAAAATATATACCGTAATGATAGTTTTAGGACTGATTGCAGTTTTTTCACTGCCTTTGACTTCGTACGCGTGGTTTCATAAAAACTTGTTTTGTCAACCTAGCTGCCAAAATTTCAGCATCGTTCTTTGGTAAAGTAGTTTTTGAGATTTTCGTGATTAGTGAGTGAGTGATTGAAATGAAAATATATTAATAACATAAACATAGGCTTAAATAAGGCATGAAGGCACATCAAACGAACTTTAGTAAGAAATATAGTAAGGCCATTAGTAACTCACTCATAAGCATAAGCCTATGCTTATGAGTGAGTTGGGTAAGTATGATAACACAGCGATTCCCGCACTAGGCTAGGCCTGTATCGCGGAAATCTGATCCGGTTTTTCTTAGATTTACCCTTCTAGTTAAGTTATTCTCTAGTCTCTCTCTAGTTAAGATGTTGTTGTTCTTAGATTTAACCTCTAGTTAAGATATATATTGTTAGGATATTGAGCTGGGTATTTCGCTTGTATGCAGGTATAGATTTAATATTGCGAATCGATTCTCAAATTATGGTGCTGGACCACAACGACTCTCTTAAATAAATAAATAAATTAAGGTCAAGAACCTCAGAAAAATCTCACATTAAAAACGGAACAAAAATGTGTGATCTTTACCACCTTAACAGTAACTCGATCGTGATGACCATCGACTAGCATTTCTTTTTTTATAGTAACAATAGCCGTTACCAGGCGATCATGAAGAAGAGGTGGTCGACCGTTAGGAAAACAATACTACTGAGTGATTCCACCATTGAATTTTATGCTTTACAGCTAATGATTTAAAATTCAGACTAGCTTATCTTTAGATGATAAAGTGTTCAAGTTTTTAATGTGGCAGCTGACGACTGAATTTCATCTTTAAAATGAGGGGTAGTGAGGTGACTTTAGGTTGGCATTAAACAGTTTGGAAGCATGTTTCTGTAAACACAAAAAAATGGAAGTCTTCTTGTTAAGTACTTAATGTCCGAGGTAAATAAACTAATGGATGTATTGAATCTCGATCAATCACTTCTTGGTTTTTTGTAAGAAATAGATCAATGTCGAACAAAATTATTTAATAGTACCTACTGTTTTTGTATCAGATGCATTTTAAAGCGAGTTGAAACCTGTACTAAATACCTACTCTTTCATGTTTTTATCAGTTAGCTTTTTGGAATGAGGAAAATTAAAAAGAGTTATGTTTATTAAAGACTAGTTGACCCGACAGACGTAGTCCAGTCATAGCTATGAATGTCCAAAAATAGGAATAAAACTGCTGGTTATTCACAATCATCAAACGTGCGGAATTAATAATCTAATTTCCCAATTTTCTGCACTGTTTTCTTGTTTTTTCTTTCCGTGTGAACCTTCTACATAGTATTAGAAAATTTAAAAGAAGAATGAAATTGGTAAAGTCATTCTCAAGTTATGGCGTGACCAAGGGCGTGTTACAATCTGGGTGTCTTCAAATCACGAGTGAATCGGTTTCTTCTAGGCAGGCGTGCTCCATCGTAGACCGCATCATCGCTTAACATCAGACGAGTTGGCGGTCAAACGCAAGCCTAGTAATGAAGAAAAAAAAATAGGGATTCATTCAATTAAATAAAAATAGATTAAATAGATATAGATTTTACAGTCTACAGGATTATAGGAAAGGATATGCTTAGCCGAAAGAGGTTCGTTGAGCTCATCATTATAGACAACTTTTTTTTATGGAAAAAACATCACGAAGGTGCAGTGGAAAAAAACATCCCCATTTGACATGTACCAGAGCTAACCCTAATATAAAAAAAAATTATATTTTTTATACGTTTTGAATTGAGATCTCTAATAGTATAATAAGTAATAACACTTATCTGAATAACTATAAAAGTTTGATGGTTCTAAAAAATAAGGACGGACAAACAGATAGACAGACAGATGGACATAACGAACTTGAAGATCCTTGTCGTACTACGGAACCCTAAAAAGGGAGCGAATAGAGAACCTTCCTCCTGAAGTCAATAAAAAATACGACATAAAAATCATAATAAACACAACTCTAGAAATATTTGAAATATAGAGAAATTAGTCACTAATTGAAAAAATATTTAACATTTACGCTATATTACTAAAATTACTAATCAACATCTTTGGCAGTATATCATACTAATATTATAAATGCGAAAAGTTTGTTGGTTTGTTTGTTCCTTTTTCACGCAGCAAAAGAGCAACGTATCGACCTGATTTTTTGCATGAGTATAGTTCAATGGCCGGAAAGTGACATAGACTACTTTTCATCATCATCGTCATCATCACCATTTTTCATCACTACGCGGGTGAAACCGCAGGGCAGAGCTAGTATGAAAATATTTCGCTCGTAAAACTACCGTTCAGCAATATCACTAGACAGTATTAGTTATTCTGTGTTACATAAATCAAAAGATGCATGGTAGATGCGCTTGCGGCGGCACGTAGTTGATGTGTGCATAGCTCGGCGTGCCGGCGCGTGAGATCGATGCCCCATCGAACAGATTCTAATACAGAAAGGGCTACCAGATGAAAAATACAAATAAAAATAAAACCAGCCAAGTGCGAGTTGGGCTCGTGCACTGAAGGTTCCGTACCACCACAAAATATAATAATTATCAATTTAAAAACCGACTTCAAAATTTGTAAAATATGGCATTACGATTCGGTGAAAGAAAATGAGGTCATCCAAATCACCCAATTACTAGTTACAACTTGGTAATGAACAGAAATTTGTCACAGACTCGCACTTGGTCATTATTTATTATTTTGTTGTTATACTTTAGAGTGCGTACTATAATCATGCAAGTTTGACGCTTGTACGTATTACCGTTTTTACATTAGAGCTAATACAAATATACGTTTGTTGTATGAGGACCCCCCTTTAGTTTTTACTTTTGACTTTTTTATTATTTCTCAGTTAATCCGCCGTAACATTACATATTCTGTGAAAATTCCAACTGGCTATCTATTACGGTTCGAAAGATACAGCCGTTTAAAGGTAGGACAGACAGAGGGACAGACAGACGTCGTAGGCTTAGTTAATAGGGTCCCGTTTTACCCTTTGGGTACGGAACCCTAAAACGGTTAGAAATGTTCTTTCCTTACATAAAAAGTCTACATAGAAAAAAAATAACATTTTTAACCATTTGTATTTGTTGTTTTGCACAAACCTCTGAATTTACAAGTAAGTACAATGGTTTAGGTAGTTCTGAAATTCTGCTAGTAATTCGACCATTGATTTTAACTCTCTAGTAAAGCGGTTTACCTGTTTTCGTTTCTGAGTTTTTTCTAATTCATTAGAAAGTCATAAAATAATAGATAAATCAAAACCTATACGAATATGGCGTGAATGTTTGTGAAATAAGACATAATTGTTGGTTGCTTTATCTTTGGAGAGCGGCTTTGTGTAGGTGGAAATTAATGGTAGAAAATGTTTCTTTTCTTATTCTTAAGGTGCACTTGTAAAAAACGCTCCTTAATTTTATTACTATATAGCCTCATATTGAGCTAGTATCATTTATTATAATCAGCCTATCATGTTCCCACTGCTAGGATACAGGCCTTACTTCAGAGAGAGATAGAGAGAGAGAGAGAGAGAAAGAGAGAGAGAGAGAGAGAGAAAGAGAGAGAGAGAGAGAGAAAGAGAGAGAGAGAGAGAGAGGGTTCGCTCTATACCACTATGCTGGCCCAGTGCATGTTGGTGAATGTCATATTATATTATATTATGTATTTCTCGGCATCGCGCTCGGAGAGTCAACACGTCCTGAAGATGCCTCGTGAAGATGCGAAACAAGTGTCGACAAGGTGTACTGAGGAAACGGGTTAGGTTAAAGTTAGCATCACAAATATCTATTGAGAAAAATAATTTATCTCAAAATCCTTATTTTACGCGAAGCGAGGTAGAAGCGGAATTACACTAGTGATTTGTCATATACAAATAAAACATGGAATTCCGCAAAGTGACGCCTAACTCAATTAACTGTCTTTGAAATACCGGTTTCCTTACAATGTTTTCCTTCGCCGTTTTTGAGCGATGGCTTTGAAACTGCACACGCAATTTACTTATATACTTACTTATTTAATTATAAACTTAACTTTTACTTAAATTCACGTAAAACGTACACTAAGAATTCGTTCGTACGTAAATTAAGAATTCCGTGTCCAATAAAACGTTTCTTGCTGTCTCTGTTAATAGGAAGCAACTTTATTTACAATGTTACACTTAATGTACATGTTATTTGAAGGTTTGACGTTTTGTTATTAACTACATACCCTTAAGGGTTTAGTTCTAATGTACATTAGAACATTTATAAGAAAAATATGAATAGAGTAACTCTTTGAGGTCGACTATGAGTTCTCTGGCAAGAGGACCGCCTTTTCCCTTTCGGATCAAGTCATGGATAGGGTCGAAAATACCGTCAGAAAACTTCGGGATCTAGCAGATAGTACAAAAACATTTCAAAAAATTTAATGCACAGCTAAATATATTTTATTTAGAAGGCACACATAGCAGGACAATCTCAACTTCATCATTTCAGCCGTAGGACGTCCACTGCTGGACATAGGCCTCCCCCATCGATCTCCAAAGAGGCCGGTTGGAAGCGGCCTGCATCCAGCGTTTCCCTGCGGTCTATTTTAGGTCGTCTGTCCATCTTGTGGGTGGACGTCCTACGCTGCGCTTAACAGTCCGTGGTCTCCATTCCAGAAACTTTCGGCCTCATCGGCCATCTGTTCTGCGTGATATGTGTCCCGCCCACTGCCATTTCAACTCGCTAATCCGATGGACTATGTCGGTGATTTTCGTTCGTCTACGAATCTCCTCGTTTTGGATTCGATCTCGTAGAGAAACCCCGAGCATAGCCCTCTCCATAGCTCGTTGTGCGACTTTCGAGCTTGCTTATGAGGCGCGTAGTGAGAGACCACGTTTCAGTGCCGTATGTCATCACTGGTAACACACACTGGTCGAAGACTTTCGTCTTAAGGCACTGAGGTATTTTGGACGAGAAGACGTTGCGTAGTTTACCGAACGCTGCCCAGCCGAGTTGGATTCGCCGATTGACCTCTTTCTTGAAGTTGGACCTACCAGGTTCGACTGTTTGTCCTAGGTAGACGTACGCGTCAACAGCTCAACTTAAGCTAAACTTATTGCAAATATTATAGTTTCAAGCTGGAGAGTATCCCAAAATATGCGTACACAGCATGATTGGCAATTACTGACAAGATAAAAAGTAAGATTAATGTACTTAAATGTTTTGTCAAGAAGGTCTAGAACAAAAAGGGTTTTAAAGAAAGGGACTAAGCCAAATAAGGTTCGTTGGTCATTATGAACAACTTATACTATGGGACCAACCCTGAAATCACGTAAAAATATCAGCTGTTCCATAAAAAACGGGTATACGAGCGTGTATACCCGTATATTACCCGTATATTTTTACGTGATTTCAGGGTTGGTCCCATAGTAAAAGTTGTTCATAATGATGATTATGTGGAACCCATTTCGGCTTCGAATACCCTTTCCTTATAGCCCTGTGTAAAACTACGGTAAGTTAATGAAAAAAAAAAAAAAAAGGCCATTCTAAGCATAAAACTGATCTGTCGATTTCTCGCTGATGGAGATTGTGACATGTGAAAACGTGACAAATCCGTAAGACCGTCAGTTTTTAATTCCTTAGATAACGTCTTTGACAAATACAAACACAAAATGTGTTTGTATTCGTCAAAGGAAAACATCACGTTGTTTATCAAATCATTTGGTGAAATGATAAACAAGATGCTGCTAAATTGCTTTACACGAACTAGATTAACGTTTCCAACCGCATTATTTAACTCCATATCGCGCCCAAATATCAATTTGAAATGAGAAAGAAACAAAAGCAATCCTTAATTACAACTAGACAAATACTATCTGTTCAGTCGGCTAAATAAAGGAGCTAAATTTTGCCATCAATTTTGTTCAAAAGTACGACGGTGGCGACCTCAATCAATTCTATAGAAAAGTTGGTTGGTCGTCTACTGACTTTCATAAAAACAGTATGAGCTTATGTGTCTCTCAGATTCTCACGAGCAATTGTACTTTATTGTTCTAATATTAAAGGTAAAAACGCATTAGGGCGCAGACGCATTGCGTGACGCGTCACATATTCAAGATGCTTCATGAAAAAAAACTAACACGATAATATATTGGTGAAGACAACGGGATCCCAAGTAACAAAAAAAAACATAATTATCAAAATTCAAATGACAAAATTCACATTATAAAGCCAAAAAGTAATTACTACTTCCAATACTGACAGAAACTTGCCAACTCCAATGTACTCGTATTCGTAATAATACAACATGTTTTTTACTCCTCAAGTTTTCGATTAATGATGTGTTTTTATAAATTATTTTATATTATGTATATATCATTATTTAATATATAAAATATAATAATATTTATTATTATTTGTATATAATATATTATGTAACAAGAATTTAGTACCTTCAATAAGCATGTGTCCTAATGTTTAATTTATTACAAATAGCAGGCTTAGCGACGAATATAACTAAATATATTACACATACTGAAAAAATAATTAAAGTTGGCTGATAAATCTCTGAGATATGAGCGTTTAAAGTTTTAGGTGGGGATAGAGAGGGGATGCTCTATCCCTTTCTCGCAAAGCGTGTGTTAGTATAGCAATTGTATGGCGCTCCTGAGGCGTGACGTCACGGCTCAGTATAGTGCGCTCTTTGTCTAGCATGAAATTAAAATGCCTATATCTTATTTATTTTTGAACTAATTTTAATTTTGTTTTCGTTGATGGGCTCTATTTATGATCAGATTTTTATGAGGTAATAAAAATATATTAGTCATCATGCCTATTGTAGAATAAAACCTTTTAAAGATTCGTCGTTATACCCCGTCATTTCTATTCAACTCATTTTTACGCTATTTAAAGTCTATAATCGTGTCACGCATAGCATCTTTTTGTATGTGTTGCTTCAGTGAAATTTTGCCTTAACTTTATCACACCAATCTTGCCATCCAAATGTAGAACGAAAGTTGCGACTTGTCATACTGTTTTGTTGCTATAACTCAAGAGATTACCTATCTCCCGAGATACATCGCAGGTTATGTAAGGTTAATAAGAGGACTCCTAACACAGACAATTTTTTTATCTAAATGGAATTCCTGGTCATTTGAAACTGTTTTGTACTATGATTAATGAATAAACAATTATTATTATTATTATTATATTATAATAAGAATAAACTCTGAAGAAAATTACATAAAATATTATAAAACACTGTTTTAAACTATCACGGTTGTTCACTAAAGTTATATGATTATTTACGGGATATTTAACGTGGTAAGGTTGTGGAATGAGCTCCCAATATTTCAGCGCAGCTACATGCACCATGTTCACGGAAAAACAAACCGTTCCCGTTTGTTGTTTCCGTGAACATGTGCAAAGACACGCGAAAGCGGTCTAAATAGAGGGCCTTACGGCCAACTGCTAACGCGGTATCAAACTAACGTTAAATCCGCTCAGTTGGAAAATCACGGCCAAGTCAGATTAAAAAAAAAAAAACTTAATGTCTCTATTATGAGGAAGACACTTTATTTACGTGTTGTTTGGAGGTTTGTGGGTTTTGTTCTCATGTACGATACATTAGAACATTTATAAGAAAAAATCTGATTAGAGTAACTTTAAAGTCGACTATGACTTCTCTGGCAAGAGGACCGCCTTTTCCCTTTGGGGCTAAGTCATGGATAAGGTCGAAAATAGGGTCGCGTGATTTTCCAACTGAGTGGATTTAACGTTACTTTGATACCACGTTAGCAGTTGGCCGTAAGTGCCCTGCGGCTACCTGTTTTAAGAGATTCTTCTGTGTGCGATTTCTGTGGGGATGCGAAAAGTTACGAGACCGCAAACCGTATCTCGGCGCGTTAAGGTTCACGTTCGCGTAATTTTTCGCACTGCGAGGTAGCCGTATGGCCCCAGGTGCATAAAAAGTAACCGTAGATTTTAATGAACTAATATAATTACTAAAAGAGTTAGCAATAATTAATTATGCGGTCCAATTCCTAAAACCGTGTTGCTGCATGCATCTTCGTGCGAAATCTAAAAACCCGCGCAAATTGTTTTCACGGACGTCAATTATATTTAAGCTTAAGTTCCTCAAGAAAGAAATGTCTGCGAGCTAAAATTTAGTGGGCAGAAATTCTGCGAAGGCTCTCAAGTAAATTATTAATAATCACCTTTAATAAGTAGATCAGCGAAGTGACATCATACCTGCAACAAAAAATATACCAAATCAGATCAGGTATACGATCCGTTTTTGCTTATAACATAATACTTATTCATTTATGTCAGTAGTTAGACATGTAAGCTATTTTAGGTACATAGGTACATATTTTTTGTTTTGACATAGCTAAAGGTACATGCATACAGATCATATATACAAGCAGTTTTTACTCGCTAGTTATGATGTGTGAATCATCTGTATCTGGTTTGTAAAGTTCCGTACCCAAGGGGTAAAAACGGGACCCTATAACTAAGCCTACGATGTATGTCTGTCTGTCTGTCCGTCCGTCCTACCTATAAACAGCTGTATCTTTCGATCCGTAATATATAGCCAGTTGAAATTTTCACAGAATCTAATGTTACAGCGGATTAACTAACAAATATTAAAAAAGTAAAAACTAAAGGAGGCTTAAAGTTATATGATTATTTACGGGATATTTACCGTGGTAATCATATAACTTTAGTGAACAACCGTGATAGTTTAAAACAGTGTTTTAAAGGAGGCTTGACTCGTAGCAGTTGTAGCACAGGTTTTGCCTAGTACATCTGCTTATGAGATACCAACAAGACACCTACAAAACTGTTAAAATTAAAATTGTGTTTTTATATTTATCAAAATAAGTAGGTAGGTAAATTAGGGGAGATATTTGTCCAGCAGTGGAGAATAAACGTTAACATATATTATAAAGAAAAAGTAGGCAAATCAAATATATAAGTGAATTTTGCAATAATTATAAAAACGAAGGTAACTCTGTCTGTTTTTTCAGTTTTCACGACTAAACGGCTAAGCCGATTGTAATGAATTTTGGTAGGAAGATAGTGTGACACTAGGGTGGTTTTTTTAAACCATAAATTCACGTGTAACCGCCTGATTCAGCCAGTAGTATAAGATCTTTTCAGGGCATTTCTTCCAATAAGTCACAAGGTGGCGTAATTTTTTATTAGCGCTATCTCGTTTCGGCTTAGTACTACTGTTCTGTATAACCTGGTATTTGTAAATGTATCTTCCATAGACATACTTACTCATAAATAATATAGTGCCATAAAATGGTTTCATGCAAATATTTTTCTATCGGAACCTTTCACTTTTTACGTGCTATTAATCATTCATGCAATTGGTTCTAAATAAAGTCACATTTTAATGAATTGTGTAATATCCGTGTTACCTGAATTTAGTCTCATAAAAATTGGTTTAAAATTATGTATATTTACATATTTATACCAAAACAAATGAGTGAATTTGACGTGTTTAAAAAAAAGTTATCATCTTAGAATAACTACTCAGAGAAGGTAGGTTTCCAAACAACGCCTTCTCAAAACGTAAGCTACAAATTCGCTTTGTATAGATATACCTTAAATTACTACAATTATTAGCATTTTTATGCCATTATTTTAGCAAACAAGCTGACTGGCCGCCTGTTGGTAAGCGATCACCATCGCCTATAGATACCTGCAACACCAGGGACATCACAGATACACTGCCGACCCTTAAATACCATAAACAGCAAAATTTTCTTTATTTAACTTTTACAATATTATTGGACCAAAGCAAAAAACTTAGACCGGCTATAACTCGTCTGAATCGTTTCGGTCAGTCCGGTTCGGATTAAGTCCAGATTTGTCAAATAAACAAAACCTCTATTAGTTGTTGAAGGATTTATCGCCTCCAATAAAAATATAGATGTTTATAAACTAGCATTGTGAGCATAGTTATGTTTTATAGATGCAAATTTTATTTAAATATAGCTTCTATTAACTGCACCAGAAGGATAATATTATTTCGTGACACTCAATAATGTAGTTTTGCATGTTTATGTGTGATTTTCTCTAAGTAGAGAAAGTTGTCACGCAATGAAAAGTAAAAAAGTGATGTTATTTAAATGACAAAATATTCTTGGTAAAAAGTATAACAATGGTTATGGCATCCTCAATCGCTTTGACGTATCTATACTAATATTATAACGAGGAAAGATTTGATTATTTGTTTGTTTGTTTGCATTGAATAGGCTCCGAAACTACTGAGCCGATTGGAAAAATTCTTTCACTGTTGGGAAGCTACACTATCCCCGGGTGACATAGGCTATAATCTATACCCGTGCGAAGCTGGAGCGGACCGCTAGTATTTTGATAAGATTATAACTACTAACCACAGATGTAATTCATGACAGAAAAAAGTTAATACCTAAATTACCACCGACACGAGATACGAATGAATAGATTACTTAGCTTCTAAGTTAGTACAATCTGAAAAAAGGACACAAGGCGTCTTAGAATAACTACTCAGAGAAGGTAAGTTTCCAAACAACGCCTTCTCAAAACGTAAGCTACAAATTCGCTTTGTAGCTTACGTTTCGATTAGTATTTTAAACGATTTAAGCAAGAAAATTAATGGATTACCTGTGGAATGTCACACCATAACTCTTATACTGCTTTTCTGATTTGTTGTGGTACGATTTCACTGCGCAAATTGTCATTGTAAATTTTTTATAAATTTTTTGGTGCCATATATGACACCATTTGAATGGCATAAATTTTGCGAATGTACTTGATTTCTTTGTGTAGTTATTCTAACCAAGGAGTATTTTTCCCCCTTTTTTTTCCAGCATGCTGGCGGCATTGCCAAGCTCACTGAATGGCAATACTATTATTGAATTTTCATTGATTATTGTTCCGTTTTTATCTTGGAAGACTTTAACGAGTAAAATACGCATCAAAGTTGGTAGCGTTAATTTCACATTATAGTACCTAGGCTATAATTTTGTAACTGTGCGAAGACTTAACTGTTTACGCACTTAAAACTGGTTCCCTTGGAAAGTAAAATGGAAATTGTCAGCGGGCTGTCCGTTACCACCTCATAATGGGAAAACGTAATAAGCAGTGGTACTTACAGACGGGTGTACTTAAAGTGCGGTCGCAAAAAGAATGCGTCTGACAGTTGCCAAAACATTGTTAAAGGCAAACGAAAACAATAAATTTTGAACACTTTTACTATCTTGCAGAGTTGCAGTGGGCAGGGCACATATCACGCAGAACAGATGGCCGCATGGGGCCGAAAGGTTCTGTAATGGAGACCACGGACCGGTAAGCGCAGCGTAGGACGTCCACCCACAAGAATTCGCTGCCTGAGTGGGTGTTCCCCGATAGCTACAATCTGGGTGTCTTCAAGTCGAGAGTGAATAGGTTTCTTCTAGGCAAGCGTGCTCCATCGTAGGCCGCATCATCGCCTAACATCAGGCGAGTTGGCGGCCAAGCGCAAGCCTATGTATAATTAAAAAGAAAAAAAGATGGACAGACGACCTCAAAGAGACCGCAGGGAAACGCTGGATGCAGGCCGCTTCCAACCGGCCTTTTTGGAGATCGATGGGGGAGGCCTATGTCCAGCAGTGGACGTCCTATGGCTGAAATGATGAAGCCGAAAAGAGGTCGCGATTACCTACATGCTTAGTCCCCCTTACCCATACCCATTTACCCATGGTAAAAGTTTTTCATAATGATGAGTACAATGACTTTATTTCGGACGGCATTTTGTTCAAGCTTACAGGTATTTTAACGGTAAAAAGAGCATTTTCAGTATGGTTAACTTGGAGTAAAATTTCGTGACACCAAACTTAAAATCTCTTGATCTCCTTGTCTCCACTACTCCAGCGTAGGCGTTTTATAATTCCGCCTAATCTGACAACATCAATCAAAATTTTCACCGTGCACCATAAACATAATGGTTTTAATAACTTAAGTTTAAGAGTATAACCAATGATGTAACTTTAGTGCAATCCGGAACTGCCGTAGTTAAAATTAAATATTCATAACTGTTTCGAAACATAATGATAGGGTCGGGATAGGTAGTTTGTCTAGATCAGAACAATTTAATTGGTCCAATGTATTATATTGTAACAGTCTGGGAGGGTTGATTAGACCACTTGCTTTTTATTTGATTAGGTTAGGCAATTTTATTTCGTAAACACCAATTATTTTACTCCTTGAAAACACGTCCCTACTCGTACGAAGTCACAAGCATAATAAAGCATAATCAGCCTTGATAATAGTCCACTGCTGGACTTAGGCCTACCCCGAAAGGGCGATTAGGCCATATCCATCACGCTACGGCCCAGTTGCATGTTGGTGGACTCACATCAATAAATAAATAAATAATATTATTTTGGGACTTTTTGCACACACGGTCATTTGACCCCAAACTAAGCAAAGCTTGTGATATGGCTGCCAGAGACTGATATACATACATGTATAGTTTTGAATATATACTTAAATAGATATTAACAACCAGATGTAAAACAAACACAAATGTTCACCACATAAATGTTTGTCCTAGGTGGGAATCGAACCCACGCCCCCAAGCTCAGAAGGTAGGTTCACTACCAACTGGACCAACGGGCTATCAAGGGCGATTAGGCCATATCCATCACGCTACGGCCCAGTTGCATGTTGGTGGACTCACATCAATGACAATATAACCACTTGACTGCTCATCCTTTACCCCGCATGAGGCAAAGGTTCTAACATGTCAACTTAAACTATTTCAAGCGGGGCCAATCCTAGGAGCGAATTGAATGAATGAGTTTTGATTCTCCAATCACAAGCGTCGAGTCTCGACGAGTCTCAAATCACAAGCTGCTCCGCGATTGACGTGAATCATTTTGCAAAAGGGAATTTTGACTAAGTGCGCGATCAAGTGGTTTTATTATCTTCGACTCACATAATACTTGGAATTTCTTATCCGTACCCATGCAGGTTTTATCACGATGTTTTCCTTCACCAAAAAGCCCGTGATATGAAAATCCGTACATAAACTAATCAATGAGCTCATTGGTACAGGCCGGGGATTTGAATTTGCAACCTCACGCTTTCAAGTTTAGCGTTCTCCGAAATAGGTTACCCTGCCCTGAGGCACATTTTTTTTATACAGAATATTTAGAGCGAATAGTGCTCTTGCCGGATCGAAAACCGAATTGATTCTCCCCTCGTTGCTCGTCGCATTTAGGCCGTCTTATTCAGGATTTTTTTAAACCGTCCCCTATTGTGGTATGCAGGGTAGACACTTTATTACCACAACTAATAATCGCATAGCCGGGATATTTACCGTGATAAGGTTGTGGAATGAGCTCCCGATATTTCAGCGCAGTTACATGCACCATGTTCATGGGAAGTCTGAAGAATGCGGGCGGTTGGCAGAAAAGTTCAAGGATAGTTGTATGCAAAATGATCTACCCTCTTTTTTAGTCTTTATAATCATATAACTTTAGTGAACAACCGTGATAGTTTAAAACAGTGTTATATATAGCTTCTAAGTAATACTTGGTCTAGTCAGTCTAGGTTTAGAAATAGGTCAATATCCTTGATTAATAACGTAAACTTATGCAGAGATAATATAATTTGAGACCGCATAAGAGGCAATCGAAAAATGGATGGTCTAATCTTTTTTTTTATTAAAAAAAAAACTTTTTACAAGCTCCTTTTTAACTTCATAATATGTTTGTTTGTATGTTAAGTATAAATCTTGCAAGCCTAATTTGACCCGCTTCTCGGCAATCGATTGCGTTGAAATTTGGTATACCTATGAAACTTGAATGACAATGCATTAATATGATACCACGGACGTTTTTTGATGATGGAGTCGGAAGGTGGTTATATGAACTAATATACGTAACTAGATAACCCCATTGTGTTTGGGCTCTTTAGAATGGTCTTGTAGAGTACTATACCCATAGGTGATTATTTAATAAATTAAAATGCTAAGGCTAAAAGCTTGATAAAAAAATTGTTTCTAATAATTCTACGATCATGATTATATACGATTTTACGATGTAACAACGAAAGAGCGGTCTCTCCTAACACAGGTTGTCAAAACTTAACAGGAGAGGCCAAACACCTATGTTTTATAAAAATCAGTTTAATAAAGTTTTTTTATTTTTTTTTATTTGAATTCTTGTGCTAAAGCGTAAAACCACATTGCATATTGCGTTCTTTCGTAATATCCCAATAGTTTAATACTTTCTCTACAGAGAGCAAGTCACACTCGAACCTCAAATAGCCGATTCACGATAGTAAGCGATAAGTGACATACAATATTTTGTAAATAAAAAAGTATGACAGCTACGGTTTCTAAGGTCAAACAGTCATTTTGTATGTAAGAAAGTGAAAACGAATAAATAAACTAAAAATGTATATGATAAATAACTAACATTAAAAATTTATGGACAAATCTTTGGCGGTTGCTCTGAGTAAGGTCAATTACCAGTGGCTTCATAAAGTACATAATACTTACATACGGAAAACAATTGGATGTTACCACGGATCTGAATTATAGATCAATCATAATACTTTCGCAATTATAATAATAAAAAAGGGGTTGTCTGTAAAGTCGGTTTACGGACGATAATGTTAAGTGATAACGCTTACGCCGATCGTGCCTCTCTATCGCTTGTTCCGCGCTCTCGCTTGCACACGCGGCTCAGGCGGAACGTGACAATTTTTCATGCGTGCAGCCGGCTTTCATCGACTTACAAGACGTTATCAGGTCAAAATAAAAAAAAATGCTTTTGACCGAGACTTTTTAAACATAGACTTTCATACAGGAAATCCTCATCCCACCACCATTATCCCTCCATCTACAATAAATTGCCTGGTGATAGTTAGCGCAGCTTCCATCGCGTCATATAAAAGTTAATTATAACTGTGGTTATAGGAACACCCGTTTTATACATTAGACGAATATGAGTCTATAAATATATATACTACTAGCGACCCGCCCGCCCGGCTTCGCACGAGTGTAATTTACGTGCGAAGCCGGGGCGGGTCGCTAGTTATATATATAACCCTTCCGTGAAAAATTATCTAACTGATGATGAAAACCGCATCAAAATCCGTTGCTTGGTTTAGGAAGAGTTAGCGGCCATACATACAGACAGACAGACGCGGAAAGGGACTTTAATTTATACTATGTAGAGAAGAGATATACTATTCAAATGTAAAATTGATTAAGCACGACTTATTTAAGAATTTATTTATCACTTTAATTAATTAATTTATGGACAAAATTATTTGAAATGAATTTTACAATTTTTGACCGACTTGCAGTGCAAGTACCGTTCTTTATCGATCGTCAAATTCGCTAAAATGCCATAGATTCGATCACAGCGAGAATCACTGAAAAATGGCATATTATCGAATTTGACGACCTCAACTGTCAATTTGACGATCGATAAAAGAACGGTACTTGCACCCCTGTTTAGCTTTGCTATTAATAAATATTTTATTTTATTAAAACTTCAAACCCCTGTTGCTTCCCTTAATTAGGCCTTTTCGCAAAATACTTTCTTAGTAGATTACTGTATCCTATAAGGATTAGGAATCAATCTGCCTGATTTCATAGATCATGTAGTTTTCTAGATTTGCTGATGAGTCAATGAACAAGTGTTATTTCGCTTTTGTTAATACAATTTACCGTATAATACCACTAAAGGCTCCGACAACCAGGACCGGGCAGATTGTATTTAGATAGATAATGGCGTCGATTCTGATGCTCTCTAAACTAAACTAAATTTGACGGCACTAATGTTGCCATCCTTCTCTAACATATTAAAATGAAAAGAGAAACAGATAATTTTAGTCCTGTCAGATTGGTTTAGTTTAGTGAGTGGTATGACAGAATCGACGCCAATATGTTTTACTAAGTACTTACAAAGTTTATTTTTATGTTAAAAAAAATCATCACCATGGTTACAATACGTAGTTCTCCAGTCGTAATACTAAATAAGTTTATATTGTATTAAATAGCGTCAAACAAGTCTTAGTCATAGTCAGAGTCAAACAAAGTAAGTCACGGTCAAGTCAAACTAATGCCATAGTAAAGTGGCGGAGGCTTTACAATTTTTTAAGAGGCTTCTACGAAGTTTTGCAAGTAACACTAAAATACATGATTCACCTCGTTACCACGTTCACGAGCAATTAATAATTAATAATCCACCATTATTTAAACTTTAACACTCGAAAACACACAAACTTAGGAAAATTATACGAGCCGATTTTTTTCTACATTGGCGCCAAAACTCCCTAAGTACTAAGTAACACACTCGGCTAAAAACGTAACTTAAAACCCAAAAATAGTCACACATACCACCGATGACTCAGCATCCAATAATCCAGCCTCTATCATTACTCTCGAGAAGAATGAAGAATACCACAGCAAAAACGAGAACGGAACGCAAAAACACCTACTGCATCCCATTACACGCAGTGCAGTTGCGGTTTGGTAGTAATCTATGAAATGGAGCGTATTGGGGTTTGTGGTCTGGCGGAATGGGTGTAAGTGCACTTGTCACGGCTAAGTTTAAAAAGAAATGAGATGGAAAAGTATTTTGTAGGTGAGTAGGTATCTGACATACATAAGTGAGTTTTCGCACTGATTAAAATGCGATCGTTTGTGAGATTCAGTATAGTACATCTATGTTTGTGTGAGTTTGTTTGCATTTTGGCGTAGAGAGAGAAGTACTTATACTGAATCTATGCATTTTGGACTTTAACGGCTGAACGGATTTTGGTGAAATTTGGTATACAGATATTTTATATTTTGGATTAACATATAAGCTACTTTTATCCTGAAAAATAATGGTTCATATGGGGTAGTGGGTAAACCCACGGTTTCATCCGCGTGGAAATCTCGTCAGGAAAATTAAACTTTTCTGGAATAAAAAGTACATTACGTTGATCCGTTCTGTTGCTGCGTGAAAAACAAACAAACACACTTTTGCATTCCTAATAGAACCCTAACATTGCATTGTCACCAAACTTACAATGGCAAATTTAAGCTCAATTGGTTGAGAATAACTGTTTTAAAATACAGTTGCATGATTTGTCCTACACATACGAACGCACATACTAACAGTACAAGTTTTAATAGTATTCGAAAAAAAATTCGTTTATATTGCTGGGCTGAAAGGTATTCGAAAACTTTTTTCGTATTATAGTGAAGCAATCTATACCGCCGATTACTACCGTTTTAGTTCCTCCGCGTTTCCGCCGGAGGCGCTTTACTAAAATGTATGGAACAATACGTAAACAAATTTTTTTTTCGAAAACTATGAAATCTGGGGCTAAGCGTACAGGGCAAGTTAAATAAAAGCTTTTAAAATATACAGTCTTATTTATAATCTGTATCCATATTCGGCACATATCCATAAATTACTTGCATGATGCAACGAATTTTTACAAACATTCCTGTACTTTCTAAAACGTCTCTACAAAATAAAAATCTCTGTGTAGTTTATTACGATCCACATTCAATGTATTCTTTTAATACGAAAGAAAAATGATGCTGATTGACAAGCAATTCTATTTACTACTGAGTGTTTAATTTAGCTATTGTTTTTATAACCAAATATGTATTTAATCGTTCGTATGTTTTAGGTGACTTATTATATCATTAAAACTGGAGTTTTTTTTTACATTTTGTAAGTTTCAAGCACGAGGCGTAAACCACGCGCATCTATAGCACTATAGAAAGAAAAATTTATCATTGAGAAAAATTACAAAAACCGACTTCTAGACCATACCTACAAGTAAAAATTAAACTAAAAAGTAGATAGGTTTTTAAATTGAACCCAGGATGAGAAAGCTTTAACAGAAATTACACGGTTGCGTAATCTTTCCAACAATTACGTAGTTTTATTTAAGATTTCTTTAGGGATTAATGTATAATTAAATAAGTATATAGTGTATATTAATTAGTTGATTAATGGATAGTCCGTTGGTCCAGTTTGTAGTAAACCTACCTTCTGAGCCTGAGGGCGTGGGTTCGATTCCCACGTAGGACAAACATTTGTGTGATGAACATTTGTGTTTATTCTATATCTGGTTGTTAATATCTATTTAAGTATGTATTTAAAAACTATATATGTATGTATATCAGTCTCTGGCAGCCATATCACAAGCTTTGCTTAGTTTGGGGTCAGATGACCGTGTGTGCAAAAATGTCCCGAATATTTATTTTTTAATTTTTAATTTTAATGACGCCTCCTTACAAATACATAGTCAATCTTCTTTGTTCTTGGCTAATGTTACAAACAAAACCACAAAAAAGGATTTTTTTTAATTAATAGGCTTGCGTTTGACCACCACGCCTGATGTTGAGCGATGATGCGGTCTACGTTGGAGCACGCTTGCCTAGAAGAAACCGATTCACTCGCGACTTGAAGACATCCAGATTGTAACCATTTTTTGTTTAAATTAGAAGGGCTCTCAAGGAATTTTGGTAAGAAATTTGTTGTAGCCAGTTGCACCCATAAAAACGAAACGTCAGTCATTCGAAATCAGTTAGCAACTGTGATGTGGAGTTTCACGCGTTGATATAAATAAGAATTTTCAATCAAGGTTCACTCATACGCCTGGTAATATATTTTCCTTTTCATTTCCGTTCTATTTACTTTTCTTTTCTGTGGTTAAAACAGAGATTGAAAGTCCTCATCAAAGCTAAAGGAATAAATTGAAATTTAATGGAAGACGCAATTTTGAGCCATTATCATGCCGATTATTGGCCGATTACCACGTGGCATTGTTTCATACCCACTACCTAGGGAATCCTTGGGTGAGAGGAATGGTGGGTAGGAGAAAATTCTGACGTTGACAGGGTGACTAATAGCAAAAATCAGGTTATACGTGTTATGTAGGAGTATCGTGATCACCGCGGGTATTATTTTTGTAGTTGCATTTTGATTTCGTGACTGAATCGATTTGCGATCGCTCTGAGATGGAGGCAATGATTGGAGTCTGAATAATTTTTAGATACTGTTAGAGAGATCTAGATCTGGTGTCCGTTAATCCTAGAACGAATAATATATTCTGTATTTGAATGTTACTATGTTACTAACGGCAGAAACTGAGATTTTGAATTTTGAATCGGCTGGAAGTGAAAAGCCGAAGGTTTTGGTTCAATTTCGAGCAAGTAATTTTAATCGTGAATAAAGTTATAGGTTATTGGAAGACCGGGCTGAGTAGCCCTGGCAGTGGCATTAGACAAGCATACCTAAATTCTATTATATATTATATTTGAAAATTCACATCATAATTTGTCTCATTCATACTTTCCATTAAATGTTAAATAGATGCCTAAAGTATTTATCAACTTCAAAGCGTTAAAAGCCTACCCCATATTTATCAGTCATTCTCTCCAAATATGAAGAGGCAAAACAGAACGCTCCTAATTTGAATATAATAGAAAACGGCTCCTAAGATGGCGGACAAAATGGCTGCCAATTTATATGCAAAAGTCGGGAACGTAAAAGGGCTGCATCTGCCGGTGTTGAAGGAAATTATTGCAATGGACAAACCGTCGTTTATTTCATGCATTTATGCATGTTTTGAGTATGCATACTTAGCTGAGTTGAAGGTATGCATACTGTAATGCTGCTGGAATGTGCATTCAAAATATTTAACGGTAGGATGTAGGATTAACCTTAGGTTGAGGTTAGGATCCCATAACATAGAGCTTTTGTTATAATATTTATATTAAAGATAATGTTCAAAGTACTTTTAACTGACTTGAAAAACAGAGGTTTTCTTTGTGTGTGTGTGTGTGTGTGTGTGTGTGTTACGCGATATCTTCGCTAACTGTGAATCTATTTTAATGTTTTTGTATATGGGCTTTATAGGCTTTATCTTGAGAGTAATTCCATATTAATTAGAAAGAAAATATACTTCTTGGGTTGGAAAATTATGGATGGTTTATTGAATGTCTACCACTTACTGTAAGGCGTTTTTTGTTTTTAATTAAAACTAGCGACCCGCCCGCCCGGCTTCGCATGGGTGTAATTTATGTTCGAAGCCGGGGCAAATCGCTAGTTATATATATAAACCTTCCGTGAAAATGTATCTAACTGATGGTGAAAACCGCATCAAAATCCGTTGCGTGGTTTAGGATGAGTTAGCGGCCATACAGACAGGCGCGTGTGTGTAGAGATAGAGATAATGTAGTTTGAAATATACGGTGGCATTTCAATTGTTTGAACTATTGTGACGGTTGCTATCAGGTGGCAGACTGTACTGAATAGAAGTAAATATTATATTATGAGCTCCGCTAGGAGTAATAGTGTTCCGTGATTATGTCATATTATGAGTCATAACTTGGCTAAGAAAAATGATTATCCTCAGCAAATTATAAAAATCTATTGTCTCAACGTCTCTGTAATTCGTTTGTGGAGATATTTAAAATCAACCAAGAGTTATAATTAAAATAGGAATAAAAAATTTCATAGTTAAAACCTTAGAATAACTACTCACAGAAGGTAAGTTTCCAAACAACGCCTTCTCAAAACGTAAGCTACAAATTTGCTTTGTAGCTTACGTTTCGATTGGTATTTTAAACGATTTAAGCAAGAAAATTAATGGATTATCTGTGGAATGTCACACCATAACTCTTATGCTGCTTTTCTGATTTGTTGTGCTACGATTTCACCGCGCAAATTGTCATAGTAAAAATTTTATATATTTTTTGGTGTCATATATGAGACCATTTGAATGGCTTAATTTTTGCGAATGTACTTGGTTTCTTTGTGTAGTTATTCTAAGGTTAAAACCTATTTTTACCATTTACTGTATTTTCTGCACGGAGGAAGATAAGTTCATATTTAACAACTCAAGACTTAAAAGCCTTATTAATTTAATTTTATTACCTCAGGATATTTCCAGAACTACTTATCTCATAATTGGAGGAAGAGTGGGGTTTAATTTTAAACCATAACTTTCAAATTAGTTACGAATTGCGTGCTTAAAGTTTATGTACTCTAAATTCTGATGTATGGTCGTTATATAGTTGTTATTTTAATGTTGCAATTATTATTATATAATCACCCATAAACTGGCTTCGCACGTGTTTCTAATTATACTTTAGAACAAGTGTTTTGAATGCTTTGCTTTACTTGGTGACAGTAGATTTTAGCGTTCTGATCCTATCAAATAATTATAGCCTATGTTCAGCAGTGGACGTCTTCTGCCTGATGATGATGATGATGATCTAAACCTTCAATTAAATAAACATTTGATCGAAAAGCTAAACATACCAATATATTTCGAGTTTGAGGTGAGGTAAGGAAAATATTGGAGTTTGGAGAACACGGATGTAAAAATTTCGCAAAAAAATTATGGATGCCGTTTTACAAAAAAGACTTGCACACATATTAATCTGTTTTTTTTTAATACGATGTAAATGTACCTCTTTATGGTCGTTTAGTACACACAAAATAACTTAGTATTTGGTAAAGTAAGTATTTGGTAAACTAAAAAAAAAAAAAAAAAAAAAAACTTAGAAGGCAGGAAAAGACATAATATAGTTATGTCGTTTAAAATTTCATTGCCATTACAGAAGATGTGCTACCGGTTCAGCTCATCCCAGGGCGCCATTTTTATCAATTACTAGACGTATAAAATAAAACAGCATAATGATTAGCCTCGCTAAGACGAAAGTAATTATGCTAAAAATAGCTTGGACCCCGTGTCGCCAGCCTGCATGCTTGTAGAATGGTTGTTTTATGGTCGAAGCTCCGGGCTGTTTTTATATTTCTTTACGCATCTTGGACAATTTTGCACGGAACTTTGCATTACCTACCTGTAGGGCATAATATACAGGTTTGTACAGCACGGTGAAACTAAGCTGAAAGAAGGCCATTGTATCATTATGAAGAACTTAAACTTAAAGACCAACCTTGTAATCGCAAAACATATCAGCTGTTTTTACATTTTAGTTCAGCGTGTGACTCACTGATATCAGTTTTTATCGGATACATTTCGGAGAGTGTGCATCGGAATTGCATCTAAATTCCTCCTGCCCATTTTTCTATCGGACTGCCAGAGACGGCACAAAACATGGCTTTATGGTTGTTGTTCCAAAAACCCGTACTAAGTGCTTTGATTCCACATTTATTGTGTGAGCTGCTAGTCTGTGGAATGCGCTGCCTAAATGGGTGTTCCCCGGTGGTTACAATTTGGGTGTCTTCAAATCACGAGTGAATCGGTTTCTTCTAGGCAAGCTTGTTCCAACGTAGACCGCATCATCGCTGGTGGTCAAACGCAAGCCTATATATATTATTTATAAAAAAAAAAACAATATTTTGCTATGAAAGTATTTTTTCGCGATTCCTGGATCAAGGCCCGATAGTAAAAGTTATTCATGGTAATCAGTACAATGATCCTTTTTTATCGCGAATAAGTCCGCGTTTGACCATCCAACTCACCAGTTGGTAAGCGACGATGTCGAAGATAAAGCACGCAGACTTAGAAGATACCTATTCACTCCTACCTCCTTTCGGCATAGTAGGTACACCCTTTCTGCGTAACCCTATCCTGCCGCGTAAAGCTTTGTCAATCAAACAGTGTAACTTTTAACGGCATTAAATCTGCTCATTCCACTACTTAAAACAGTTTATTCAATTGAAAAAACCACAAAGCATTTCTTTCAGCTTTAGAAAACGCTCACTGCCGCGTTGCTTCTGCGGAATTCGTCTTTGCTAATTATCGCATTTAATCAGTGCTATTTCTGCCATCCAGTTGTATTTTTAGGGTTCCGTACCCAAAGGATGAAAACGGGATCTTATTATTAAGCTTACGCTGTCTGTATGTCCTACCCTTTAACGGCTGTATCTTTCTATTCGTAATAGAAATAGCCAAAATTTCATATTTAATGTTATGGCAGATTAACTAAGAAATAAATGAGTAAAACTAATGTTTAAAAGGGACTAAATGTTTTTTAAATGTATTTGCCTTCGTGTAAAAACGCTGATACGTACAAATGTTAAGCTTGGCATGATTACAGTACACACTCTATAGTAAAACAACAAATAATAAATGATGACCAAGTGCGAGTTGGTGACAAATTTCTGTTCACCACCAAGTTAAGCAAAGTTGGGCGCACTCGGTACTTGGATGGGTGTAGATGAGTGATGTGATGTTGAGTAATGTGAGGGAGTGATGTTGTCTTTTTGCACTACTTTTTTGTACTTTAGTAGATAACAATTTCTATAGTGGTACGGAAACCTCAGTGCGCGAGCACGACTCGCACTTGGCTAAACTTGTTTCTATAGTTTTAGCGGGGCTTAGTCAGAGCAACTAGTGTCATCTAGTTTCGAGTTTTTGCTCAAGTTTAAGCGGAGGTTACTGTTACGTCAGTACTGGGATAATAGGTGATTATAGAGCGTAATTGGCGAAGCAAGATTTATAGGTTTATTAGGTTAGAATAGGGAGTTAATACGAGAGAATAAGGTCACCCGTTAGTTATTACGGCTTGCGGAAACTTAGAATGTTTGAAGTAAACTTTAATGGTTTTATTGAATGTGAATAAAAAGGATTTACGATCTATGTAAAGATTGTAAAAGCGCCTATGCGTTATCAGAATTATGCGCTTGATTGATTTATTAGCTATGTGCTTTGTGGTTTCAGCAGCAATTTGCGAATGTCTGTCATTCACATACGGATTTATTATGCTAACAAAATAAATAAATAAAATACCACTTTGAAACTATAGGAAGTCATTTGAATACTCTCATTATAAACATGCGTTTTTGAATTTATTGTGCGAAATGGAAATAGCTGGTTCACCATTGTTGGACTTCAAAGTTATAAAAACATTATTTGTGATAACTTACATGTGTGATAACTGTCAACATTTAAAACGTTAAATAAATAAAACAAATAAAGTTTATGATAAACAGAACATTAACGAAATCTTAAAATACTTAAAATTAAAATTTTAAATAACTAAATAAAGACTTAAACTAAAATACCATTAGTGGAGGGAAAGGTTCCCAGAATACTGGCGGTATTGCCACGTTGAATATGGCAATTCTCAATTTCTGTGCGAAATAAAAGCCAGCATTATGGACACCCGACGCCTCCACCTCGCCTGGCCAAGTCCAGAAAAAGCCCCTAAGTGGTTAAATACGGGCTCTGAGACTACCAAATCTTTTACCTTAAAAGGTTCACCTCAAATCCTACTGTTAACAGTAGGGTTTGCGTTTGACTAAACCTCATCGAAAGGATGATAAAGTCAAAGATTAAATGAGAATGCCCAGAAACATTTATGTCAATTTTCAACCAGTAAGTATCTAAATACATAATTAAAAATTACATTTTAGAAGAAAAACACAAACATACATGTACAAACTTAATCTTAAAAATATAAAGATAAAAGTAAAAAAGAGATTGAAAGTCCTCATCAAAATATTTTGCTGAAGGGAACCACAAACCAAAACGTCATCTGTGTATATATTTTATATTTTTGTTGATTTTTTCTAAAAGCGCTAAATCAAATTACATAAAATGTATATGTATATGTATATGTATATGGCCACTACTGAAATACTAACTACCAAACAAAAAAATTATCTTCAAAATCAATTCGTTATTGGCGGAGTAATCGCGTAACAAACATAAAAAAAACATACAGGCGAATTGAGAACATCTTTCTTTCATGAAGTTGGTTAAAAATAAACCGGTGGCAAAATGTAGCCTATGACAGTTTTAAACATTCGCGATTTGAACGCGTTTTATAAGTCCCGGTAAACATTTAAAACTCGACTAGTTAATTAGTACTATATGGAGCCCCATAGAAACAAAAAAAAAATACACACACACACACACTCGAAAAACATTATTTTCCTTACAAGGCCGTCTGTTAACTTACTACAAGTACTTTCAGCCTAGATTGAATAGTTATTCGGGACCTACGTCCCTAACCAACAAACCAAAGTCAATTGCATTTAAACGGAGTCCTTCATCACTGTCAGCTCGTGTGTAATTGGTGTACTTACTAACGGACCTGTAAATTTGCCGCACAGACACAGAATAAGATAAAACAGAGAGAATTTGCGAACTCGAATCTCTATCACGAATAATTAATCAGCACGTGTTGTTTTCGTAATTCTTATAACGGCACACTTTTCATTATTTAAGCAAACGTGTCCATCTCCATGGAGACCACGGACTAAGCGCAGCGTAGCACGTCCAGGTGGACGTGCTATGCTGTGTAGTGAACGTCCGGGTCTGGGTGGACGTGTGGTACAAGTACAAGATGGATCGTCGACCTAAAAGAGAGTGCAGGGAAACGCTGGATGCAGGCCGCTCCCAACCGGCCCTTTTGGAGATCAATGCGGAAGGCCTATGTCCAGCAGTGGACGTCCTATGGCTGAAATTAGGAAGCAAACCTGTGTTAATCGTAGCAGTGGTATTGCTCTCCGATGCGGCTTGTACCCCCTGCACATCGTTCAACATTATCAGCCTTTCATGTTCCCACTGCTGGGACTCTCTCAGAGAGGAGTGTTGAGTGATGGTGGCCGAGCGGTAGGATGGTGGCTGATGGCACCTAATTTGATCCTCGGCCTTGCACCAATGACTTGTTAAATAATTAAATAAATTATTTTCACTTTCGATATCATCGCTCCAAAACGACGAAGAAACACATCGTGAAGAAACTGGTATGTCCAAAACCCTTAAAAGTTCAAAGACATAATTATGACATTCACCAACATGCACTGAGCCAGTATGGTGAATTAGAGCCACCTGCACGCCGCTCGGTAAAACACAAAAACAAAAGACGAACGGTTTTCTTCTATATTTTAATATTAAAACTCCTTGTTGGAATGTGGCCAGTACACCACAATAAGAACTGCGACCTCGCGACTTAAATCTTCAATCGATTTTGCCCATATTCGAAGTTAAAAATTGTACTAAAACGAACTACTTGCTTACAAGGTTTCATGAAGATCGTATCAACGATACACAAGTTATTGTATAACAAACCATGCACTCCGAAATGCCGACTTGTCCATTAGCCATTAGAATCTGAGGCCTCTCTGCGCTCGGTCAATAAATAAAGTTGTCCATCTGTTCAATTATAATGCGTGTCCGTAAGAGCTGTTAAAACGGTACAGGCCGCTACTGGGCGGCGGCTTCTCTGATGGCGAGCTCTCGATTTTACTCGCTTTGCTGGTGATTACGAATTATGGGCCAGTGGTTCGGATGGATTGCTGCGTACGGCGGTATGTTTACGTTTAGTTTAGTGGTAGCAGGATGGATTTTGAGGTACTTCCTTAAGTAGTGGCTATCTCCTCAGTGGTACGGTTCTCCTCTTATGGAGCGCTGGTGAAGACTGAAAGACATACTAAGAAACTTGCAGCGATACCAATGTAATCACTAAATACGTGCAAAATATTATTAATACTCAGAGAAGGTAGGTTTCCAAACAACGCCTTCTCAAAACGTAAGCTACGAATTCGCTTTGTAGCTTACGTTTCGATTGGTATTTTAAACGATTTAAGCAAGAAAATTTATGGATTACCTGTGGAATGTCACACCATAACTCTTATGCTGCTTTTCTGATTTGTTGTGGTACGATTTTACCGCGCAAATTGTCATAGTACAATTTTTTTGGAGCCATATATGACAACCATTTGAATGGCCTAAATTTTGCGAATGTACTTGGTTTCTTTGTGTTGTTATTCTAAGTTGTTGTTTATTATTATTTATTGGTTTGTGTAATATTTTAAGTTAAGCGTTGCACTGTAAATTGACTTGCCCTGTGTAACGAATGTTATAAGGCCAATAAATGATTCTATTCTGTTCTAAATAAAAAGGGCGGCAAGGTAGTCTGCTATATAGGCGAGTTCGACTAAAAAGATCAAGCCTGATTTAGTCCAGATGCGTACCCGCCACGCCACCTTACCATATCTCCCTTGTTTGTCTGAAATGAGCTAATATGTTTTTAAAAAAAACTATGTAAACCGGTGACCAATCGAGTCCTAAAATCCTCGGCAACGTATTTGTGACGCCTCTGGTGTTACAAGTATCCATATCAATCAATCATTTTTCAATAATTTATTTTTATCAATTTGGTACAGTTATGTAGGTACACTTTCGAACATAACGTGGATATTCGCCAAAGAACCAGAGTCACCGACATAGCTGTTAAAATTTGCAAGTTGAAGTGGCAATGGGCAGGCCACATCGCTCGAAGAACCGATAACCGATGGGGAAGAAAGGTTCTGGAGTGGAGACCACGAACCGGAAGACGCAGCGTAGGTAGGCCTCCCACTAGATGGACCGACGACATTGTTACAGTCGCGGGCATGCAGTGGATGCAAAAGGCAGGCTGTCGTTCAGTGTGGAGGTAGGGGAGGACTATGTTCAGCAACAGACGTCTTCTGGCTGATGATGATGATGACTTTTGAACGTCAAAAGCTATACAATACAAATTATTTGTAATAAAAAATTATGAATAAAAAAATGATGTCAAATAAATTATACTTAATTAAATTCTATACAATGTCAATATTATCTATGGTCAAAGATTTCCAAGCCCGTTTGTCCTCTAAAAAGTCATTTAATAGTTATAGTATGGTTTTTGAATTAGTTTTTTTTTTGTTGTTTTAAAATATTTGTCATTTAAACTTGTCAAACATTCGGGTAATAAATTATAAAAACGCACACAGTTGATTCTAAATGACTTATACATAGGCAACAGTGCTTACCATCAGGTACCCCGTCTGCTTGTTTGCCACATATGGCATAATAAAAAGACTATCTGACAAGCCGACATAAGTTTTTGTTGTAATATTTATATGTATATCTATATTATTTTGATAGAGATGGTCCATACTTTTACATGAATGCTTATGTAACTTAATATATGTAAAAGTAATTATTTTATGCAAATAACTAATTAGAAGTGCTTTTAAAGGATGCATAAAATAACGTCAAATTGCTATTGATGCAAGTTTAGAACCAGTTTATTCATACTGAAAACTCTCTTACATTTTATGAAAAAATAAAATATACCTAATTAATGAATTTCCGCTGTTTTGTTTTGTTTTGTTTGGGATGTTTTATTATCATATTATTAAATAAAGTTTACTGACAAATGAGAATGTAACTAATTTGATTTGCAAGATGGGCAAAGGATCAATATTTTTAGGAAAACATGCGAATCGTCACAAGCCATTTTGAACAAAAACTTTCTGTCTGTACCCACAAACAAAAAAGTAGTTGTTTTTTTGGCGCCAACGTGAAAAAACATATCGCCTCATGGTATTATTTTCTTAAGCTTGTGTATTTATGAGTGTTAATACGTAATTATCGTAAACTATTATTTATTGAGTGTTAGCAAACGTGCGTGAGTGTGGAAATTTGTATGATGAAGTGAAACATTTTTTTTGTGCTGTTTCCAAAACTCCATAGACGCCTCTGGTTAGATCTCCACCACTTTACTTTGTTTGACTATGACAGTGACTTGTTTGATGAAGTCTAATATAATCATCATCATCATCATCAGCCATTAAACGTCCACTGCTGAACTAAGACCTCCTCTCAGAGAGGGGTGTTGCCATAATCCCCACGCTTGGCAGGTGGCTTGGGGATTGCATTTCGTTTGCCGTGTACTAATAAGACGCTGCTGCCTATCCTCCGGTGGTTCTGATCGCAGTTTTAGGAGATACCCGGGATCCAATTTTAAAATCCTAAAACTTGTATAAAGTCCTTGGAAAATACATCATTAATAAAACACTATACATACCCGATAGACAGCAAATGCAACAGACGTGTGATGCCAAAATCATTTAATGAGAATAGAATATGATTTTATTTTTTTGTAATACCTATATAATATTAGATAAGTACTTAGTACTTACACACAATATTATTGTTGGTGATCTACGCTCTAATTAGGTAACTACGTTACTTTATAACTTCTTTCCCACACGACAATCACCTTATTAGAATTCTAGAACTGTCCCAGTCATATCTTTTTAAAACAATTCCAAACGCATTAAAACCTTTTTTACATACCAAAGAGGTCGGATCATAAAATAAAATATAAAAACATTGTAAAACCTGCGTTTATTAGGCAGGTGCAGTGGCTTTAACTGTTTTATTTTTTTACGTTTTTTTAACGCGAGTTGGACAGGAAAGACATCTACTTGTTACATTCCGATTTGAATGTGTGTGTGGTATTTTAATAAAGAAGAGGCATTTGGTAAGGTGCCAAATAACTTTGTGGGTAGATGGAAAAACCCAAAAAATAAATGTCACAATACTTTTTTTTTTTTTATATATGAACTGATACTATTTTGTGAAATGTGTATTTTAATAAAACAATACAAATATAAGTCATTAATTTTAGACATTAAATTTTACATCCATATGAAGTCTATTTAAAATTACATGACTACATTTTTATTTTTTTTATATCTTAATATTTAATCACGTCATAGCTTTACATTAGATGAGTTTGCGGTTAAACGTTAGACATAGTACGAAGTAAAAAAAAAACATTGTAAATGCAACATTAGGTCCAGCTCTATATTTCAGTCTCTTAGGCTTGGTTGTTTAATAAACTTTGGCAAACTAAAAAATATTTATTTAATCCGGCAAGGTCGTGTGCATCACGAAAATAAGGTATTTTAAGTTGGTAATTATGAAAAACTAATAAATTAAGACGCAGTTATTACCCAAATAATCATCGTCAGGAAACCTGCATAGGTACAGAGAAGGATTTCAATGTATTGTGATTCCGCCAATCCGCACTGAGCCAGCGTGGTGGATATGGCCCAATCACCCTTTCGGGGGTAGGCTAAAAATTCAGCAGTGGACTGTTAAAAAGCTGATTATGATCACCCAAACAGCCAAATTTTTGTTACCATTTTTTTCGTATGGGAAATCAAGGCACATTCTGGGGTGCAGCCAGACTATAGGGGATTAAACCCACTAAACGCAGGTGACCAGCCTTATTGTTTGACAAGAGGGCTCCGGGGTCTCCAGAGGAACGCACTGGAGCCTTCAGCACAGCGCTACGGTTCCTCCTGAGGCAACTACGTGTTGTCTCAGCCCCTCCGTCAACGTTGGTCACACAACGTTGTCATTCTCTCCTGGGACTCACTTGAGCAAGAGCCCCAACTTTGACCATACCTAGTCCAGAGCTCTCCTTTTAGTAGCCTGTTACTACAGGCAAGGGTATCGGCGCCATGATCCATTACCCCGGTGCTACCTAGAAACACTTCGTCGTTCAGATTGTTTACTATAAATCCAACATTACAGATCTATAAAAACTAACGACTTTTACTTTTTGCTCGACTCTATCATATTTTTCATTGATAACACCAATTTAAACTTAACCATAAAAGACAAAAACTCACAAAGAAGCGCTACTTTTCATATAAAAAGTAAGATTACTATACAATTAGGTAAAAAAGCTTCCGGACCGACCGTTAGCGGTTGGATAACGCTTTTTTTACAGCTAGTAAACAAATAATATGGCTATGAATCTCAATGGATTGTGTTAAGCTACGTTATGTTTTATTACAGTTTAATATGGCATTTTGATTAAAATCATCACAACATACTATTATAATAGAAAAGTTTGTTTGTTTGTTGATATTTTTGTTTCCACTCAATTCCGGTGTACGTATTCTGATGTAATTTGGTACGTAATTTGTGCTAGATTATGAGATAAGCTATTTTTATCCCGGAAAATGTAACAATCCGGTGGCATAACAGGTGAAGCTGCAGGCGCAGCTATTTGAAAATACAGTAAGTAATGTCTTAATATAAACTCTTTAGGAATGTTCCAAGAATTATTTTTGTTTTAATGTAGAGTAAGTTTACAAATTTTGATTGAAAAAAATAATTATAGGTTCCTTATTCTTATGGAAAATAATACACAACATTATGATAAATTAGGTACCTACACTTTTTATTCCGAAAAATGAATAATAAATTTTTCTGAATAATAAGTTAAATACTATTTTGAACGAAGCACTTTGATTCCTGTTTATCGAGCAAACAGCTAGACTGTAAAAGCGGTCTCTGAATGGGTGTTCCCTGATAGTTACAAACTGGGTGTCTTCAAATCACGAGTGAATTGGTTTTTCTAGGTAAGCGTGCTCCATCTTCGACCGCATCATAGCTTAACATCAGGCGAGTTTGCGGTCAAACGCAAAACTATTCATAAACAAATAATATTTAAAAAAAATCGTCCAGACAAAAATGCCAGACAGAGAGAGTTAATTTTGCATTTATGCAGATTATTTTGTCAAAATTTTAACGGTAGAATAGATCTGCATAACATTTGTAGCAAAGCAGACATTGAAATACTAGATCAACACATAACGAGTAATAACTATGCTATAAGCTACTCCGTGCACCTTTCAAACGTAATTATGTAAATATTGTTTAGAAATATTTGTGGAATAAGTAGGTATGGTTAGGGCTAATGATTAGGTTATTACGTGATACAGGTTAAGTTGTGCTATTTTTTAAACGTTTGTAGCTACCTAATTTGTCCGTCTCGGAGTTGAAGTGAAAACGCGTATAGGGATGCACTTAAGAGTGAGCGAGATGGTAGTATGAATCTCAGTGCCATAAGGCTTGCAGCAGAATTTTGAAGCAAAATTTTAGGTTGAACTTTAAAAAAAACTTAACCTGCGTTACGGAATAACCTCCCTTTACCCAACTTAAAAATTGCAAGTTAAATCACACAGGGTAAACAAAACAGCAGAACCATAAAATAAAGATATATTTAAATTAGCATTTTATTATTCAGGCCTCAAAGCAAACATGCTCAACAGCCATTGTACTCCCATGAGTGCGACTATGAATGAACGATGACCTTTGTACGCGCGCGGCATTCATAACATTTCGCTGAAGTTGACCTACTGTCGCATCTTGATTATTATTTTTGTCTATGTTTCTATGAGGCGACATGTTTTCCACGTTGGCTCCAAAACTCATCGTCATAAATTGTAAATTTAGACTTTTAATTCTTACGCTGTTTATTTCTTAAAGCATTGTTAGTTTTTTTTAAAATAAATAAATCCCATACTGCAGTGCAGCTGTTTTGTTGGTTATGCATAAAATACGAGTAAATATCAGAAATACTAAAATTACGAAGGTTTAATCGCTGATTGAAATGACGCAACGATTCGGCTGACGACCGGTTAGCTCAATATTTAACGGTGGTTTAAATTCATGGCAGAACCGGCCCGGATTATATATGCATTTCCGATGACTACGAAAATGAACTTTGTTTATGTCTCATGTAAAAACTTGTGTGAATTGAATTAAATTCTTCTTTATACTTCTTTATATTGTAAGATATTATATTTGTAATGTAAGATATCGTACTCGTATTTATCCTACCTCTATCAAAGTTTTTTCCTTTCATTTTAACATGTGGCTTAACTAACAATTTTATCTTAAAAAAAACGAAGACAGATGACAGATGACAGATTTGTTTTAGGTACTTTAGTCATACTTTTTAGGCCACATTCAATTCGTGACATTTTATAGTTAAGTTAGTTTTTATACTAGAACACACAACAGACTTAAAAAATATATGAAAAAACCGCTCATCTTTCCCAATTTTTCTTTCCCTCAAAACCTTATTCTGACTATTAAAAAACATTTATCCAAAACAGTCCATCCGTTCTCAAGTAATACGCTCACCAAGGAACAGAATTTTTCTAAATCTAATCTGCCGAGCCGCATTGCAAAAATCACTTTCATACATTTTATTTGAATTATCGCAGATTATGCCGGGGCGCAGCGGGGCGGATTTCTATATAAAACAAGCAAACAAGCTGATCCCACAGACGTTGTCCTGTCTTAGAACTGTCAAATGCGCGAAGTTAGATCGTCGTTATTAAGTTTTCTGAATTTTCTGCGCAATTTACTTAATTTTTCTTTCCGTAAGAAACTTCTACAAAGTATTAGAAAACTTTAAAAAAAAGATGATTGAAATCGGTAAAGTCGTTCTCAAGTTATGGCGTGACCAAGGTAAATAGGGATTCATTTTTATATAGATGTATGAAAGCGATTTTTGCGCTGTGCCCCGCGGCCCGCTGCGGCCCGTCTTTATGTACTCGATCCTTAGGGGAGCCAGGGAATATACCTCGTCAACCTTGATGAAGACCTTCAATTCTGTCGTGTGTTATATTTGTGTAAAATAAAACACATTATATTGTGTTTTATTTGGTTGATCTTGTCACAGCCTAACGACAAGTCCAAGCAAAAACTTACTATCTACAATCTCAGAGACATACAACATTCAAGGAAAACGTATCTGTGACTCCACTGTCATCATACAAAAATGACGATCATAGACTAGCGAGAAGTGTAACAAAAAACTTACTATCTGTATAATCAGCTATCACGGACATTCGAGAGATGCGCGTCTGTAACTCGTCTCGTATTAAAAATGTAGCGGATGACTGGGCAAGTGTACGCGTGCTGTTATGCGCATGCGTGAAGTACGGACAGAAAAAACATTCGATATAAACATAGACTTTTTCCTGGGTATTAAAATGTACCTAATTGTTTTTTGAAACTTTACGCCTACATTAAATTCGGTGGTTTGTGTGTGTATGCTTTTTCGCGTAATAACTAAACGGATTTGAATAAAATAAGGTATGGAGGTAGTTAAACGCTGGATTAATGCAGGTTTTTATTAATTAACCGCAGGACGCTGCTTATATTTTTACATTTTTATCAAGATCATAATTAAATAGTGCGCATTGCAAAACATATATTAAAGGGCAAGCGTCTAATTTTTCAAAACTTTGGAGTACCAAAACTTTACATGTACATATCTTTTCTATTTCATGTTGTGTTACTATTTTCTCATATTCTAGTTTTTTTTTAGTTCAATAATAGAGTTGCGATTGACCGCTAACTCACTTGATGTTAGCGAGGATGCGGTCTGGTTAATGCAACCAAATGCTTGCGTTATCTGGCTTCTCTACATAATATAAAAATAGCTTTCCACGTATGTTTGTCTGTCTGCATAACCGTTAACTCTTCCTAAACCATGCAACAGATTTTGATGCGTTTTTCACCATCAGTTAGATAATTTTTCACAGAATGTTTATTTATATAACTAGCGCACCGCACGTAAATTACACACGGGCGAAGCCGGGGCGGGTCCCTAGTAACGTAAAAGTTTTGCTATTCAGCGTGGTAATATCGCCAGCATGGGTACGCTGCCAACTAGTCAAGCTTAAGTATTTGGATTGTCCCTAGACCTTCAACAGTCTATGGACCATCCAACTGATTTTGTATAAACAACCAGTATTATTCAGTGTTATTGTATTTTGTTTAGTCAATTAAGGCACTTCCGAAAATATATCTTGACAATAAAAAAATTGTGAGTAAAATATAATCACATCATCATCATTTTCATCATAATCAGCCTTTTAACATTCTACTGCTGGACTTTTAGCCTACCCCCGAAAGGGTGATTGGGCCATATCCACCGCGCTGGCCCAGTTGCTTCTCCGTTGCATGCAGGTTTCCTCACTATGTTTTCTTTCACCGAAAAGCCAGTGTTATAAAAAATATAGTCACATAAATAAATGGAATCGTAAACCTACTAAACAGTAAACTATTATAATTTATTCAAGTTTGTCTAAGTTTTTCCGGTGTCGGTTCATTTTGATGTTACATCACGGTTATGCACTTCTGACCCCGGGATGTACTCATAAATTTCAACGAACTATGTCATAAAATCTAAAATAACACAAAATATTGAATAATGTCCGCGATCTGTATATTTTAAATTATGTTTGTATAATTAATAGTAAAAATATAAAAATGAGCTAATAATTTTTCAATGGGCAAGTGCCTTTATTAACTTAACAAAATACAAGCTAAAACTAACACTACAAATACAGTTAGACTGCCCATAGACCGTTGAAGGTCTAAAGACAATCCAAATGCTCAAGCCCACTACCAGTCGGCAGCGTACCCAGCATGCTGGCGGCACTACCACGTTGAGTAATGTTAATGCGTTGAGCCAGAAACACGCCAGCATTTTGGTCACGCGTCGCATTAACCAGGCGCTCTAAAATATTTTTGAAAATGAGGTGAAATTTTTGGTGGGTAATTAATGTGATGATAAGCACCACGATGGAATGCCTCTAACAGCAGTTACGCAATTTTGAGTTTTCCCTTTATTACATTTTCCTTGTTTGTACGTTTTCCGTATTTTATCTTGAGCTATTAATTAATTATTATTGATTCCGATGAATAATTTTTATTAAATTTGACGGTTCAAAAATTATTGGAGTCTTATTATTTCAATATTGAAATGGAAAAAAAAAGTTACCAAATCAGTGTTCGTATGTTTGTTTTGTTCGTCTCGAAACTGGGAAGGATTAGAATAATTTTGTCCGAAAAATAAAAAAAATGGTAAATTGAAATGTTAATAGGACAACGTTTCTCGGGTCAGTTAGTAAAGCATACATATTTTTTTTAGTTTAAATATATTTATGCGCAGAATTGATACAAGGGTGGTGAAGATCAACTGCAATAGTTTTTGTGTTTTCTTATGTCACTGATAGCAATTTTAATCTTCTACATAGTAATTCATAGTCATGTTTGCACTACTAGGCTGATTAACAACCGACAATGGCGTGGCTAAAACTCTCTCTGAAAACCGGCTTACCATAAATGTCTTTTTTTTCGACAATAAGTTTGCGTTGACGTGGTCTACGATGAAAGACGCTTGCCTAGAAGAAACTGATTCACTCGCGACTGGAAGACACCCAGGCACTAAACACCAGGGCTTAGAATACTACTCAGAGAAGGTAGGTTTCCAAACAACGCCTTCTCAAAACGTAAGCTACAAATTCGCTTTGTAGCTTACGTTTCTATTGGTATTTTAAACGATTTAAGCAAGAAAATTAATGGATTACCTGTGGAATGTCACACCATAACTCTTATGCTGCTTTTCTGATTTGTTGTGGTACGATTTCACCGCGCAAATTGTCATAGTAAAATTTTTATATTTTTTTTGGTGTCATATATGACACCATTTGAATGGCTTAAATTTTGCGAATGTACTTAGTTTCCTTGTGTAGTTATTCTAAGCACCAGGGGTTTTTTTTGCGAACTCTACAACTACAATGATCATAACTGTAAAAATGTAAGCCACTTTCTTAACCATCAAGAGACTTCAGCAGCGATAATACCGAACTCACTTCATTTAATTTCGGTATTTCTCGTTTATTTTTGTTATTCAGCGGTAACTGGAACTTTAAATTATTTTATGCACATAATTAAATATGCAGCCTTTGATGTTTGAAAGCGGAAGAAAGTTGCTTAATGCGAGTAAAAAGTCCTGACGGTAAAGTTTGAGCATTTTTTTAATGGTTTACAATTTCTTCTGTAGGCCGTTTTGAATGTCGGCAACGAGTTTCGACAATGGTAAGTAGTCCTTAGACAATCGTATTGATAAAGTTTATACACGTTTTATAGTAACACTAAAACCAAGAAGCATTTCCACTTCCTAAATAATACTCTAACCCCCTTATTAATAAACGTGGAGTAGGCTTGGAATAGGTACTCCGTCTTTTGTCTTTTTCGATCGAATTCAAAATGTGAAAGAGAGAAGAAGACAAAACACGGTGTAACTATTCCAAGCCTACTCCACGTTTATTAATAAGGGGGTAATAGTTTACGACATGTTTATTGCACATTTTAATTGTTAGAAGTAAAATTTTACTTCCATTCGATAGCGTGAAGCTTGTTACGTGATAAAAATAATTATAGTTTATTTTTACGTAACTTTAGCTGTTTTTTTTTGCAAGAATTCGTGTTCTCAATGAGACGAGAGAGCAATTAAATAAAAATTAATGGGTGTAATAGAAACTTATGGGCCAATTATAGGGATTTATGAGATTTGACATGGAAGCTTTGACTGGAGGTAGGTAGAGAAAAGCATAAAGGTAAGTCCTTGGGTTGTACAAACTATATCAATTTCATATCTTTCGTATATATCTGAACTAGCGACCCGCCCACCCGGCTTCGCACGGTGTAATTTACGTGCGAAGCCGGGGTGGGTCGCTAGTTATATATATAAACCTTCCGTGAAAATATATCTAACTGATCGTGAAAACCGCATCAAAATCCGTTGCGTGGTTTAGGAGGAGTTAGTGGCCATACAGACAGACAGACGCGGAAAGTGACTTTAATTTATACTATGTAGATGTAGAGATGACGAGACGATCAAGTCACTTGGCTGATGGTAAGCGTTACGTTTGCTAATAATAGTTGTAAGGTCATATTATATTAAGCCAAATTTATATTAAAGTAAGTATTCTTTTTTGTTTATTTATATCTCAAATTATACACATATTGAAAAAGCTAGGTGCTTAAACAATATTAGTCACTTTGTATCACAAAGATTCCAGTATAAAGTACTGAGGGACATTGCAAATGCACCTTGGTACAAAAGAAATTGTGATCTCCACCGGGACCTTCAAGTAAAGTTTTTTCACAATTTAATTCAAAAGTACGCCGAAGCTCACGAAAATGTGACTTGTTAATGTGTTGAAAATGTAAAAACTTCATGTGAATGTCGAAATCATCCAGCTCTTCGACCACAAAAACATTGTAAGAAAACCATTCGAGCTGTTTTTCACTTCATTGAGTAGTGTAGTGCTACGTATATTCGAGCTGTTTTTCACTTCATTGAGTAGTGTAGTGCTACGTATATTCGAGCTGTTTTTCACTTCATTGAGTAGTGTAGTGCTACGTATATTCGAGCTGTTTTTCACTTCATTGAGTAGTGTAGTGCTACGTATATTAGAGCTGTTTTTCACTTCATTGAGAAGTGTAGTGCTACGTATATTCGAGCTGTTTTTCACTTCATTGAGTAGTGTAGTGCTACGTATATTCGAGCTGTTTTTCACTACATTGAGTATTGTAGTGCTACGTATATTCGAGCTGTTTTTCACTTCATTGAGTAGTGTAGTGCTACGTATATTCGAGCTGTTTTTCACTTCATTGAGTAGTGTAGTGCTACGTATATTCGAGCTGTTTTTCACTTCATTGAGTAGTGTAGTGCTACGTATATTCGAGCTGTTTTTCACTTCATTGAGTAGTGTAGTGCTACGTATATTCGAGCTGTTTTTCACTTCATTGAGTAGTGTAGTGCTATGTATATAGAACACGTGAACATAGTATCTTCGCCTTAATAGAGACAATACGAACCGTGTTAATGGACATTCTTAGTTTTTGAAATATCATACTTAGAAGTTTACGTTAGAATTAAATTACTTATTAGCCTAATATTAAGATTAGATTGTGTGTGTTGTTTGTTGTTGTTGCGTTGTGTTGTTTGTTGTTGGCGCTATTTGCAACAACAAATAAAAATAAAACTTTATATCATGCATGTTTTGCCTTCTATGTAAGTTAACTTACCTACTTATTTTCTTTAATATATTTTTTTCCCTAAAATTTACACTATGGTTAAAGCATAAAAGATTTAGATTTAAAAAAAAAATGTATGTACACTATTAACTTGCTAGGTATCGTCACAGATAATGTATCGTAAACGAGCCGGGAGCGCGTTGATGTCTTTTCTATAGGACTTGTCTACGTCGCTCCAATACTCTCGCTTATAATTGGTATTTTTACTTATTTCATTTTATATTATTTAAGACTATTCGGGAAACAAACAGCTGAAACTAACTAATTATAGCAGTATATTTAAACTTTTGCGATTTGAACACCTGTTTTAAATGTTTATCGGGACTTATCACGTATTAATTTATTTAAGTAAAAATAGGTACCATAGGTATAGGTAATAGGTAGGTTAGGTAAATTGGTAGGTAATTATAGTAGGTAGGTAGTAGACGCAAGTCATAAAAAGTTTTCACTGATAAAAACAAAAGATGTTTACAATTGTTTACAATCCAGATATCAAGACAGAGATGTCATAAATAATAGCTAAACAAGTAATGACTAATTGATATATTATATGAAAAGAGGCTTATCAGCCCAACGAGGTTATAGTAGTTAAAAAAGGTAGAAAATTTATCAAATATACTTATACTTGAAATAACTATGTACTCCATACAAAAATAAAAATAAATGCTCTGATGATCCCATTAGTTTTATGGTTTGGAAGCTTAATCGGTGTAGTAAGTTTAGGGCAGCGCAGCGGTTCGTTTCCCACGACAAAATAAACACAAAATCATGATTTTACTCAAAGCAGAAAAAACATGATCCTAGTTGTCTGATCCCACAAATAAAACACGGGAAGAAATTTGTATTTAACCAAGGTAAAGATATCTTGCCGGCTTTTTCAAATAATCGAGTTAAAAAACCCATCATCGTAAATCTATAAAGTTAATTAGTTTAACCTTACTTACCATATATCCTAATAAAAACTGTCTCTTGCACACTACTAAGAAAGTTCACATACACATGCAAATCACTAACACAAACACAGCGTAGGCGCAGCGTGCGCGCGTCGCGACGGTCCCCGTGCGACTGGATATAACTCGGCAATATCTGTCGACTAGAAGATAGTACTGGAGCTAGCGAGGTTTTCAAGTTCACGGTGTTTACGGTGCGCTTCTGGAAGGTCGCAACCCCATTTACGAATAAACATTCTTACGTTATGACGTAAAAATAAACGAAAACTGGCTTTTTGAAAAATCTATAGAAAATCAATTTCGGTAATAAATAGGTCTCGATTTTTTATTGAAATTATTATTATTTTTTTGGAAAAACTAACATTATCATCTTATTACATCCAATTTACAAAAGTAGAGTTTTGTAGGTATATCTCTAGGAAGGAATTTTTTGAATTGTCGTGTTGACAATTAAGGCTTTATTATTTCGTTTTATGTCCTTAAAATCCAGATACCTAAATCGAACAATTGCATTTAGTAATACGGCTCTTAATATTTTTCTTTTGAACTATTGAATTAATTTGATTATTGTTCGGAAAAGGTATCTTCGTTAGTAACTAGACTGCGGGGGTAGTAACAAAATTATCCTAAAAACTGTAGCACAGTAACCCCTTTTTCAGTTAAAGTTACTGTTAACTTCACATGATAATATAATAATCTTTCTCTGATCCCTTTGAGACAACAATTTTGTTCGTGTTCCAATACCAAGTAGATTCCCTTTTCTCTATGTTTACAAGTTTTATAATAAGTTAGAAGACAGGTATCGAAATAGTCAAAACACACAGGGGCCTTACGGACAACAGCTATTGCGGCACCAAACTAACGTTAGATCCGCTCAGTTGGAAAATCACGCGACCGCAAACCGTATCTGGGCGCGTTAAGGTTCACGTTCGCGTGATTTTCCAACTGAGCGGATCTAAAGTTACTTTGGTGCCGCAATAGCTGTTGTCCGTAAGGCCGGGTCTTAAAACTGTTCAACAACATTATGATTATTTATATCAATGTACAGATTAGGACCAACTTAGAAAATAAAGATTTACTATTTATTATTATTTTTTCGCCAATATTTAGGCACTTTGTGCAGATAATGGCCAACCAAAAAACGACGAAAGAGTTTGAAGTTGTCTGCACAAATTGTTTAAAAATCATCATTCTTATTTTACTGGAATCACAGTGGAATGGTTGTTATTTTTGCTCTTAGTTTTAGCATAGACAAAGTTTTGTCTATGGTTTTGGTTATGTTTAGGATAAGGATTAAGTTGTCCGGAATTAAAAACATTTTTTTTTAGATTGTGAACCCTCCACAATTCTGTTTGTAACCGAGGATCCCGGTATCGGTTTGAATTAGCCACGGATTTGGTTTGGTTACAAAATATAAACTTGGCAATTTTTTCATTATAATTATATTCAGCGCCATCTCTTGAAATTACTCTTAACGAATAACCAAGGAACTAACAAGAAGAAAGTACCACGTAAGGTGGATAAATAACCATACTGGACTTTTATCTAATGAATTTCAGAGAAAAGGTTGGCTTCGTAGTTTATACTGTTGCCGGTAGATGCCGCTTTTATTCAATACTGCTTTTTGCTGTGGAAAATGTGTTGTACTTAGGAATTGAGAAAGGTCATAGTCAAAAGCGGTAGTCGGTTTATTTCAGATATAATTTATATATCAATGGAAAGCTTATTTAACAATATTCTTAAATATATGAATGAGTATTTTTTTAATCTACGCTGGATAAAAAGTACTTTAAAACTCTGCAATCTCATCATCATCATCATCATTTCAGCCATAGGACGTCCACTGCTGGACATAGGCCTCCCCCATCGATCTCCAAAAGGGCCGGTTGGAAGCATCAAGCGCTATTCCTTGCGGTATATTTTTACGTCGTCTGTCCAAATTAATAATGGTTATTTGAAATTCGTTGAATGCATTCCCCAATCCCCACAATTCCGATCCTATTTCTGTCATTACCTTGTCTACCTTCAGCCCCTTAACCAGGAGCGACCAACTTATCTGCGTAGTTGGCCAAATTAGGAACTAATCTATCTCTAAAGTTATATGATTATTTACGGGATATTTACCGTGGTAAGAAAGACTAAGAAAGAGGGTAGATCGTTTTGTCTGCACCTAACTTTTTAACTGTTCGACCAACCACCCGCATTCTTCAGTCTTCCCGTGAACATGGTGCTTGTAACTGCGCCGAAAAATCGGAAGCTCATTCCACAACCTTACCACGGTAAATATCCTGTAAATAATCATATAACTTTAGTGAACAACCGTGATAGTTTAAAACAGTGTTTTAATCTATCTCTGATATAGGATCGGTTTTGTTATAAAAATAAGATAGTGGCTCCCCCATTCAACATTACAGATAAGTTGGTAGCTCTAAAAGAACCGAGAAAACAATTAAATTCCTCCACTTCACTCGTGTGTGTAGTGAAGTGGAGAATGCAACGGTTTCCCACTTCAGAGACCTGCCATCAAGTTGGAAGTTTCAGTCAACACATTAGCAGACATCGTCTCTTAAAACAACGAAATATTATAATAATGTCTTAAATATTTCCACTTAAACTGCAACTGCAATCAATTGTGACTACAAAAATTCTGCGCTCATCAAACAAACGCGCTGCGCTGCCTGAATGGGTATTACCCGATAGTAACAATCTAGGTGTTTTGAAATCGCGAGCGAATCGGTTTCTTCTCGGTGAGCGTGCTCCATCGTAGACCACACCATCGGTTAACATCATGCGAGGTGGTGGTCAAACATAACGCAATAAAACCTAGACCGTTTTTTTACTGGCACGTGCCTTTATTGACTAAACAAAATAAGCTAACAAACAATACAAACACACAGTTAAGGTTGCCATAGACCGTTGATGGTCTAAGGGCAATCCAAATGCTCAAGCCCACTACCAGTTGGCAGCATACCCAGCATACTGGCGGCATTACCTCATTGAATGGCAATGCTTAGAATTTTGGTCATGCGCCCCATAAACCAGGGCTCCGATTCTACTAAAGAAATTGTCTTTAAATTGTAATTGTTGCTATTTTAATTGTTAAATAACTGCCTCAAAATTTACAGTTTTAAGTAAATTTTTTCACTCGAAAAATACAACCACCTAATATTAAGTAAAACTTAGTGTGAAAAAAAATTAAAACTGTCAACTTTGAGACAATTGATTTAACAATTAAAATCGCAATACTTACAATTTAATGACAATTTGTTTAGTAGAATCGGGGGCCTGGTGCTCTGAAAGATTTTTGATGATGAGGTGAGCTAGGTTCCCAAGGGCTAAGTATATTAATATTAATATTTTAATATTTTTATTGCTAATAAAAAAATATTAGTTGCGATGTCTATAAGTATCAAGTCGTTGAGAGGAAATTATCAGGGCGTTTCACCCGCTCTGAGGCTTCCTAATGGATTTAGCCTAGTATTCTGTTTGTTTTTTCGCAATGTATCTTGGATTTTACTGGGATTTTTCTTGTTTTTGAGTAATTGTAAAAAAAACACGTCATCAACTTTGTTAATTTAGGGACATGAGCCGTGCTACTTCATTGCACGCATCATCATAATATAATCAGGCTATACTAGCCTACTGCCAAAAATTTGGAATCTCACTCGCCTCATAAGCAAGGTCAAAGTCGCACAACGAGCTATGGAGAGGGCTGTTCTCGGGGTTTCTCTACGAGATCGAATCAGAAATGAAGAGATCCGTAGACGAACGAAAGTTACCGACATAGCCCACCGGATTAGCAAGTTGAAGTGGCAGTGCGCAGGGCACATATCACGCAGGACAGTTGGCCGATGGGGCCGGAAGGTTTTCGAATGGAGACCACGGACCGGTAAGCACAGCGTAGGACGTCCAAGTACCGACTGCGCTCGACGTTGCTTAACATCTGTGAACAGCCTTACGACCAACTGCTTACGCGATATCAAACTAACGTTAAAACCGCGTAGTTCGGAAAATCACGCGAACGTGAACCTTAATGCCTCCAGATACGGTTTGCGGTCGTGCAAATTTTTTTCAGGCCCTGAAATTTGTTACCAATACTCACATGGTCAGTATTAATTATTTTTTTGATTTTACTAGTGTGTACTATGATCACAGAAAAGAGAACGATTTTTTTTTCTGTGACTATAATCATGCCAAGTTTGACATAAATAAAATTTGTGTAAACCTCACTTTCCTTAAAAAAGTTTAAGAGTTCAAGGGATTCTATTTCCAAGTCGATGGGCAGATTGTTGAAATACTGAGTGCAAAGTTTAGAAACATTAAATTGCTTTTACCTCGTGAATTAACCCTTTGAACAATTTGCAACAAACATACAACTTTGCAGAAATTATGTATGAATAGTAACACAGAAAACCGTTCCAGTGAAGTCCAGCTTTATTTCCTATCTTCAGTAGGTAACGAGCTCGTTTTGCATTTCAAACGGTGCTGGGCTTCAACTCTCTTCAATGTACAGACAAAATAAAAGCTTTCAAAGGTTCAGGTAGTGCCGGTGTTACTTAATGAGGGGCTTTGAGCTCGATTTAAACGGGATTAAAGAAATTCAAGTCTATTTGATCAGTTTCCTCTTGTGATGTTTCTTTTAGTAATTTAGGTTACTGGCCGGAGTTGGGTTAATTCACGTAGTATCTACCAGCTAGTCGTATGTAATCTTTTACCCACAGACCAGCATCGCGGCATCCAGTTGATGCAAAAGGCAGGCTGTCGTTCAAAGTGGAGGTTAAAGGGGGTGGCCTATGTTCAGCAGTGGACGTCTTCTGGCTGATGATGATGATGACCCACAGACTTATATCAAAGTAGACGCCACAAGTTGCTTTAATTTGTATGTCATATTTTAAATACAATTATGATTAATCGTCATAATTGAGTCCAGCTAAATTCATTCTGCTCAATCAGTACCGCGACAACACGTGTCAGTTTGAAGCGAAAATGGATAATTATCGTGCAATACAGGGGTGCAAGTACCGTTCTTTTATCGATCGTCAAATTGACAGTTGAGGTCGTCAAATTCGATAATATGCCATTTTTTCAGTACTCGCTGTGATCGATTCTATGGCATTTTAGCGAATTTGACGATCGATAAAGAACGGTACTTGCACTGCTGAGTTGTAAGGATACGGCAAATAGAGTTGGCTGACAGAATAAAGATATTTCTTTTCACTTTTAGGTACGAAGCATTTGACACGTTTAGTTTTCATACAGTTTGGACCACTTGTGAATTCTACTTAGATATTGGTCTGTGTTTTTACCTCATCTCTGCCGCAAACAGGGCCGTAGCCAGGAATTATTTGGGGTTCTATACAGGGTTACTGGTAATCAGTTAGCATCCTATTAATGGCGGCTTCAATACGGCCGTCAAAAACAAAACTTTTTAGTTCTACTTATGCAAAGCGGAGATTAAAAAATCTGCTTTTTTGTACCTTTTGTCGGGAGTGTTTTTTTTGTATGGACCAGCAGATTTTTTAATCGTGAATTTCGATAATTTATTTTGGTGTACTGAGGCCGCCCTTAAGAAGATGCTAACTGATAAGCAGTAGCCCATAAAAGTGCAAATATAAGGCATTGGCCGCAAATAAACTGTATTTTACATAATGATAAATGAAAAATAAATGAATCCATTTGAACGTCAAATGAGAGTTTTTTTTATATAGATAGAAACTCTTTATTTTGTACACCAGAAATAAAAATTACAAACAGATAGAAAACACTCACAAGCTAGTGCCACAAGTGGCGGCCTTATCGCTAAAAGCGATCTATAGGTATAGTTTCTAAGTAAAAGTAAAACTTTAGTAGCAGTTTCCTTCTTTCGGCTCAGTGTCACCGTTCCATGCAACCCTGTATTATATCCTCTTTCCGCTTCCACCATGCCTGGCCCTGATTGATGCAGGAACATGTAGGCTACACAGATTGGAAGTCGCTAAGGAAGCATCTCCAGATATTCACTCAATAAGCCTGTCTCAAGGGACTCATTTTGTCCTAAACCACCCGACACACAGTCCTAGACTAGTTCGGGAGCCTATGGAAAATCACGTTATATAAAATAAATTACTTTTGTTTGTTTTGTTTGTTGTTTGTTTAAAGGTTGTATCTGATGCTTGAAACTACAAGTATAAATTCGTGATCATCATCATTTAAGTTATAGCATATCCACTACTGGACATAAAGTTTACCCCACTGATCTCCAAAAAGGCTGGTTCGAAGCGGCATCCAGCGTTTTCCTGCGGTCTCTTTTAGGTCGTCTGTCCATCTTGTGAATGGATATCCTACGCTGCGCTTACCGGTCCGCGGTCTTCATTCGAGAACATTATATTCCCATCAGCCATCTGTCCTGCGTGCTATGTGCCCTGCCCACTGCGACTTCAACTTGCTAATCCGGTGGGTTGTTGGTAACTTTCGTTCGTCTACGGATCTCATTTCGGATTCAATCTCGTAGAGAAACCCCGAGCACAGCCCTCTCCATAGCTTGTTGTGCGACTTTGAGCTTGCTTATAAGGCCCATAGTGAGACCCAGCTTTTCAGTGCAAGGGCCCATGATAAAAGAACTGGTAAACAGCTGAACAGATTTTATTAGTTCATAGCTAAGAACATTTTCGATCAAATCACCTTTCAAACAAAAAAACCTTAACAAAATAGGTTATGCTGTTTGGGAACTTCGATGCCACAGACAGACACAGTTACACACGTTAGTTAAACTTATCGCACTTCTCTTTTTGCGTCAGGGGTTAAGGCGAAATGGTAGAGAACCGTACACTTGTATGACGGTAATGCGGCGTGCGCGCTTTCAAATATTTTAAAAAATTATTTTTTCCTTATTTTCTACAAATAACGCTTCACAAAAAACTGCGACCACCTAAGTATTTGAATGATTATTAGGATAACACACAATTTTTTTTGATAAAAATATCTTCTATAGAATCTGAATGAAGTTGATTCAATCCATTGAAGGGAACGTAAAAACGGGTGTTTTTTAGGAAAGTTTACGATTTTTTCTTTCGAGCTATATTTCTTTAATCGTGTATCGGTGAACACATCCGAATAAAATATTTCAAGAACATTTATCAAACATAAAGAAATAATGTCAATTAATCGATTTTTAAGGTCTACTTTTGAATATTCGTGATGACGAATCGTCAAATTTGAAACATATTTCGTCTTAAAAATAGCAAGACATGAATGATCACAACTGTATAAGTAACGTTGCGTAAAGATACCAACTTCTTATTGTCGTTTCAATTTGAAACTTTGCAAGTACAGATCTCACCGATCCGGCCCTTCAGCACATTGTCACGTCCAGTACTGTATAGTTCACGTAAATTGAAACAAACAGGCCAAGTGCGAGTCAGGCTCACGCACAGAGGGTCCCGTACCACCACAAAATACAAAATGTAGTGCAAAAAGACACCATCACGCCCAGGCGGTCACCCAGTCAAGTACTGACCGCGTACTACGTTGCTTAACTTGGTAATGAACAGAAACTTGTCACCGACTCACACTTTGCCATCATTTGTTGTTATACTTTAGAGTGTGTACTATAATCATGCCAAGTTTGACGCTTGTACGTATTACCGTTTTTACATTAGAGCTAATACAAAATGCGTAAAAAAATAAGTTTGTTGTATATTTTACCAGCTTTCGTTTTTACTTTTTGACTTTTTTATTGTTTATTAGTTAATCCACCGTAACGGTACATAGTATTCTGTGAAAATTTCAACTCTATTACGGTTCCAAAGATCCAGCCGTTTAAAGGTAGACGGATGGACAGACAGACAGACATCGTATGCTTAGTAATAGGGTCCCGTATTTACCCTTTAGGCACGGAACCCTAAAAATTTTACGAAAAAGAAATTTTACTTTGAAAGTAAATTGGATGCAATGTAATTGTCCGTGGAAATGTGCACTAAAGTTACAAGGAGCTTGATTGGAATTTCTGACAGACAGTGGAATGGATCCGGTGGTGTTTGCTTCCGGTTAATAAAAGCCAAGTCAGCTTTCGTAAAACCAAGTTCGATTTCGATCAAGTCGAAGAGGTTTTAGGCGATAAAATAAAATCAATTTCTTTGAAGTTGGCTTATGGAAGTTCTTTTTTCAAACACGCTTGTAAATTGACTTCCTTACTGTATATACATGAGTGATATTTCCTTTTTCTAACATAAATTTTTTGAATCATACTAATATTATAAATGCGAAAGTGTTTGTTTGTTAGTTTGTTCTTCTTTCACGCAGCAACAGAGCAACGAATCGACATAACTTTTTAATGGGTATAGTTCAAGCCGGAGACTGACATAGGCTACTTTTTATCATCATCATCACCATTTTTCATCACTACGTGGGTGAAATCGCGGTGCGCAGCTAGTATATAATTATAAAAGCACCCAAGAGTTATTTAAGAGAGTTTGGTCACTAAGATATTTTAGGCAAAAGGCATGACGCTAAAAAAAATACATTATGTAATAATTTAACTACTTATGAAAACATTGTTTAAAAAGCAAATTGAAAGTTTCAAAATCACCCACTCAAAACAAACACTTGTCATCAAAGCCCATAAAGTTTAAATCACCTTAAACAAAACTCGCTCAAACTAACTCAAAAAGGCAATTTAAAGTACTCGGGGTCTGCTACCTCCATCTGTACTGTACTAAGTATAAACTTTTTACATTAATCATTGCGACAAAGATCAAAGGGTGTGGACAGAGAGTTTAGTGGTCAGGGGGACCGAAATGTGTAAAATAAAAATTTCAGTTTTATGTCGGAATCAGCTGACCTGACAGACGTTGTCATGTCCAAATTTAAATACATTAGTTTAAGTTATGGTCTTAATTTAATACAAACATCCCATAGAAGAAAGGACGTTCATATTTCCAAATTTTTTTTTTGAAGGGAAACTTTAAAAAATTATGTCCAGAAAAAAATGGACAATTACGATTACTTTAAAATAAAAATAAAAATTATCAGGCCAACCATTGTCAAGTGCTACGCTTCCAAACGAACAGCATAAAATTTTAATTTATGTACAAGGTTATTGCTATTGCCAATAGCTAAGGCTCAAAAGGGTCTGTAAAGTGGTTTCCTAAGTTGGTATAGCCTAGCAAGTTGGCTGGCTATATAAAACTATTGTTCTAATACACTTAAAACTGGCTGCGCACTTAAGGGGCTAGATAGGTGGTGTTTAGAAAACTTTGTTCTGTGACCGAGTTACCAAGCAGGATTCGCAAAGATTTAAGTATTAAGCAGCCATCTGCCGGTGTAGTTATAGACTATTCTTTTAAGTTGGTAATAATATATTATAAAAAATCTCATAATTTTAGTAAGACTAGAACAATACTAATACAATTTGAAAATTTACCGATCAAGTTACCATAAAAAAAAACTAAATAAAAATTGGCCATTTCAACCGTTTCGGGGCTACAATGCCACAGACACACAGAAAACTTAACACGGTAAACTTATAACACCCCTCTTTTTGCGTCGAGGGTTAAAAATAATGCAGACTTATTCAATGCAGTATATGAAACAAGGGCAGCATCCCTTTAAGTGTAGTTTTGTGATCTAAATGGTGCTTGAACAAGGTGAGAGTTGCTAGTACAAACAACTACCCATTTTCGAATGACAAAATATCAGCATATTAGTAGCACGTACACTTAGCACAAGTTTTGTTAGTTTTATAAATAAATATAGTTATAGTATTGTTCTATACATATTAATTTTATTAATAAAGCGCTTCCAGTGGAAACGCGGAGGAACTAAAATCGGTAGTTATCGGCAGTATAGGTTGCTTCACTCAAATACGTAAAAAGTTTTCGAATAGCTTTCAGCGCAGCAATGTATGGAACAATACATTGCAGGACTGAACAGAATACAACGTTGTAATTACCGGTATTGTCATGAAAGTACCGTAATGTTTCACTTATTCAGGCCCGAGGACGTTTGAAAGCCCCAAAAGCATGACCATAGCCGCGACTTACCTGAAAAGAGAAAAAGTTTTGTTTAACGTAAAACAATGGGTTTTGTGGCTGAATAAATTTTGGTCGCGTTGGTGGTGCGGCAATATTATACCGTTTGGAAAGCTCTCTTGGGGTCCATTGTAGGAAAGAGACACATTTGGGGTTCATAATTGGAGTAAGTGCCCACTGTTTCGAAATATAAGCTTCGAACGTGACCCCTGAGGCAAGGAAACGGTGCCTATTTGATAATGGCTAATCTCAATGCGGTTTCAGTTTTATACCGATGATAAAATTACAAGGGCAACTGTTTCAAGGCGGGTTTTAGACAAGGCGTTTGCAATATCCGGTGTTCCAGCTGCCCGGTATTTTTATACTAGTTACCTAATTATTGTAATAGTAGGTTTCCATAAAGTTATAATAATATGATTATTTACGGGATATTTAACTTCCCGTGAACATGGTGCATGTAACTGCGCCGAAATATCGGGAACTCATTCCACAACCTTACCACGTTAAATATCCCGCAAATAATTATATAACTTTACTGAACAACCGTGATATATTAAAACAGTGTTTTAGGTTTCTATAATTGTTTACTACAATAATACAAATATGAACCGTAATGTGAAATAGTTTATTGTCCAGTATTGTATTTATAACTTGAAAATCATAATAATTATACCCGCGTCCAATTTTTTTATTACCGCTTAAAATAGCACCGCTTTATGGTTGATATTCCGAAAACCCGTACGAAGCGCTTTGATTCTACTTTTATTGTGCGAACTGCTAGTCTGTGGAATGCGCTGCCTGAATGGGTGTTCCCCGGTAGTTACAATCTGGGTGTCTTCAAATCACGAATGAATCGGTTTCTTCTAGAAAAGCGTACTCCATCGTAAACCGCTTCGTCACTTTACATCGACTGAGTGGGCGGTCGAACGCAAGCCTATTATTAAATTTAAGAAAAAAAAAAACACCAAAAAATATTTATGCTTATATCTCAGAAAATCAGCCAATTAAAAGTTATTTTTTCAGTGTAGGTATGTTATACTTAATTATTTATCTTCCGCTAAGCCTGTTATTTGTAATAAACGAAACAAAGCCTATTATATTAATTAACTAGCTGACCCGACAGACGTTGTCCTTTCTAGAACTGTCAAACGGGCGAAATAAAATCGTCGTTAAGTTTCGGTTTTTTTTTTTCAATTTTCTGGGCACTTTTCTTAATTTGTTTTCCCTAAGAACCTTATGCAAAGGAAACGAAAACTGAAATAAAAAGTTGAATGAAATCGGTAAAGTCATTCAAGTTATAATGGTGTGACCAAGGTAAATAGGCATTTATTTTTATATTGATTAAAATTTCACTAATACTACACTTCACTTTTTAATGTTACCATTAAAATTATAATGTTTATCATCAATTTATTATCAAGCGGTGATCACTTACTATCAGGGAATATAATTATTAAGCTGCTTGTTTTATTACCATCATTTTTAATAGGTACATAAAACACTAAACATTGTATTGAAAATTTATTATATATTGATTTATGATTTATGAAAATGAGATGGCGATATGTTGTATCTAAGCTAACCGAGTTATTATTGCATTATAACCGATTTGCATTTTTCCTTGGAGAATCTCTGGATTGAAGATCTTATTACTTGATACAGCCATGCGTGCTATCTCGTATGGTTGGCGCAGAGCGCATGTAAAATAGCACCAGAAGTTCCACTCCCACTGAGACTTAATAAATAATCTTTGCGTCTTTTTTAAAAGCTCGCCATCCCTGGGAGTCTTTAGAACAGGGGTGTCAGACTGAATTTTCTAAAGATGCCATTCTCAAAATTTTTGGTGCGTTGGCGAGTCCCAAAATAGTAACTAAACCTTCTAAACCAATTATCTTGTTGATGTTGCGGGTCCAGAGAGCTGCCCCCCGATTCTACTAAAGAAATTGAACTATTTTGAACTAAAGATTTCTACTAAAGAATTTTTAAATTGTAATTGTTGCGATTTTAATTGTTTAATAATTGCCTCAAATTGACAGTTTTTAATATTTTTTATACTAAGTTATAATATTAGGTGGTTGTATTTTTCTAGTATAAAAATATGTTTAAAACTGTCAATTTTGAGGCAATTATTTAACAGTTAAAATCGCAACAATTACAATTTAAAAACAATTTCTTTAGTAGAATCGGGGCCCTGACTTCTCTTGCTGTAATGTCATCGTAAGTCACAATTTTGTGAATGCAATTACAATGCTGCATAGCCGTATTTAATAATAATAATAATAATAATAATAATAAAGCCCATTTATTTCCAAACCAGTAAACTAAAGTAATAATGTCTTACTCGCGATTACATTGTTATTTTTTTTTTTTATACTATTCGTCTTCACTCTCTTCGCTTTCTCCGTTTTCTTTGGTTGGAACCCCTTTTTGGGTGAAGGCCTCCTCCAGCTCATTCCATTTCTCTCTGTCCTTGGCTTTTGACTCCCATTCTTTTCCAGCTACGGCAATGATGTCATCACTCCACCGTTTCTTTGGTCGTCCTTTGCTTCTCTTTCCGCTAGGTCCTTATTTAATACGCAATTTTAAATACGGCTAGTGGCATTGCTTGAATCTTGAGATCTGGATTCTGTGCTGCAGCGGGCTCATTATAGAAGTTTGATTGTGATCGAGATTGCATGCCGTCCCGTTCGCATCTACTTACTCGCACCACGTGCGTGAGTGAGATGGCACGCGATCACGATCACAATCTGAATCACGAACGGACATCCATAATACCATAGCAGGTCGCATAACTATGGACTGAGGGCCGTATGTTTGACATGACTGTGCTGCAGGTCGCATAACTATGGACTGAGGGCCGTATGTTTGACATGACTGTGCTGCAGGTCGCATAACTATGGACTGAGGGCCGTATGTTTGACATGACTGTGCTGCAGGTCGCATAACTATGGACTGAGGGCCGTATGTTTGACATGACTGTGCTGCAGGTCGCATAACTATGGACTGAGGGCCGTATGTTTGACATGACTGTGCTGCAGGTCGCATAACTATGGACTGAGGGCCGTATGTTTGACATGACTGTGCTGCAGGTCGCATAACTATGGACTGAGGGCCGTATGTTTGACATGACTGTGCTGCAGGTCGCATAACTATGGACTGAGGGCCGTATGTTTGACATGACTGTGCTGCAGGTCGCATAACTATGGACTGAGGGCCGTATGTTTGACATGACTGTGCTGCAGGTCGCATAACTATGGACTGAGGGCCGTATGTTTGACATGACTGTGCTGCAGGTCGCATAACTATGGACTGAGGGCCGTATGTTTGACATGACTGTGCTGCAGGTCGCATAACTATGGACTGAGGGCCGTATGTTTGACATGACTGTGCTGCAGGTCGCATAACTATGGACTGAGGGCCGTATGTTTGACATGACTGTGCTGCAGGTCGCATAACTATGGACTGAGGGCCGTATGTTTGACATGACTGTGCTGCAGGTCGCATAACTATGGACTGAGGGCCGTATGTTTGACATGACTGTGCTGCAGGTCGCATAACTATGGACTGAGGGCCGTATGTTTGACATGACTGTGCTGCAGGTCGCATAACTATGGACTGAGGGCCGTATGTTTGACATGACTGTGCTGCAGGTCGCATAACTATGGACTGAGGGCCGTATGTTTGACATGACTGTGCTGCAGGTCGCATAACTATGGACTGAGGGCCGTATGTTTGACATGACTGTGCTGCAGGTCGCATAACTATGGACTGAGGGCCGTATGTTTGACATGACTGTTCAAGAATATTCTCTGGGAAAAGCTAGATGGCTGTGAAAGTATCACCTGACACAATCATGAGCGCAGTCCCGCAGGCGGCAATAGCTGCAGCTGCAAGTAGAGTAGCAGGAGCCAGGGTCCGAATCGTCCAGGCTTACTGAGTCGAACCGTCTTGCCAGGGTCGCTCCTGAAGATGGAACTGTGTGAGAGCCTCTCCATCTGGAATTGAGAGCAGATTTTGTTAGCCGTTTCTTCTGGATTGCGAGCATCATCATCACCATCATCATCGCCATTGTCATCATCATCATCATAATTACACCATCATCATTGTCAGGCTATCCTGTTTCCTACTGCTGGGACGGAGGCCTTCTTTCAGAGATAGAAGACGGGCCCTAATCCACCATGCTGGCTCAGTGCATGTAGGTGAAAGTTGATGAATGTTTTGACGTTCTTATACGTACTGATTTCCTTACTGTGTTTTCCTTTGTCGTTTTTGCGAGGAAGCGAGAGATATTGATAACGAAACTGCACAATAGTTTATGTACTAAATAAGTAATTGGTGCAGGGCTGACGACCGAACCGGGTGCGGTCAGATTGTAGCGCATGCCGCCTGGCCACCATCTCCCGAATGCTTAGCTAGAATGTATTGACAAACTATTTTCGAAGTACATGTATTGTCATCATCATCATCATTTCAGCCGTAGGACGTCCACTGCTGGACATAGTCCTCCCCCATCGATGTCCAAAATGGCCGGTTGGAAGCGGCCTGCATCCAGCGTTTCCCTGCGGTCTCTTTTAGGTCGTCTGTCTATCTTGTGGGTGGACGTCCTACGCTACGCTAACCGGTCCGTGGTCTCCATTCTAGAACCTTTCGGCCCCATCGCCCATGCTCGGGGTTTCTCTACGAGATCGAATCCGAAATATGTACTTTGACATGTAAATAATAATACCTACTAAATAAAATATGAAAGTAAACATTTACTAACCTAGCACTTTTAGAGTCCACATGTTCTACCACGACGTTCCAGGTCCTGTGTATCAGGTACAAAAGGAACAGCACCCTCGAAGACTCAGCTTGCGAAGGTGGCTCCCGTCTCTTCCACTTGTTGGAGGTGCTTAGTCCGCTACCCATTGCGATCTACACTTGGATCGGTGTCATAGTACTTGGCCGATTTTGTTTGGATGATGCCTGAAAATGAGAAAGAATTTTCTTAGACAATATATATGTTTTTCTATCGGACGGCTAGGAAAAGGCGACACCGTTTTATGGTTGATATTGCATAGAAGTTGAAGAAACAGCCACGCATTTGCTGATAGAGTGCAGCAGCGTGGCGGAACAACGAAATAATATCCTCCGGTAGCCAAGGATGTTCCAGGAAGCCTGCACCAGCATCAGCGAGCTGCTGGCCTTCCTGTGGGAGGGATACCGGGTGGTTGAACTAGCTGCAGCTGGTTCACGCAAAAAAGGCCTATGGATGGCCTAGTTGCGATATGCATGGGTAATATTCCAAAAACGCCGGACAAAGCGCTTTGATTCCACTTTCATTGTGCAAGCTGCAAGCTTTTTGATGCTGCTTTTTGAAGTCAGTTGAAAATTACACATTTCTACCCAGCCAAGTATCGGTGGATTCTCAGACTAATACGTCATACTTGCATTGGAACCAAAAATATAATCATTAGAAAATACAATAATTTATGTAAATCTTTGAATGCAGTATCAGAAGTAATAAAATTTTATTACTTATTCAATTAATTTTATTCATTCAAATTAATCGTTTCTATAATAAATATGTATTTTCTATTACTCCTCATGATAGTTGGGATATTGTTAATTATAATTATTATGTTCTGTAATATTATAGTTTGTTATCCCGTTGGTCCAGTTTGTAGTGAACCTGCCTTCTGTACTTTAGGGGCGTGGGTTCGATTCCCACCTAGGGCAAACATTTGTGTTTGTTCTATATCTGGTTGTTAATATATATTTAAGTATGTATTTACAAATATATTATATGTATGTATATCAGTCTCTGGCACCCATAGTACAAGCTTTGATTAGTTTGGAGTCAAGTGACCGTGTGTGCAAAAATGTCCCGTTTTATATTATTATAAAGATTGTATACCTATTTCATTCAGAAGTGTAATCTACACTAATAATTTAGAAGTAAAGTTTGTAAGCTTGTCATTTATATAGTTTGATTTTGCCTTAAGCTCGAAGTAGTACCTAGGTAACGAAAAAAGTCTGCCAAAATCTGAAGGGGCGAGGTAAACACGAACTGCACGCAAAAAAAAAAATATTAAAAAAAAACACAGTCAATTTAATAACCTCCTCCTTTTTGAAGTCTATAAAAAATTGGTATATAGGTAGAATAAACCATTGACATGGGTATTATAGGTACGTTATATTTAAAAAAAAAACGATTAAACTGTTAGATAGCGAAATCCGTAGGGCGTAGCTAGTAAATTAATAAAATACTTAATTTAAATAGAAAGTATGTAAGTAATGGCGGCTTAGATACGTACGCTAGGAAACCTGTTAGAAAGTCTAGAACGCTGTAAGTCAATTCCTGGTGACTAATAGCCAGTAGATATTTAGAAAATGCTATGTAGTACCTTTAGTAGTTACAAAAGTATACCTAAGCACCATCAACGTACGAGTAGGTACCTATATTTGCACCTTGTTCAATGTCTATTTCTAAGGTAGACGCTAAGCGCCTAACGGAATGTTACAAGAGCCTCACTAGACAGAATATGGCCATAGCAACTCCTAAACGAAACGATATAACCCCGTCGAGTTTGGGCTCGTTGGATTTACTTCCCAAGCACTTTGGTCCTAAATGATAAATTCAACATGGCGGACGCCCCAAGATGATGGCGGACAAAATGTTCTTATCTACCATCATGATATTATGGGTATCAGTTGAAAGGGTTCGCCGAGAAGAATACAAAACAGCAAGAAAGTATTTTTTCATCCCATCTATTCGAAAAGTTGGTTCGCCTTTAAGTGCACCCAAAGGTGGTGTTTTCTATAAGAAACTTTTAGCGGACAGTAATGAGTATTTAAAGCTCTTTATAAGTGCGCAATTATCTTTGCGGCGTACTTTTTGAATTTGGAACATTGTAGTGTTCAGCGCCAAAGAAATCGAACGCAAATACATACCGTCTTACTACAAAAGATTTAAGAACGCTTTAAACATGTGTTTAGCAGTTGTTTCCCTGTGAAAAATATGTCAAACACCTGTCTAAAGCGTGCTTAAATCTTTTGTAGTAAGACGGCTAATGTTTGAATAAAGACTGGCTGGTACGACGGCCCCTAGTGGCGCCGCCAGCTGAATAAAAAAAAAGAAATCAAATTAAAAACGCGCGAACTGTAGCCCGCGTTTTCGTCTATTTTCACGGATTGTTAGTAATTCAAATTTTCATAATTGCGAAAATGTCTCAAATGTAAATATAAGTTTTTAGTTGTTTTAATAATAGATACTATTTAATTTCAATTTAGTTGTTACCTACTCTATGTTTTATTAAATAATATTACAATAAAATATGAGGCGCCTTTTATTTTCTCATAGTGGGTGATGAAAAGTAGAGTGTATCATTCGGGCGCAAAATATTTTTGGCTCGGGCGACGTACCTACTTTGAATCCCTCGCTACGTTCGGGATTCTACTAAAGAATCCCTCGCTACGCGTAGCATCCCGAGGGATGCTACACTGGAAACCCTCACTTCGCTCTGGATTCAAAAAAGCGCCCTCATCGTAAAAATATTATTTTGCGCCCTTATGTTACAATCTACTATTTTTATTCATAAAGATTATTTTAAACCCAGATCTGGCAATACTACATATTCTTTCTTTTTTCCGGAGTTTTGGCGCCAACGTAAAAATAAAATATGTGTCCTCATCACACAGTTTTCCTAAACTTGTGTTATTTTGAGTATCAATATTCATCTATACTAATATTATAAAGAGGAAAGATTTGATTGTTTGTTTGTTTGTTTGTTTGCATTGAATAGGCTCCGAAACTACTGAACCGATTTGAAAAATTCTTTCACTGTTGGGAAGCTACACTATCCCCGGGTAACATAGGCTATATTATTTTATTTTTTTAAATAGGGATCCTTACTGAAACTCCAATAATATAACCCAAGGTGTAAAAAAATTAGATTTTCAATTTTGACTTAGCGTTTTTGACATTTCTAAGACAGGACAACGTCTGTCAGGTCTGCTAGTATGTAATAAAGGTGGATTAATGTTTATTATGTTTTCTTGAACTAACTTGAGTATAGACAAGTGATATAATGAGGTGAAACACAAGGCTTGCAGCAGTTGCAGCACAGTCTAGGTATCTATGGACATGACTGTGCTGCTTGTATGCTGACATCGGATACACAGAAATGAAAAAAATCTGTGATCGGCTACGTACACTCAGCCCATATTTTCTCGTTTGCACTTAAATGCTGCTTTATTAATGTAGTTAAGTACTATTGTTTTATCTAAAACCAGTTTCATATCTACAGACAGCAATAATAAGAAAATTAAGGTATGTGCGTTATCTCTGATCATTACCTACATGGATAACGTTACCTGCCTTTTTACAGGTAAAACCTCCAAAGTAACTGAATTCATGCTCGGCCAAACGTAAAAAGATCTGCAGAGTAGGTGAAACCTCAGAAATGCCAGCTCGCGTTTTAGACTAAGTAATGAATTGAGAAGCACTGAATGATATAACAGTAAGGGCATTTGGACTATTTGTTTAACTGTTTTTGGGGCAAGGTAACATGCTAAATTCTAGCTAGACGCTAGCCCAGGAAACAGGTTGCCAGATCTGTTTTTGAGAATTACCGAATATAGACGGCTGTAAAGGCATTTTTGTATAAAATTTGTTGTAGCCAGTTGCACCTATATAAACGAAACGTCAGTCATTCGAAATCAGTTAGCAACTGTGATGCGGAGTTCGACGCGTTGATCTAAATAAGAATATTCAATCAAGGTTTACTCATATGCCTGGTAACAGATTTTCCTTCTCATTTCCATTCCATTTACTTCTCTTTTCTATAATTTTAAAGCATAAACAGACATGACAGTAGGCAATAAAAGTTATGCAAGTTTTTTATTGTCTTTCGTTTTCAGGTGCTATATTCGCAACATGAGTCTTAAATTGCATCGTATGCATAATTCAGCCTACATACTACTACCGACCAACTGGCAACTCTGCTCGTGCCCGTGCGGAAGTGGAGTTTTGGCGCCAACGCGGAAAAAACATGTCGGCTCGTTGGATTATTTTCCTAAACTTGTGTATTTTCGAGTGTTGATGTGTACTAAATGGTGAATTATTATTCATTCAGTGGTCGTAAACGTACTCGAGTGTGGGCAAGTGATATAACGAGGTGAAACGTGTCTTTTCGTGTTGTTTCCAAAACTCCATAGGAGCCTCTTGTAAAGTCTTCACCACTTTACAGGGGCATGAGTTCGACTTGACCGTGACTTACTTAGCTTGACTCTGACTGTGACTATGACTTGTTTGACGCTAATAAGACAAAATGAACTGGTTAATATTACGAGTAAAGGACATTGAATCCACGCTCATGAAAATTTTAACAAAAAAAAAAAAAAACCGTGCGGAAGTAGGTGAAATGCTCGCAATATTTTCCGGGACAATTTTCCTCAGGCTACGTAATTGGTGTTGCAAGAAACTCGAGTCCTTAGTCTTAAATAAGATTTCTAAAGTTCTTTTTAAAGACTTGACAATCAGTGTTACTACTTTTTTCTATAGAGCGAAATGGCCTTATAGTAGTGTTTTGGTCTTTACGGTTTCCTAGATAAAACATAAAATTTTGATACGACAATTTTTTTATAATATTAAGCTAACCATGGAAGTCGACAAACTAAAACTATATAGAATGACCAAATTACCTTACTGTTTATACAACGTCTGAAGGTTTTGGCAAAGGCTCATGATCAGGTTCCAACTAATTTAGGATAGGTACCTAGGCACATTAAGATTGCAACACAGTGTGAATAAAAAATTGATTCGAATAAAGATTACAATCATACAAGGACATTAATGTTTCAATAGGAATGGAGCAACACGATGCATGTGCATGAGCATGTGTTTTATTGGTTGAAATAATTATATTTTTTCCGAATCTTTACCCTTAGTACAAGTTTTGATAGTATTCGAAAACTTTATTCGTTTTCGTATTGTTCCATAGGTACATTGCTGGGCTGAAAGGTACCTATTCGAAAACTTTTTTCGTATTAGAGCGAAGCATTAATTTATTATTTATCTGAGGAGCGAAGGCAATCTATACCGCCGATTACTACCGATTTTAGTTCCTCCGCGTTTCGGCTGGAGGCGCTTTACTACAATGTATGGAACAATACGTAAACGAAAAAAGTTTTCAAATACTATCGAAACTTGTAGTAAGAGTAATGACTTTATATCTAAAAGATTTTTTTTTATTTAGACCCGTTACCTATATTTAGTGGAAATTCTAATTTGCTAAAATTAAATGAGATTTTTTTTTATTTAGACCAATTACCTATATTTAGAGGAAATTCTAATTTGCTAAAATTAAATGCTTCACTAGTGGTCGAAACGAAACGTGACGTCAAAAGCCATAACATCACCTTTATGTAGCGGCGTCGATATTCATAATTATATTATATATTACAGAGTTTTGGCGCCAACGTGGAAAAAAACATGTCGGCTCGTTGGATAATTTTCCTAACCTTGTGTATTTTCGAGTGTTAATGTATACAAAGTGGTGAATTATTATTCATTAAGTGCTCGTAAACGTGCTCGAGTGTGGGAAAGGGATATAACGAGGTGAAACGTGTATTTTCGTGTTGTTTCCAAAACTCCATAAAAGCCTCTTGTAAGGTATCCACCACTTTACAGGGGCATGAATTTGACTTGACCGTGACTTACTTAGCTTGACTTTGACTGTGACTATGACGTGTTTGACGTTATTAAGACTATGTAAACTGTTTAATATTACCTACGACTAAAGGACATTGAATCCACGGTCATGAAAATTTTGACAAAAAAATACTGTTAGTAGAGTAGTATATTCCTGTTGTTTTGTTTGAGAGAATAATTGTTTTATATTGAGTTCCTGTAGTTTTTTCCATTAGCTAGTGCAATTTTAGCATCCTCCTGAGACTAGGAATCATTTAGGAGACGATGACTGAGACTGGTTTTGTCAAAGCACAATCGGACAATCTACCAAAAATAGATGCATTCATGATGACAGCATATTTTGCATTAAATCCAGATTTTACGTCTGCTGAGATCAAAGGAGTGAAAGCTGCAAGGTAATTGTTATAATTCATGATATATTTTGATCCATTACATACATTTTTACGCCTAAATCTCACCTAAATACACTCAGCAGTACTTACCAAAACATAACCTATAAAAATAATCTTTGGTCAATTAAATTGCTACGAAGCTGCTGCTCTACTGTCTATATTTTAATAATTTATAAGTATTTATACGTAACGTTACCTATGTTCCGTAATCATTCCTGCATTTTAGAAAAAATTAAATTGGTGTGAATACAATATTATTTAGATGAACTATTTAAGTACCTACTTATTGTTTGTTACAGATCTGAACGAGAATCTTATGGTGATTCAGCAGTAGGATATGTACAAGTAAAACGAGATGGGGACATATGTGTGGTTAAAGCTCGAATCACACCAGAGCATAATGTTCGACAGAAATGTTATGCTGTAACAGCTGTTTGCAATGAAACTGAAGAAACTATTCTTTCTGTTCAATGTGAAGATTGTGCGGTACACCTAAGTAGGTTTTCCTTCTTTTCTTGAAACTGCTCAGTGGCTAGTGTAATTTGAAGCACCAAAGGTCTCTGACTTGGCGACGAGTGTTGGTCTAGACTAGAATAATCAAGGATCTGTCACACTGCCTGCGTTCTCCGTCCTGCGGTCCGGTCAAAACGAACGCTGCCTGCATTGTGTGAACTTACTTTGGTGGTCTATAGCGGTCCGAGGCAGGGCAATCGGTCAGTGGTCCAGGCAGGACAACCGGTCAGCAGTGTACAACAAGCGATGCAGACGGCACAAAGACTGATCCTGAACTAACCTGCATAAGAGACCTTCTCTTTCTGACCGCTAGCTCGGTGCAATCTCTGCATTGTTTTCATGTGACCGCACGGTTAAAACGCCATTCTAAACAAAATATATGGAAACCGCAAACAATCTTCACACATGATGCAGGCAGCGTTTGCCTTAACCGGATCGCATGACGGAGAATGCAGGTAGTGTGACAGATCCTTCAACCATACCCATCAACTGAACTTGTCACCTGGACCAAAGTAGTGCTAAGCTTTAAATGTCATCTAATATAGCCATCTGGGCTGACCGTTGCTTAGCTTCAGTGCAATCAGATTGGAGCAATAGGGCCAACCTAGCTATAACCAGGCTAACATTGACACAAATTATGATATTGTCATGTTTACTAGTTAGGCCTCGGTACAATGGAAGGCAACAAATTTCTTAAAAATCTGATATTTTTAATAGTATAAAAATTACATGTTTTACATTTAAATTAATTTAGCATAGTAACTATTTTTATTTGAAATTATGCTTAAGTATTGTTCAGAATAAACATATTACTTAATTTAAATTTCTTTTGTTTTAGGAGGATGTAAGCATACTATTGCTTTTTTGGCGTGGCTACACCGGCGTAGTGAAGATCCATCAAGAACTAGCATTGAGTGCTATTGGAAAAAATCTAAATTATCATCGATTGGTACCAGCCTGAAATTCATCAAAGCGAAGGAAATGTGCAGTGCACCTAAGCATAAGCTTGTGCCAAAAGCTTTAAATACTGAAAGTTTCCTTTCAGTGGTACAAAATCATTGTAAGGTGGTAGGCGACACGAACAATCATTTAATGAAATTTTATAAAAGCCAAACAATATAGAAAAATTGACAATAATAATTCATTATTTAATGACTTCAAGCCAAGCCGCAAACCCTCATGATTTTATACAGCATTGTAAGTTTGTGATGACTACAGAAGCGTGCGAAGAAGCTGCATTAGCGACTTTGGAACAAAATGAGTGTCCATTGTGGCATGAACTAAGATATGGAAGAATCACAGCATCAAAAGCATACGAGGCTGCGCACTGCAATGTTCTTGATGGATCTTTAACTGAGAACATATCGGGAGCCAGTAAATTGAGGGACACTGAAGCTATGAAAAGAGGGAGATTTTTGGAAAGTTATGTTTTAAAGGAAGTTGAAAAACGAAGAAAAATTAAAATAAATAAATGTGGATTAAAATTACACGCTATCTATCCTGTCATGGGTGCTTCTCCGGATAGTGAAAGTAGTGAGTAAAATAAAATAAAATGTCCGACATCAGAGAAAGCCATTGGCCGATATATCAGCTCAGGGAATAAAGTGGCTTCAAAATACATGGCACAGGTACAACTACAGATGCATTTTTCCAATAAAGCTAAGGCCCTGTTTTGTGTTGCTCATAATGATTATGAAACAACTAAAAAAGTAAGTATTATCATAGATAAATATATACTAGGTATGTATTATAGAGGTGGATTATGACAGGCAACTCTGTGAAAATTTATTGGAAAAATGTATCTTGTTTTGGAATAAAGCTATTTTACCCAAGTTAAATAAGTAAATGTACATTTAATTTAAATAAAATTAATGTAAATTTTAATTCATGTTTTTATTAATACATCCTGCATATTTATTAAACCACAAGCTACTATTATTACATCATCTACGATAGGAATTAAATTATGGTCTACACAAGCATGAGGAAGCAACATGTTAAACTCTCTTAGCCTATTTATTACTCGTTCAACATGTATTCTTAATGTTGCTATCCGTTTTGATTGCTTTACTTCATCTTTAGTGCTGGGGGAGGACTTTGACACAGAAGGTGGTCGGATGAGGGTACATTTTTTAGCTTGTAGCAAACATGACAAGTCTTTGAATACTCTGTCAGCCATCACTGCTTTATTAGGAGGTATACACTCCAAGTAACCACAGTCTTGAACTATCATAACATCAGTAGCCCTTCCACCATATCCATCAGAGACAAAATTGATCAACCCATCAGGTGTACATGAAATTAAATACTTCAAGGTGTTAAATTTTTTGTACTGCGACCAAGTAAGTGATTGGTGCACTGCATCAGATGGCTTCTCGATCTGAATTTCTAGGCAATCAATGATGGAAACAACGTTTGCATACCTAGCTCTGAACGATATAGGTAAATTTTTGTATATTTCTGGTGGTGTTGGCCATACAATCAAGTCTTTCATTTTTGCTGCGATAAGAGGTACACTTCTAGAGAATATTTTACTAATAGTGCTCTGCGCATAACCAAAATGTAACGCTAATATGCTGAAGGAATCATTTAATTTAATTTTTTTTAGTGCTATTAATATATCTATAGTAGAAAGTGGGATATTTTCACTCAAAAGTTTTACTAAATGATATGATTTTTTAGGCAATCCCAGCATCATTTTTGGTTCTTTTACTAAAGCAGTTAACATACTACTGCGCATTACATTTTTAAAACGTTTTTCATCCTCTGAATCATCTTGCACAAAGCTTAATTCAGATGGACTACATGGTTCATAATCAGGGGATATCACTGAAGAATGAGAAGAAATAGATATACCATCAACTGGGTTATCTCTAAATAATTCTCTTTTTAAAACTGTGGTCACAGCTGATTTTATTGGTGAAGTTACAATATTTATTGATGAAAAAGGAAATGGTGATATTGCAAAATTTTTCTTTTCCTTGGTCAAATTTACATGAACACCTTTACTTCTGTACTTCGCTTTAATATTCACTTGCACAGCTTTGTCACTATGTAGTTTTTCATTATCACCAATTTCAATATGGGAAGTACTGGGCCTAGCTTGATAGTCATCACAGACATCAATATTAGAAGTTCTGGGACTCGCTTGATAATCACTTGTATGTAGAGGTTCAGAAATTTCTAAAACATTACTAAATTTGACAGTATACTCTGAGAGTGCTTCGTTTATCAGTGCTAATCTTTGTCTCTTAATAGCACCCACTCTCTCTACTGGTGGTGGCATATTTCTTTTTTGGCACTGGAATATATGAGGCACAACTCCTTTCTTTAACCGTAGTGTACATTTTCCCTCTTGTTGTTTCATTATGTTGTATTGAACATAATTTACTGTATCTTTTTCAACCTGAAATAAATAAAAAAATTGAAAGACCTTGACGGAAAAACAGGTTAGATAAGGAATAAGTATAGTTCTGTAGTCGAAAGTTTTAGTGAACTTTTAGGTTTTGTAAACTAGGTTAAGTGTACAGTAGGTACCTAGTACAGTTACCTACTGCATAATATTCAATACAAAACACACTTCTGACTAATTCACACCATGCTATCAAAATATAACATACTTACATTAAAATGATCTTCACAACAATGCAAACATGATGTTGGAGATACATCATCTCTTCTCATAACCTTACACCATTGTTTGCGTATTTTCGCATGTCTTGGAATAGGAAAAAACACTTTATCGGGTGTGTTCCTAATAGTGTTTGTACACTTTGGCACAAGACAATACCTATAAAATGGTTTTTTAGCCTCGTCCATGGTCTGAATATCTATTAATACCAAGATTAAAACTGAATACCTATCTTTATTTATGAAAATTATAACTGAGTAAACAAACACAGAGCGTCAGGGGTGCGTTTACGGCACTTATCCAGGTTAAAACTTATACTAGATAAACGTCAAAACACCCGTTTAGAGACTCCACGAGGTGTAAAATTAAACCGGTTAAAATTTAAACTGCTCTGTTTACGGGCGTTCGCTTGTATAAGTTTTCGCCTGACTAGATTAAATCTTATCGACCTTTTGAAATCGCTAAATTTTCGTCTGCTGTTAGATTGATAGCTGTTGAGCAGGTTGAGCTGTGGTTGACATTATTTTTGTTTGTTTTAATCGAATTTGACAGCTAATATTGACATAAAACTAGACACCGTTCAGCGAACCTCCGCTAGTTTAATTTTTAGCTGGTGAAAAATTCGCTGACTACGTAAACGCACCCCAAGCGTGGCTTTTGACGTCATCCAAGGCCCGCGAAACATGGCGGCGTTCAAACAGCTTAACAAATAATTCGAACATTTCCAACCTTACTTATGTTTTTAACTATGATCTAACCACAGGATCTGATTTAAACAGTTAAAAAATAAAACACATGCGTATTCCCTAGCTTTTCAAAAGTTTTGTTCAGAAACTGGTACGGTCCGACAAACTAATTTGTTCAGATACTTGAGATGGACTAAAATTTTCTTATAAGAAATTATCTCTTTTACTCAGAAATTACAATGGTGGCTCCTTTTTTCAACTGCAGAAAAGTTGGTCACACTTTTTAACGAAGTTTTATCAGTACAATAGTGTCGTGCCTGCACTGGAATTTGATGGGAAGGCGTCAACGTCATCTAACAAATGTCCTATCGTTCACGGTAGGTACTTAGCTACGGGCTTAGGGTTCCGTACCCAAAGAGTACACCGCTTTATGGTTGATATTCCGAAAACCCGTACGAAGCGCTTTGATTCCACTTTTATTACGTGAACTGCTAGTCTGTGGAATGCGCTGCCTGGATGGGTGTTCCCCGATAGTTACAATCTGGGTGTCTTCAAATCACGAGTGAATCGGTTTCTTCTAGACAAGCGTGCTCCACCGTAGACCGCATCATCGCTTTACATCAGGCGAGTTGGAGGTCAAACGCAAGCCTATTATTAAATAAAAAAGATAACAAAATGAGTAATAACGGGACCCTATTATTAAGCCTACATTATCTGTCTGTCTGCATCTATCCGTCCTACCTTTCGAAGCGTAAGTAGGTACGTAATAGATAGCCGGTTGAAATTTTCACAGAATAAGTAGTAGTAAGTACGGCGGATTAATTAAAAAAATATAAAAAAGTAAAAACGAAAGGAAGGTTCCCATACAACAAATGTTATTTTTAAATGTATTTTTTGTTATGTCTAATCACAGGTCTAATGAACGGTAAAACGTACAAGTGTCAAACTTGACATGAATTGATTTTGTAGTACCATAGATAAACATATATACTAGAAATAGTACACACTATAAAAGTATAACAACAAATAATAAACAATAGCAAAGTGCGAGTCGGTGACAAATTTCTTCCCACTACCAAGTTATAATTGATAATTGGGTTATTTGGATGACCTCATTTTTTCAACCGAATCCAAATGCCAAATTTTACTAATAGTGAAGTTGGTTTTTTATATTGATAATTATTTTATCTTGTGGTGGTTCGGAACCCTCAGTGTGCGAGTCTGACTCGCACTTGGCCGGTTTATTTTACTAAGAACGGCAAAAAAGCATTTTCAGCTTTCTAAAATTATACTCCCACGATTTTTTTCTATTTACTTTATTTAAATTTAAACCATGAAGTAAATCATGTTTTTTTTCTCACGAAGGCTGCGGTTTGAAAAGTTGATTTAATTAGCTGATGACTTTCCTTTTGTGGTGACAATTGATGACCACAAAATCAGTTCCGTCTCTTGATTTGAAAAAACTGATGTAATTGAATTTTTTTTGTTAGGTTTTGCCATGCATCTATTTATTTGCCTAGTAGCGTATATGAAGAAAAAAAACACACTTTTAATTGTATTTAAATTGCTTACATAGCCGAAGTAGACAAATCATAATATGTCTCAATTGGACCACAAAATATTTATTTTGTGATAGAACGATTGAAAGTTTATATATTATCTTTTATAAGATATGTATTGTATGATGGCACGATAGCCCTGTTGGTCCAGTTGGTAGTGAACCTGCCTTCTGAGCTCGAGGGCGTGGGTTTGATTCCAACCTAGGACAAACATTCACGTGATGGACATTTCTTTTGTTCTATATCTGGGTCATCATACGTATTTATATCAGTCTCTGCCAGCAATCACAAGAGTTGCTTAGTTTGGGGTCAGATGACCGTGTGTGCAAAAAATCGAATGTTTATTAAAAAAATATGAAAAAATAAATACTTTTAATCGTTTTTAAATTACTGTAGTTACATAGTAACATAGCCGAAAAGCCTATTATTATTTTTTTATCCCATATTCCTTATTGTAATTAATGCGACGTTAAAGCGGAAATACAAAAGAGAATCAGTTTTAAATAAACTTCTGCAAAATAGCCTGATTCAATCAACTAATAATTTAAAGTATGACCCAAAACCCCAGAACGATCCGGGGCGGGCTGTTTGACTAGATCAGATTTTTTATAATTAGAATTAAGTAGTTTGTGAAATTGTGACGTATTGTGTAAAACATAATCTAAACATTTTCTCTTCCCCAAGAATTGGTAAAGTATTGTCTAATGGCATGCTTATACGTATAGAAATCAAGCACTATGGCAGTCTATCATTACCGAGCCAGACCATGTGGGGTGTTTTGCATGTTCTGCAACGTCGCGTGACCAGTGGGGATCTACCATAATCTTTTTTCTTATTTTTTCATGGTTGACTGGTAGTCCCACTAATTATTATTTCGCTAGTGCTGTACTGAAAGTGACTTATAAGATACTGGCGGTCCGCCCCGGCTTCGCACGGGTATAGATTATAGCCTATGTCACCCGGGGATAGTGTAGCTTCCCAACAGTGAAAGAATTTTTTAAATCGGTTCAGTAGTTTCGGAGTCTATTCAATGCAAACAAACAAACAAACAATCAAATCCTTCCTCTTTATAAAATAATAAAATCTATACTAATATTAATTAGTATAGATTTTATTATTTTTAGAATAAAATACAAAAACCGCCTCATTAAAAAGTAAAAAATTTCAGTTAAGACAGATTGAAAGACCCCATCAAAACTTTTTCTGACGGGAACCATAAACCAAAACGTCATAATATTATGTGTATACATTTTTGGTTTTTGTTGTTTTTTTTTTGTTAGTGCTGAATAAATTTTGATAAAATTTTAATGGGACTACTTCTGTGATATGGCCTACCAAACAAAAAAATTATCATCAAAATCAATGCATAATGGCGGAGAAATCGCGTAACAAACATACAAAAAAAACATACAGTCGAATTGATAACCTCCTGCTTTCGTCGGTAAAAAAAAGTACCACCAAAGTGGTACCAAAGTGTACCACGTACTTACGAGGTCGTGTTAGGCTCCCAAAATGCTAAAAATATTTTTTTTACAACAAACTAAAACCTAACTAACCAAACCACCTAACCACCTAACTATTAATTTATTATACCGTTACCAGTGGGAATTGTTCCCAAAATGCTGGCCCCATTACCACGTTGTATGGCGATGCTCACCCTTTGAGAAAAGTAGAGGCCGGCATTTTGGTCACAAGTTATGTGTCATATTGTTTATTTGTGTATTGGTTATATTTTAAACAGTTTTTGTTTTGATGCTTCAGCGCGGAGCTAAAGTTATGCTGTTGTTTCCTCTTGTAATAGAAATATGATTTATTGCAATGGAATAGCAATTGTCGTTTTTGTTGTTGTTTTGGCCACTATTGCTTGATGACTTTGTGTCGCAGAGTTTGGGTAGTGGGTACTAATTAAACATATTCACACATTTCCTAGTCTTCATACTTTTAGGGGATACAATAAAGTACCTACGTATAAAATCTTTAATTTAATTTAAGTTAGGTACACCGACTTTACCGTGGATATTCGCCAAAGAACCAAAGTCACCGACATAGCTGTTAAAATTTGCAAGTTGAAGTGGCAATGGGCAGGCCACATCGCTCGGAGAACCGATAACCGATGGGGAAGAAAGGTTCTGGAGTGGAGACCACGAACCGGAAGACGCAGCGTAGGTAGGCCTCCCACTAGATGGACCGACGACATAGTAAGAGTCGCTGGCATCCAGTGGATGCAAAAGGCAGGCTGTCGTTCAGTGTGGAGGTTAAAGGGGGAGGCCTATGTTCAGCAGTGGACGTCTTCTGGCTGATGATGATGATGATGACGATGATGACACTGACTTTTATTCAAAATTACATGATAATCAAAATCGATTAATTGCTACATTATGCTAATTATATATATTAAATATATTTAAACTTTTTGATTGGAACTCAAATATACTTTTTATATTATACTAGCGGTCCGCCCCAGCTTCGCACGGGTATATATTATAGCCTATGTCACCCGGAGATAGTGTAGCTTCCCAACAGTGAAAGATTTTTTTCAAATCGGTTCAGTAGTTTCGGAGCCTATTCAATGCAAACAAACAAACAATCAAATCTTTCCTCTTTATAATATTAGTATAGATAAATTTAATTAGTTACCTAATCAATAAATAGAAATATAAAGAAATAATCATACTAAGTACATCAAAATGTCATTATCATGCGGCCGTTCCGCGGCCACCATTCTGTGAATGCTTTGGTCCACCTTCCCTTCTGACCAAGTGTCCCGCCCATCTCCACTTGAGTCTCGTGATTCGTTTAACCACGTCTTCAACCTTCGTTCTTAGTCGAATTTCCACAATTTTCATAATCGATCAAAACTTTAATCATCGTAAATACTCGTGTAAACTGTTATTATGTTAATAGAGACAAGTAATGCTCGTCCAATGTTCACGGTTGATCAGATATATTATCATAGTGCTCGCTACCGATCTGACGATAAATCAGTTCCATTCTATCTGTTTCTTTTGACAGTTGCGCTCGTGGTGTAGTTCAAATGCAGCTTTAATCTTTTCTTTAATCATACTTCTATAGTAATATGTACAGTAGTTTTGCGCTAATGTAGTAAAACATGTCGGTTCGTTGTATAATTTTCCTAAACTTCTGTTTTTTCGAATGTTAATGCGTAATAATGGTGGATTATTATTTATTAAGTACTCCTGAACGTGCTCGAGTGTGGAGATGGTATATTTTTCTATACTGACCACACACACGGCGTATCTCAATGACGCGGCGCGTGCGACTAATGCGACTATCGCCATGCATGCCTAACATGCGCACCGCGACAAAATCTTGTCGTCACTTTGTAGAGCGAGAACGCGACAAGACACCTACGGTTACGTATACGCTTGTCTAGCTTTGGCACGATAAGAAGAGTCGACTAAATTTTGTCGCGGCGCATGTTAGCCGGCCTGAACGTACCGTGAAATATCCCAGAAAAAAAAGATTTCTGAGGGAATGTCCACACGAGTGAAACCGCGGAGCATGTGTATATAATACTACTTGACACTGGCAAATGCACAAGACGTACGACGCCAAATTAGTTCCAACAGGCCTGGCGCACTCCCCACTTTAGGTATAAAGCTACAAGTAGCCGACTTGTCGGACTTGTCGCGCGATGGACAGGGATAACGCGACAATAGTTACGCGATAGACAGAGAGGCAACTTCTAGGTTAATATAGCTATAGATAGTTAGCACTCGCGCGTCCTGAATTGCACTTTATTGTTTTATAGCAAGAATCGCTACTTATTTAAGAGGCGTATTATAAAATGAACCGTTAAATTTTAAGTATTTGTATTTTCGGACATAATACGAATAGGTATATAGGTAAAGCCGTAATTTTCAAGATAAATTTAAAATAAGTAAACCATAACATAAAAATGTTTATTTTATGACAGTAATTTAACGAAATCCATTCTCAAACTTTCCCTTCTAAAGTTTTACGAAAAACTACTTTTGTAAATTGGAAGTAACAAATGGATATGTTGAGTTTTACCAAAATCTGAAGCCGCTACATTCAATAAAAAATACAGATCTATATAATACCTAGTACTCTAGTATATACTCTTTGATAATACATACAGCAACTGAATTTTCTACAGATCTTATGATATGAAAGAAAAATTATACCGAAAATCCAGTGTTCTATGCTTTTTTCGTCAAAAAATGTGATAAAACCCACCTATGGGACCCACCTATTCACCTATGGCGGGAAATTCAAATTTCAAACAGTTTTCTTGTCCTTGTAGCTAGGCCGGGTAATTATTGTAAACGATCATGATGTTTGCGCAAATTGATTATTATTTTTTACAAATTCATGTAAAGCTATTTATCTGTAATGCTCATTATTACTTACATTTGTGAAGAACCAAATTTTTGCTGTTTCAAACGGTTTGTTCACAAATGTAAGTAATATGGTGCGTTGCTGTTAAATAGTTGTACATTATAATGTTAAAAACAGCCAAAGTTTTGCGCAAACACTGTGTTATTTATAAATAATTAACTAGCCTGGCTACTAAGACCAAAAAACTGTTTAAAATTTGAATTTCCCGCCATAGGTGAATCGTACCACCTTAAATGATTTTTCGGAGTGAATGTTCTGTGGTTACAAACAGTTCTACGAAGAGTACAGTTCTACAATATATTACAAAACCATTTTCTTATGTAATTCCGCTCCCGCTTCCAACTTACTTCCTCATATAGTGCCGGGTTGGAAAGTCGTTGGATATACGCCACCAAGCGGGCGCATCCGTGCAAAAACCGCCAATTACACGTTTACTGATCGAAAGGTAGTTTCATAACCTACTTATAGCTAGATATCTTGGCAACGTATTATCTAAGAGAAAATTATAGGTAATAATAGGATGTTATGAATGTTACAATAGACAAAATTACACGAAACTGCGATATCGAGCCGAAAGGCGATTGTAGTCATAAAAAGAGCGATACAATTGTTCAAGAAAAAAAGTGAAAAGGTAGGTAGAAAATCCTAAACACCAACACAGTTGTTAAAATTTTCAAGTAGAAGTGGCAATGGGCAAGCTACATCGCTCGAAGAACCGATAATCGATGGGGAAGAAAGGTTCCGGAGTGGAGACCACGAAACGGAAGACGCAGCGTAGGTAGGCCTCCCACTAGATGGACCGACATTGTGAGAGTCGCGGGCATCCAGTGCATGCAAAAGGCAGGTGTGTTCAGCAGTGGACGTCTTCTCGATGATGATGATGATGACTCCAGCCTTTTGCTATTTACTAAGGCATTCAGAATGCACAATTTATACAATAGGACGTCAGCGTAGAGGGAGAAATACTTAGCCTATGGACGTCAGCGAAGAAGACTCAAATGTCAAAGTCGTTACTAAAATGTTGCGTTCAAATGGCATTGGTTCTGCAATTTGACATTTTGATTTTAATATCTTGGTTTAATTTTAGAATTATGCGCAGGTTGTGCATGTTTTGGAGATGTAACGGTTTATTTAAACTGTTTCGGTGAAAATTTGTGTTTGTTCTATATCTGGGTGTTAATATCTATTTAAGTATGTATTTTAAAATATAATATGTATGTACATCAGTCCAATGGACCCAGCCCGGGTCATGACCCCCCCTGGATCCACCCTTGCTGGCAGCCGTAGTAGCTTTGGTTAGTTTGGGCTCAGGTGACCGTGTGTGGCAAAATGTTCCGTTGTTTTTCTTTTTTTTTTACCTTTATCATAGGTACTCATAATCCACCTGCATTAGACTACTGCTGGATCTAGACCTCACCTAAGGCACTCAGCCTGAAATTCATATAAAAATTCGGATAATTTTATATGAATGATTTTAACCGTGAGGCATTCTGAATTTTTTTTTCGTTATAATTCCTGGTGCTTAATGATTTCCAAAGCAGAAGTTTTCGGCCCTGCAAGTTCAAACTATGACTACGAACCCATTTGACACTGATTGTGTCTTTTAGATATAATATGTGTATCGAATAAATGTATTGCTACCGACTTCAAAAAAAGACGGGGTTTCCAACACGTTTGTTTCCTCTAAATTACATTATTTATAAACCAATTTGGTGAGTTCTTATATGAAAGGATGTAAATAGTTTTAGATTGGTCCCTTAGAATTTCATCAAAATCGATTCAGTGGTTTGGTTTTTAAATCAAAATAACTAATAAAAATATGCCATCCAAGTAAACAAAATTGCAGATTTATTAATTTAAAAAACGGTTTTTTTGAATTGATAACTATGTTTATTTTTTCGATATCTGTGCGAAAAGGGACTAGTACATTTTGACCTGGCAAAGATCATCTAGTGATGGTTTAGAAAGTAAAATTTCATTCGCGATGTAGTATTAAACCATGGGCAATTATTATGCCAATCAATGACGATACTCAGGAGGACGCCGCGTAAAGTGGACGCGCCACAAAGTAACATAATCTAGAATCTTCTAGCGGCACATCGGCCATGTTTGATACCTGTCAAGCGGTACATTAGCTGTCAAAAACAATAAGCTGTGAAACGCCATTTTAAGAATCTCCATGACTTTGTTTTTATTCACTACCATAAAGAATCCTTGCAATATACGTAGCAAAGAAATTGGAACTACCCAAAAAGGTAGGTCCAATTTCTTTAATACACATGGCCAATTTAATGGATCACATTTGACATCTGTCAGTCTATTGTTTATGTCAAAGTAAGTCGTAAAATTGCTTTCTTTTATCATTATTACAATAAATATCTATTTTTAACTGAAAAAAGATATGAAATTGTACAGTTCTAACTTTGAAATAAATAAATAATACATAATACAAGGTTACATTGTTTTATTGTATATATTTCGTAATATGGTCCCGTTTTCACTCGTTGGGTGGGAACCCTAAAACTATCCACTTTTATTAACATTGTCCGTCTGTCTGTCCGACGGCTGTATCTTTCGAACCGTAATAGCTAGCTATAGTTGAAATTTTCACGTAATATGTAATGTAACGGCGGCATAACAAAGAAATATCAAAAAGTCAAAAAGTAAAAACGAAAGGGAAGTCCCCATACAACAAACGTATTTTTTTAAACATATTTTTGTATTAGCTCTAATGTGCAAACGGTAATACATATATAGAAGCGTAAAACTTGTTATGATTATAGTACACACTCTAAAGTATAACAAAAAATTATAAATAATGGCCAATTGCGAGTCGGTGACAAGTTTCTGTTCATTATCAATTTAGCGTCACTGTATCAAAGTATTAAATATGTGACTGCGTAGCAATTGCTTCGACAATTTCGGCAAGCGTTATGCCAGAACAATAACCGATGGTTGTATTTTGTGGTGGTACGGAACCCTCAATGCACGTGTTCGACTCGCACTTGGCCGTTTTATTAGGCCATTTTAAGGCCTCTGTCATGCCTAAACGACTGAACGACTGTTGTTATTAAACACACTACTGGGGCCTACAGATTTACAATAGCGCTCAGGTTAATGTTTTATGGTCGCTTGCACTTATTGATGAAAATTATGGTATTTTTTTAATGAATAAATGTACTACTTATCTACTTAAACCTTTAATTATATATTTTCCCACACCTAAACTCGTGTTTTCTGGGACTAGGTACAGTAGTACATAAGCGTGTAATTGGTTTTTATCATCGAAACCTTGCCCTTGGTTGGTTATTTGCCACTTCGTTGAATTCGTATCAAGGTGACTGAAATGTTTATTTCTGTTTGATACAATACATATAGAGTCACAATCTCTCAGTGAAAACAGTCAAAAAAACGTCCGAGCATCATTGTAGGTACATACCATTACATTGTATCAATTATATACTTCACAGTGCCACTTTTACTTAAATTTAGACGTTATGTCGCTTGCATATTGTTCAATGTTAGTTGTCCGCTATGTCATCGTAGCACTGGCATCGCGCGGCGTTGTAGTCGGATTGCGGTTACCTTGTAACTAATGAAAAAGTCTGTGCAATTTGTAGTGTGCGCCGAGTTTTCGTAAGGTCATTTTTTTGGCACGATTGTAACTCCATAATTAAGTATGTATTGTATCTCGATGAGTTTAATATGGTTTAATGCATAAAAAATTTCCTTACTCTAATTAAGGTGGTACGTTTCACCTTACCGGTAATAATTATAATTTCAAACTGTTTTTTATCCTTGTAGCAAGGCTGGATAATTATTGTAAATTATCAAGGTGTTTGCGGCAAATATATATTTTTCTTCTTTTTTATATAGATATTTATCAAGATCGCAAATTATTAATAACATTAATTTGTCAATAAAATGATTGAAAACGATTTAACGACAAATGTAATAAATAAATTAGGTAATGATACTGCAAAAGAACCAGAGTCACCGACATATCTGTTAAAATTTGCAAGTTGAAGTGGCAATGGGCAGGCCACATCGCTCGAAGAACCGATACCCGATGGGGAAGAAAGATTTTTGAGTGGAGACCACAAACCGGAAGACTCAGCGTAGGTAGGCCTCCTACTAGATGGACCGACGACATTGTGAAAGTCGCTGGCTTCCAGTGGATGCAAAAGGCAGGCTGTCGTATTGTATCAGTGTGGAGGTTAAAGGGGGAGGCCTATGTTCAGCAGTGGACGTCTTCTGGTTGATGACGATGTTTTTTTTCACGCCAAAACTCCATAAATATTTTCTCTGCATTAAAAATCCAACAATATCACATTTAACCTGCGAGTACCATGATACTCATTTAGAAAAACAAGTAATATTTTCAACCAAGACCTCCGCCGTAGAATACATTCCCAATTTGAATTTCAAATTCACGTTCTAATCCCAACGGCTGTTGACATTTGACAGGCGACCCGACTCAGGGTTGCTGGACTGTAAAATTATATTTACAGGGTTGCTTATTCACTAAATATATTTTTAAGGAGATACACCATAACAAAAGCTTTTGATAGCTTTTATAATGCCATCTCAGAGCCTAATTTCCTTACGATATTGGTCAATCAGAACTCGAAAAGAATATTAATCTTACTTAGAAAAGATACTGCTTAAAATTGCTCTGATAGCTTCTCACTGATTGAAATTGTTACTCGTGAAAACGATACAGTTAAGTTAACCCTTAATTTGATTCTGACTACTTGAGTGAACATTCGATTTAAAAAAATCTGTGGCCAATCATGATATATAATTTCTGTTTTAATTATTTTTTATTACTAGAAAACATACCAAAAATTTGGTAGAAAGGGGTATTATTATGCTAGGAACACTCCCATTACAGCTAATTCAAAATGTCCGTAAGACGAGGACCGTCGTTTCGCGTCAAGGTATTTATTTATATTTTACAAAAAAAATTATTGCAGTTGGGTTGTTGTTTTGGTTGCATAATGAATAATGTTTATTCATAATAACTTCAATTGATTTCTTATGCTCTTTGGGTATACAAGCCATTTTATTTCATGCGAGAGTTGATTGTTTACCCCAGTGAACATTGCCAAATTACTAACAGAATGCTGCTCGTTTGGTATGTTCATCCCAGTGACCGTTATCAAACATTTACTTGTATTCATGTTTCTATTTTATTGCAAAAAAATATTTATTTATTTATTTTACTATCGGTTTTGGTTGTTGGCAACTTGATACGCATAAAAGAGCTTCAAGAATATTAGCGCTTGTTCCGTAAGAGCATGCACCCCCTGAAACTAACGATTAGACCTGCACTAATTCTTACAATGAGCTACCCCCCACGCCTACTCTTTCAAGCATTGCTTTATACCCCTCGCTCCTTGACTCGAGGCTTAAACGACTTCATTTACTAAGCAGCTCCGACAGACCCAAATCGAACCTCAAAATGATGAGACTGTTCAAGATTTTAAAAAGGACCCATATGGAAACATCGAACTGACACCCATTTTACAAAATATACTTATGTCCATTGTCTCCCAGACTAACGAACAACATTCCGTCCCTTTCGTCAATACCTTCATTACCTTCTGAAGCAGCAATGTTTGACATGGTTTTCATTTTCATCATAGGTTTCAGTTGGGAACTCAGTAAAAGTTGTTGTCTTCGACCAGTGTGTTTTGCCAGTAATGACATACCTACAGCACTGAAATGTGGTCTCTTACTATGGACTTTATAAGCAAGCTCAAAGTCACACAACACGCTATGGAACGGGCTATGCTCGGAGTTTGTCTACCATATCGAATCAGAAATTACGAGATCCGTAATTTCGAACAAATTACCAGTTATAAATTGGTAATGAACAGAAATTTGTCACCAACTCGCACTTGGCCATTATTTATTATTTGTTGTTATACTTTAGAGTGTGTACTATACTTAATCATGGGCAGTGTGATGCTTGTACGTATACCGTTTTTACATTAAAGCTAATACAAAAATACACAAAAAAATACGTTTGTTGTATGAGGTATCCCTTTCGTTTTTATTTTTAGACTTTATTATTATTTCTTATTTAATCCGCCATAACATTACAATACATATTGAATGAAAATTCGAAATGGCTATCTATTACGGCTCGAAAGATACAGCCGTTAATAGGTAAGGCAGACGGACAGACAGACGGCGTAGGCTTAGTAATAGGGTCCCGTTATTACCTTTTGGGTACGGCACCCTAAAAAGTGGATAAAAGACGGAAACATAATAAACACGAACGATTCAAATTCAAATTCATTTTTAGGGTTCCGTACCTCAAAAGGAAAAAAACGGTACCCTTATGCGATCACTTCGTTGTCCGTCTGTCTGTCCGTCTGTCTGTCCGTCTGTCCGTCGGTCAAGACCCTTTTTCTCAAGAACGCGTAAAGGTAGCAAATTGAAATTTATACTAAATACTTGGGTCTACGGTTTCTTTCGGTTGTAAAAAAATAAAAGTTGTAAGTCAACGCAATCAAAAGATATGAACGTTTATGTCGCATATTTTGCGATTTCACAGGGAAATCAAAACCTATAGGGTACTTCCCGTTGACCTAGAATCATGAAATTTGGCAAGAGGCAAGGTCTCATAGCACATATATAGGAATAAATCCGAAAGTTATAAATTTGAAGGTATATCATTTAAAAATAATTATTTTGCAATTACTAACTTACATTTTGTAGTTGGAATGTATGGAAGAACCTTATTGTCAACTACAAACTTAAGTTTGTCTTTCAATATTTTAACTTCAGTTAGTTGTTTTTGGTCTCGCGCTCTGAGGTTTCCGTCTAACGGAACCCTCAGAGCACGAGTACTACTCGTACTTGTCCAGTTTTTTTATTCTTCAAAGTGGTACACCACTGTACACTTTTGAAAGTCACAAAAACATTAAGAGGGGGCAACCGAAATTTTATGCTAATTTGCCATGATATTCTAACTAAACCAAATATCCGATCACCGTAATAATTGATATATGTGAATTTTCAATTCATTTTCTTTCCGCCATTAAGACAGAAACATAATAGCAAGATATTTACTCGATACTTTAATGTTTTGAAAATGGTGCCTTTTTGCTAATTTTTTTGATTTTACTTGGAAAGTACTTCAGTTACATATCTAAAATAAATACTCACCGAAGGAAAATATAGTTTGTTTTCCAGTGTTAAGACAAAATTTACCTAGATTAATTAGTACTCTCATAATAAATTATATTCGATTTGAGACTTACGTCCTTTAGTTCTAAGCAACTATTCGGTCAAACGGCAAGTCCGATATTCAGTCTTATTCTGTTGCGCTTTGCATCTAAATAGCGAAACATGCTCCGTTTAACCTCAGTACCGCACTGTGCCTCAACGGGGAAGGACGCACGCGCTTGCTTTTCGCCTTGGTTTTATCTTCCGAGTGCGATTATATCAACACCTACTGTATTTTCAAACAAAGGATAATATAAAAAATCGATGGCTCGAACGCGACCACTTGATGCGGCTACCAAGTGGTGACAATGACCTTAGAGCACAGACTAGGTAAAGCTACTACGAAAAAATAACATAGATACAAATAAAATGGATACGACTAGGCCCTAACGAATCCATTATTATGTATGCTCAGTAATATAACTATTAGAGTCGGAGTGTTTCTTTGTGACAGACAAACAGACAGAGAGAGAGAGAGAGAGAGAGAGAGAGACGGAGAGAAGCAGAGAGAGAGAGTCAGAAAGATAAAACTAAAAATTAAATGACATTATAAAATAATTTAGATTCATTATAATTTTATAAAATTAAAATTAAAAATCATTTAAATTAATGTGATGGTTAATTTGACTTGAGAGTTCCATCCACATTTTCTCACGTTTTTACGAGAAGCGGCTTTCTGCAAAAGGAGGAAGGTTCTCAATTTTAACAGACAAAAAATAGCTTGGTAATAATGGAAGCAAAAAAACATCTTCTAATAAAAAAAAAATTAAATGTGGAAAGTCAAACAATAGGTACTTATGTTTTTAACCGACTTCAAAACAGGGGCAAGGTTCTCAATTCAACCGGTATAAAAAATACTAGTCGAATTGAGGACCTTCCTCCTTCTTTGAAGTCGGTTAAAAACATAAGTACCTACTGTTTGACCAGTTGGGTTGGCTCGGGTATGTGCTGGTAAGGGGAAATGCACAATACACTAGCGGGACTACTTACCTTAGTCAAAGTCAAATACTACTTACCTTTTTATCCGACTTCAAATAAGGAGGAAGGTTCTCATTTACCTTAGAGTACCTTCAATTCGACCAGTATTTTTTTATACTGGTTGAATAGGGTATTTGACTACTTTTGGGAAACTATTGCACATTATTGTCTGATATAAAATAATGTATACTGCATTTATATTTTCTGGATATCAGTCGTATTTGCGATATAAATCGATGTTAAAGTTTGAATAAAAAAATATCGCGCCAAAACGCAGACCTGCGTCATAGCTCCGGTCGAGCGACGATTGACGTCACACAAAACAAAGCAACTGCAGCCAGGCAGCAACAGTTTGATAATCACTAATTTTCTAATAGAAGTAATGGTTTATAAATGTTGTGTAGTGCCACAATGTACAAATACTTCCATAAAACACCGGAAAAACTATTCGTTTCTGTTCCAATGGACCCCAAAACTCGCAAAAAGTGGTTGGAACTAAGTAGCTCGTAGAGAACCCAAAAGTATTGGAGCTAATTCAAGTGTTTCTATGTGCGAAGATCATTTTGAGGTACATATTTGAGTCTATATATTTCTATTATAATTTGTGTTTTTATTGCATTACTATTTTATGTACTGTTACTTTCTTTTTAAACATTGTAAAGCTCGACATAACCTAACAAAATAGTTATATCCACTTACTACAACCAACAACATACTTTTTGTACAACTTGATTGAATGTTTTGCTTGGAGAACACTTAAAAATTAATACTGACATTGTAGTTTTTACGTTTTGAGTTCTGCAGCGTAGAAACAATGACGTGGATTATTATTAAAGAAATATGCAACCATAAAAACATTAATTTTGGGTAAGTTACTGCTGTCTGCTTGCACAAAATGTTTCTCCATTCTTCTCACATTTAACCTCCGGAATGTTTTTGGTGAAAATATCTGGATAAATCGCTCTCAAAATAGCTTTACAACATTAAATTCGCAAATATCAATACAAAATCTGTTTGTTTAGATTTGTGTGACGTCACTAGGGATGAAGCCAGTTACAGACCGTTTTCGATCACGTGATCAAATGTCGAAAATACAGTTATTTTATTCGCGTTTTTTACAAAAAATAAGCATATTTTTATCAAAAAATCAATGAAATATGCTTTTTCATTATGTCATGTTTATGGATGGCGTCAATTGGCATAATATTTTTAATACAGTCAAGTACCCTATTGCAGTCCACCACTGCGGTGCAACAATGCGGTGCAACACTGCGTTGCAACACTGCGGTGCAACAGTGCGGTGCAACAGTGCGGTGCAACAGTGTGGTACAACAGTGCGGTACAACAGTGCGGTACCATCTTTAAATATTTTGAATCAGTAGCATAAAATACGAGTTTCTCAGATCAAACGCTAGGTGGCACCACCAGTATTTCAGCAAAGTGAAGTTATATCAAAAAATAAATAGCTATTTTTGAATATTTTGAACTAATTGGTTGGAAACATAGGTGAGTTTTTTTTTTGAGGATTAGGTGAGGTTTTGCGTGATTTGCGTCCAACACTAGATGAGAGCATTTATATTTCAGAGAATCTTGACTTGTATCGTAAAATATTTCTGCCATCCTTGCCTCTGCCAAGCTTTGCTTAGTTTGGGGTCAGATGACCGTGTGTGCAAAAAATGTCCCGAATATTTATTTTTTTTTTTTTTTTTTTTTTATATTTTAAATCAGTAACGGTGATTATAGATTGTTCAGTTCTAATACTAGAAGACATCTTCAATATTTCAGTGAAGACGTTAAATCAGAAAATATTTCAGCCATCCTTGAATATTTTAAGTCTGTGGCATCGATTTATGGCTGCTGAGGTCTAAAGCCAAACGACGGCACCAATATTTCAGAGATTTTGAGAAGTAGCTTCACTAACGAAATTTCTTTATTTAATTCAAATCCGAAAATATTTTGACCATCACTACATATTTTGAGTTTTATTCAGTGGTAAATGATTTCACAGGGTGAGTATTAGGGAACTAACGCAGTATTTTTCATACATTTTGGGTAATGAGAAGCCACAGGCAAACCACGGCAAAACTTATCTCAGATGGCGCCACCTTCGCTGGTGCTGTCATTTGTGGCTTATTTGAGGTTATAAACATTGCTCTTGAATGAAACAATAAAAATAAACTTTGCCTTTAAACAGTAAAATGTTTCTTATATTTCAGAGAATCATGACTTGTATCGTAAAATATTTCTGCCATCCTTGCATATTTTAAATCAGTAACGGTGATTATAGATTGTTCAGTTCTAATACTAGAAGACATCTTCAATATTTCAGTGAAGACGTTAAATCAGAAAATATTTCAGCCATCCTTGAATATTTTAAGTCTGTGGCATCGATTTATGGCTGCTGAGGTCTAAAGCCAAACGACGGCACCAATATTTCAGAGATTTTGAGAAGTAGCTTCACTAACGAAATTTCTTTATTTAATTCAAATCCGAAAATATTTTGACCATCACTACATATTTTGAGTTTTATTCAGTGGTAAATGATTTCACAGGGTGAGTATTAGGGAACTAACGCAGTATTTTTCATACATTTTGGGTAATGAGAAGCTACAGGCAAACCACGGCAAAACTTATCTCAGATGGCGCCACCTTCGCTGGTGCTGTCATTTGTGGCTTATTTGAGGTTATAAACATTGCTCTTGAATGAAACAATAAAAATAAACTTTGCCTTTAAACAGTAAAATGTTTCTTGACAGTGGCGAATCTCAGAAAAAAGTTAATGTTTCCTTAGCTGGTAAAAAAGCGAATCTTTTGGCAAGGTAGGTATGCAATAAAATTATCAATCACTGCGTTGCAACACTGCGGTGCAACAGTGCGTTGCAACACTGCGGCGCAACAGTGCGATGCAACACTGCGTTGCCACACTGCGTTGCAACACTGCGTTGCAACACTGCGTTGCAACACTGCGGTGCAACACTGCTTTACAACACTGCGGTGCAACACTGTGGACCAAGTAGACAGAGACACAAAGATTATACAAGTCGCATTGAGAACCTTCCTCCTTATTTGAAGTCGGATAAAAAGGTAAGTAGTAATACCTACTGTTAGACCGGCCGGGTTGGCTCGGGTAGGTACTGGTAGGTCAAACAGTAGGTATATTAGGCCGACTTCAAATAATGAGGAAGGTTCTGTGAAGGATGATGATGATATTTTTTAGTAAATTGAATTGAATGGAATGGAATTGAATTGCATTGCATTAAATTACATTAAATTAAATTAAATAAATCATACTTAAATAGATATTAACAACCAGGTATACTCGTAGAACAAACACAAAATGTTCATCATATTAATTTTGTCCTAGGTGGGAATCGAACCCACGCCCGAAGCTCAGAAGGTAGGTTCACTACCAACTGGACCAACGGGCTTTCGGGTATTTCGTTTCGCGTGTTTCGTTTAGTATAGTATAGCATAGCGTAGCGTAGCATAGCATAGCATTAGTTTAGTTTAGTTTGATTTAATGTTTAACGATCTCTGACTCTCTGTCTCAAGCGTAAAATTTTAATTTGAAAATTAATTTAGGCAATTTCAATTTAATTTATATAATTTATTAATTTTATATTGATATTGTATAAAACTTAAAAATTAAGTTTAAAAATATACAACAAACACAATTTTGAAAATTGAAATAAACAATTTACGGTTTTGCGCGCCGCGACCGAACCCAGCTAATCGCCAAAACGCCAACATTATGCTTATCCTGTGTTTATTACTCCTTGCCGCATGACGAGTTCGACTACGCGAGTTATGTGTACTGGAGCTGCGCGCGACTGCCGCGCTGCCGTGGTTGTGTTTCACACTAATGCGGGTGATGCGAGACGCGCGGGTGAAATCAGAAATTTTCCTCGCTTTATACGCACTCTTAACACATTTTTGGAGACATTTTTGAACGATAAATTGACTACGGCATATCTCCATTGTTTATCTGATCTGACATCTTGAGTGGGCAGTGTACGGGTCTAACAGTTACCTAGCCTCTTAGCCTAGCCTAGTCCAAGAGCTAATGTAATATTAATTCCGTGTCACGCGAGGTAAAAACTGGCATCTGGCAGAATGAGACCAGTTTATAATACTGTTGGTATTATAAATCTAGGTGTGGGATGCACTTAGTGACGACCTATAGACTTAACTAAAACTATCTGCATCCCGTGGTTTTGTCCGCGTGGACATTCTTTAGGCAACCGTACATTTTAGCGGCATAAAAATCAAAATCGTCTCGATCATGATCCAAGAAAACAAGGTCAAGCGCTCTGGGAGATGTACTGCAATGACGTCACTGTCCAATTGCCACTTTATTGTAACAAACACTACTGGGTTTTTTAATTTTTTAATAATCTATTAAATAAAATACAAAAAGCATTTCAATTGTCATTTGGTTTGTCCGCTCAAGCAAGTTAAGCACGAATTGAATATATTAAACACACTTTTATCAAAACCACATTGATTTATTGAATTCCCACAGGTAATATACGGATATTGGGGAGTTATAATTTCACGCTACTGTTAATACAAAAAAATCATAGAGAGTCCGCCATTGTTTCAAATCAAATCAAATCAAATCATTTATTCCTATAAACATTATACATAAAGTTACATCTTATTGGAGTAGTATTTTGTTACATAATAGAACAAGTATACTACCGCCGAGCTAGGCTCGAAGCCTGTAACAGCATGCAGCGCCCTGCCCCCAGGGATTGAGACTACAAAGGATTAACTCTAAATTTAATTTTATATTTGTATTTTTATATTTCATGTATTTTTATGCAAGCTTAATATTAATAATGCATAACTTAAATAACAACAAAAAAGATAAGTGAAGTGTGTGTTAGTTCCTCTCTCTGTGTGAAATGTTTGTGTGGGGTGTGTCTGGCGTATGTATGTGTATGAGGCATCGTCGCAATCGTCAGACTCGATCGAGTTGGGCTCGATTGAGCGTGACGATACAATGCACACGTGTGTGTGTTACTGTGTGTGAGTGTTTATGCGTTTGAATGAGTGTAAGAGGGTGTGTATTATGTTTGACATTTAAATTATATTTTTACTAATAAACAACTAGCAAAAGTTTTTCCGTATCTTCATAACTAATGGACTTCAGCCATGACGATATTTTCCTTTTTACTTCATGTTTAGACAAGGAATATATGTTCAAAGTTTTATTTATTTTGTTGTAAAGGAAAGGACCCAGAAATATGAAAAACCTTCTGATAAAAGCTGTGCCCAATCGTTGGGGTATTGGGCAAACCGAGTGCCTCCTTCGACTAGTTTGCGTTTGTGGGTCATATATTAATAAAGAATGCTGTTTTAGAATGATGCTTACTATAAAAAACTAACTGTAAGAACATCACAAGACTTATATAAAAGTGTAAAACAACTTTAGTTTAATCATTTAATGTATAGATGAACTAACAACACCATTATAATGAAACTGTATTGGCGAAGTTCACACGTGTTCGTTGACAGTTGACAGTCTGTTGTCAACTGCCAACGAACACAGTATATAAGTGGCGGTTGCATTGCAATCGCCCTTCACACCCCCTCTGGGGTGCCTGGGCAAGTCTGATTCCCACTCCCGGCGACGGCCCAAGCCGAGGTTCGTACCTTCGAGGTGCCCTTGTGCTAGTCGCCTATAAACTCAACCACCAAGTTATGCCGAACGCACTCTGCGTTCGCTAACTAGTCCGGTCAAGCTGTAGAGGCCAAAAGGCCAACAGTAAAAGTCACTCACACAAAAAAAAAAAGCAATCGCCCTCTTTCTTTGCTCGAACCTCGAAGCAGTCTGTCGCAACTTAGAAGAAAAAAAACGACATATGAAAAAGGGCAAAATTTTTATGGTGGATTTGTGATGAATATAGTTATCTCACTCACTTCCTCAACGTTTCTCGTTCTTTCCTAAATTTTATTGCCAGTGTCAGTCCTCCCGTGTCATTGCTTTGCAACGATTAATGTTGCTTTGTTATTCATTAGTGTATTATTTTGGATTTTGCTTAATTACGCCTCTATAATTTTTGCTAAAAGAGATAGGTACTGAAAGAGGGTTTTAAATTGTATGTTTTGGTGAATGTAATGCCTCTGAAAGTGTATATGAATTACAGAAAATGTGAAATATATATGAGGCCTCAAATCTGCACGAAAAGACGACACAAAACGTAATTTTATGGTGAGATATCCTCTGGATGATGATCGGTATGTAGATCATCAGTTAAATTATGAGTCCCTACTTCTATAATTGGGCCAAAATATCAAAAAACATCATAACCTATTTGGTTCAGAAAATAGTGTGGTGCAACGGAAAGATATATTTATAAAATATCGATATCGATGCTTTTATTTTTAGGTGTTTTGTTTGTGGGCGGAAGGAGTGTGTCAAAGCTTGTCTTGTAAAAAACCGGCCAAGTGAGAGTTGGGCTTACGCACTGAGGGTTCCGTTCACCACCATACAAAAATTAGTGCAAAAAGACAACATCACGCCCACGTGAAACCGCAGGGCGAAGCTAGTTCAATAATAAAACACTTTTTTTTTTCAGGTAGCGATAATTTGAGAAAGTTCGGAGCAACGAGGGTATACGAAAAATATTATTATAAATAAAATATAATATTTGAGTCGATGGTGTTTTAATTGTACACAAATAGCAATACACTGAATTTTGTGGCACAGGTTTTGTTTTAGCACCGCTAAAACAAAACCAGTGGCGCAAGGTATTTAGTAAACAATATTGAATTCCACCTAGTAGGTATGAAATCGATATCGATAAATTTTGTATAGGAGGTGGCACATCTCTATTCTTTTCCTTATGTTGGTAGAACTGATGTTCTAAGCCGTCAATTCGCTTCGTCAGATTGGCACTACATGCTGTGCCATGTTTTGACATTATTAAACTTTTTTTTCTCTATGCAGTCCCGTCTCTTCTCTATTGTATTCTCTTTGCCTCGAAGCGATAATAAGTGTAAACGAATTGTGTGTAAAACAGTTTAATAGGTGATTTCTTGGCTGAAAAGCTAACAAAAGAGTAGTATCAAATAAGAGCGGTCTACCAGTACTCATTTTTAATGCAGTGCGTTGAGATATTTCAATAGGACGTAAGGTTGTTTTAGGTGCACCTACCCAAGATGAGATGCAGTACGTAATTATAGACTGACAGAGAGCTAAATAAATTTGTCTGATCAGTTTTAGTTTAGCGATTGGTCTGACTTTTTTGAAAACAAAGTATGTTCTTCGCACTCGTTTCGTGTATCGTTATCTCTCTCGAACTTGTTGTAAATTACTTATTCTGCTCTTGCTTATGCACGTGTACGTGTATCCATGACATTGATGACATCATTGCGGGACGCCCACATGAAAAATTTTCTCGGAGCGCTATACCTGGCGGCGTATATTATTATACCATAGTCTCGATAATGGATGACGTGAATATTTGGTAAAACCTAGGACAGTCGGGTCTGGTGAAGAAATATTTCGATCTAAAACTATTTTTAACAACAGCTGCAATCAACCAACATGCTTTGTTATTAAGTACCTAAGTAGTTTAGTTCAGTACGCTTGATGCGTTTATAGAAAATATCTGTACTTTGTTGAGTCAATAGGCATGATGACAAATATTTTTTATTACCTCATAAAAAAGCTGATCTTAAATAGGGACCATCAACATAAACAATATTAAAATTAGGTCAAAAATAAATAAGATATAAGCATTTTAATTTCATGCTAGACAGAGAGCGCACTATACTGAGCCGTGACGTCACGGCTCAGGAGCGCCATACAAATGCTATACTAACACACGCTTTGCGAGAAAGGGATAGAACATCCCCTCCCTATCCCCACCTAAAACTTTAAACACTCATGCATGTCTCAGAGATTTATCAGCTAATTTAAATTATTTTTTCAGTATGTGTAATGTTTTAGTTATATTCATCGCTAAGCCGGTTATTTGTAATAAATTAAACATTAGGACACATGCCTATTTAGGCACACAGATAATATATGGGTAATAAGGAGGTGGGAGTGAAACGCAAACAAATATAATTTTCTTTTAGCGTTGCAGTTTGTGTTGTTGGCATTCTTGGAGTTGATTCGGAAAGAGTGTACTTAATTGTACTGTCACCATCACAGAAGATAATAGGTCTGTGTTGGTGTTCATACAGTTTGAACCGCATGTGACATCTACTCAGATATAGGATAGGTCTGTGGTCACCACAGAATACATAATAGTACAAATATTGTCACTATGATAGCTATCATAGTAGCTATGTATCAACCAATCCAATGATATCACAAATAATACATTCTCAATTCAAAATCGATTTAGATTACAGAACTCGTTTCACGAGTTTCGGCGCCAACGTGAAAAAACACAATGCATGTCGCCTTATTGTATTAATTCCTAAACTTGTGTTATTTCGAGTTTTAATGTTTATACCTAATAATGGTGGATTATTGTTTACGTGCTCGAGTATCTAATAAAAAAGCTGAAATATGTGTTTTCGTGATGTTTCCAAAAGCCCACATAAGCCACTAGTATAGTTTCCACCACTAGAGCATGATTTGGACTTGACCGTGATTCACTTTGACGATACTAACCTCTGACTGTAACTATGACTTTTTTGACGATATTTAATTTTGATCCTAATACTTGACACTGGCAAATGCATAAAACGTGAGACGCCAAAATTCTCTTAAGAGGAAAGAAGTTTTTTTTTTATCACTGCATAACTGGCCAGTATCGTTAATTTTCTTAATTTTTAGGTCATAGCTCAGTTTGGCGTCAAATTTTTAACACCATACCGTTTTGCTAACGATTGTAAGAATTTATACCTGGTACCGTTTTATTTCGACTGTTCCAATTTATTTTTACGGTACGATTTGGAGATTAAATTGATTTGAACACGTAAAGAAGAATGTGTGAACGACGAGTAGATTTTATTGTAACTTTTTTGTGAGGCATTTAGACATCTGAGATAATGCCAAATAAATACCTCGATATTGGTAATCATCCAGAATTAAGGTTAGGCACACGACCCGTGGAAAACCATAATAATTATGCGGCATGTAGGTATTATTTTTCAAAACTTGTATTTTTTATAATTTGTATGTAATATATGAAAGTTGAACATCATTAATCATTAGGTTACTGTTCGATAAAGTGCACTTCTGATGAAATGCAGTACCTTTAAAAGTATTTTTAGTTTTGTTTCCAATGATTTATTTATTTAAGTCCACCTACACTGTGTACATCAATACAATTTATCAAAACTTTAAACAGAAATAAAAATATAACTAAATATCACAATAATTACAGGTGAAGACAGCATGCAATAATATTGAGCGAAAAATTAAAAAAAAAAAAAAAAAAAAAAATATGTTTTCGCGAACGAACGAAACGAGAAATAAAACTTTTTTTTTTAATATTCAAAGTTAGGACTAAAAATTAAAATTAAAAAGTCAAGTACTTAATAAATGTCGCAAAGAAAATACGAATAATTAAAAACTGTTCAGATAGTCAGAGACCTCAGAGACTTCTTAAAACTAATAACGTTGTATAACCAAATATATGTCGATATCGGTTGTCATAGGCAGAGTGTTATACTGACGCACCATTCTAGACAAGGGTGCATTGAATCCCAGGTTAGAGCTACAACTCGGAGCAGAGCGCGTGATCTCCATGATAAGCCTAGGTACCTAGGTAGGTACCTAAGTATTAGTAACTAGCTATCTACCTATATTAACATTATGCATTTTAGCTGAACTACAATGCCATATTTATAATTTACCTACCTACAAAACCTACCTAAAACTTACCCAAAACTTACCTACCTACAAAACTAAACTTTTTAGAACACGGTTTTAAACTATCACGGTTGTTCACTAAAGTTATATGATTATTTACGGGGATATTACCGTGGTAAGGTTGTGGAATGAGGTCCCGATATTTCGGCGCAGTTACAACCTTACCAAGGTAAATATCCCGTAAATAATCATATAACTTTAGTAAACTTTTTAGGGTTTCGTATCCATGTAAACGAGACCCTATTACTAAGCTTACACTTACCTATCTGTCTGTTCGTCCTACTTTTTAACGGCTGTATCTTTCGAACCGTAATAGATAGCCAGCAGGTAAAAATTTCACAGAACATTATGTAAGTAATATTACTGAATTGAATTGAATTACGGCGGACTAAAAGTAAAACCTAAAGAGGTGGGTCCCCATACAACAAGCGTTTTTGTAAAGTATTTTAGTATTTGCTTAATGTATTAAAAAAAATACGGGCCGAATTGAGAACCTTCCTCCTTTTTCGAAGTCGGTTAAAAACGTTAAGTAATAGGTACGTACAAGCATTAAACTTGGCATGATTATAACACACACTCTAAAGTAAAACAACAAATAGTAAACAATGGCCAAGTGCGAGTCGATGACAAATTTCTGTTCACCAGTTTCACCAAGTGAAGCAAAGTAGGGCGCGATCGGTACTTGGATTGGTGACCACCTAGGCGCGATGTCTTTTTGCACTTTTTTTTCTGGTGATAAGGAACCTTTAGAGCGCGAGCCCGACTTGCACTTGGCTGGTTTATTTATTAATTGTATACATTGTTGTGCAATATAGAACTGCCTATTTGCATGTACATCATCAATGTTTACAATATAGCAAACTCTTCTTAGCAGTAATAAATACCTATCTAATTTATTACCAACCAGATATTACAATGTTATACTGCATTTCCGCACATATCCATTTTCATAATAAAAGTTTGCAAGTTGAAGTGGCAATGGGCAGGCCACATCGCTCGAAGAACCGATAACCGATGGGGAAGAAAGGTTCTGAACACGAACCGGAAGACGCAGTGTAGACGTAGGCTTCCCACTAGATGGACCGACGACATTGTGAGAGTCGCGGGCATCCAGTGGATGCAAAAGGCAGGCTGTCGTTCAGTATGGAGGTTAAAGGGGGACGCCTATGTCCAGCCGTGGACGTCTTCTGGCTGATGATGATGATGATGACGATGAAGCATTTTCATAATGTAATCTCAATAAATCAAACGATCAGGATCAAGAAAGCGGATCAATAATTTATTTACCTTCCAGCACTGTGTTTTACATTCCTTAGCGGTCGTGCCGATACGATGCACAGAAAAAAAAATCACAACATAACAAAAAAAAAAAAAACGTTTCTCACACGTGCAGTTTTTAGTTCTAATTTCAAACACGGCTTATAATAATAAAAAAGGTTCAAACTTCACTTCAACAGGTTTTAAAAAAGGAAATAAATTTGACATTTATTTTAGTTATTAAAAATGGCACAACATTAAAATTTGACAGTTCTATAGTTTTTAATTCGATTCGAAAATTAAGACATTTTAAAAAACAAAACGCAAACACTTGAGCACAGCTCTATTTCAAAAAGTATTCCAAATTTAACAGTTTATTTCACCAATTTGAAAATCTAATTGATGGTATTCAGTTTTACTTGGCAAAGCGCAGTGCGTTTGCGTGGAAATGACCTAGAGAACTGACTGATAGCGGCTGCGCGCGCGCAGCGTTGCGGAGTGAACATTCGAAAACACTACTTAGTGTGTAGTTGTACTGATTGGTTTTGATATTTTTTCATAAACAAAAATAAGAAGGTTAATTAATGAATGTATACAAACATAATATTTATATACGTGCCAACTAGAGAATCTCCCTTTTTTTCGTCGGTTGAAAAGATAAAATAAACCGGCCAAGTGCGAGTCAGGCTCGCGCATTGAGGATTCCATGCCACCACAAAATTCAAAAACAAAATTACCAGTTATAGCTTAGTTATTGGGTTATTTGGATGACCAAATTTTTCTTTCACCGAATCGAAATACCATATTTTACTAATTTTGAAGTGGGTTTTTTAATTGATAATTATTGTATTTTGTGGTGGTACGGAACCCTCAGTGTGCGAACCCGACTTGCACTTAGCCGATTTATTCTTTATTTTTAGGAAAATTTCGTTCTTTTTCGTCTCTTTAAGTCGTCAAGTAATTTATTAAATACTAGCTGCGCCCTGCGGTTTCACCCGCGTTATATACCTCCCTGGTAGCGACAGCAACCCCTATTTGATGACAATTTTTTTTTTTCTATGATGTATTAGGTATGTCAACGACTTCAATTCTTGCCGTTCCTTATAAAAAGTATAGGAAAATTAATTTCCTTCATAATTTTTCCGATATTTTAATAGTTCCTTATTCTGCTATTCGGGGCGGAGAGAAATCCAATAAATCAAAAGCACGAAAATCGGTCCAGCCATTCTTGAGTTGTAAATGGTGTAACATAAACGACTTTGTTTTATGTATACAGGGTGTAAGTGAACACACTCGAAGCTAAAGAAGGTAATTGTACTCATCATTATGAACCACTTTTAGTATGGGACCAACCATGAAATCGCGAAAAAAAAATCTGCTGTTCCATACATTTTGTCGAGTGTCAATGACCGTTTTCTATAGAACAGCTGATATTTTTTTCGTGATTTCAGGGTTGGTCCCATACTAAAAGTTGTTCATAATGATGAGTACAATTACCTTCTTTTGGCTTCGAGAGTGTTCCTTTTACACCCTGTATTGGTTTTTAAAGCCATTGCATGAGGGGCCACTACTATGAATTTCTAGCCTTGATTTTGGTATTCCTAATTTATGCCGTATATCGTGGCCTTACTTTAGATTGCAAAGTATCAATTCATATTAGCCGCAGTAGGAGCCATCTCAATGCAACCACCAGCGCATCTAGCACGCATGAGTGTGCATGGACCGCTTATACTTGTAAAGTGTATGTTATTTTACATTTACACTCGACACTGGGCACGATTGTAATTTATTTGGCGTAGGGAGGAAAATTGATGTGTTCGTTCCATCGAGATACAATACATATGTTAATATTCTAACATAGGCATAATTTAGTTTTTTTAACTTTTACATAAACGAATAAAAATACATATATTATATATATAAAAAACTAACATTTGTACGCTGTAACTGGCAAGGAAATGAGATGCGTCTCCATTCTTACGACCATGTATGCTACTTTATATGTACTCGTATGTGTACCTACCAAAGAAATTAATGTACCGTAATGTAATGTACGTAGTACATATAAGTAAATGGTACCTACCATGTTCTGACAAATAAATATATTGAATTTGAATTTGAATTTATAATCACAATCTCCAGGTGAAAATAGTCAAAAATCATTCGAGCGTCGTTGGACATACCTAGACATCAATTATATAGTTCGCAATGCCACATTTACTCCGATTTAGATGTTATGTCGCTTGCATAGCTCGCATAGATAGCCCGTTGGTCTAGTTGGTAGTGAACTAGTGAACCTGCCTTCTGAACTTGGGGGCGTGGGTTCGATTCCCACCTAGGACAAACATTTATGTGATGAACATTTGTGTTTGTTCTATATCTATTTAAGTATGTATTTAAAACTATATTATGTACGTATATCAGTCTCTGGCAGCCATATCACAAGCTTTGCTTAGTTTGGGGTCAGACCGCGTGTGCAAAAATGTCCCGAATATTTATTTTTATTTTTTATTATTATATTGTCAACGTCGCTTGTCCGCTATGTCATCGTAGCACTGATATCGCGTGGCGTTGAGTTTGGATCATGGTTGCTTTAAAACTAACCAAAAAGTCGGCGCAATACGTAGCGTGCGCCAAATTTGCGTTCGGACTGTTTTTGCACGTTTGTGAATGTCGATGGTTCGTTCACAAATTGTTATTATTTAGACACGATAAATCATAATGTGTCTGTTTATTAAAAACACGATTCTACCAAAAACTAAGTTTAAGGCCTTGACCGTTGCTAAAGTAATTGGTGGCCTATTTTTGTCTCCCCAGCAGTGCAAGTACCGTTCTTTATCGTTCGTTCAATTCAATAAAATGTCATAGAATCGATCATAGCGAGAACAGAACAAATAGCATTTTATCGAATTTGACGAACTCAACTGCCATATTTAACGATCGATAAAGAACGGTAGGTACTTGCACTGCTGAATATCTTTTTTCTATTACTATCGAAAACTTAAAGTTTTTTACTCACCGCCAACTCGCCGTTATGATGTGGTCTACGATGAAGTACACTTGCCAAGAAAAAACTGATTCATTCGCAACTTGAAGTCACCCAGATGTAATTCAGGGAGCCCATTGCATAGACTAGCAGTATCGCATAATAAATTTGGAATCAAAGCGCTTTGTATACCGGCTTTCGATATATCAACCATGAATCTTACTACAGTACATAGGTACTTTTATTCCTTTATTATTACTACTTTTATTATACTTTACTACTTTTATTATACTTTACTACTTTTATTATACCTTTTTTCTATCGGACCGCCAGGGCGGGCACAAAAAATTGACATCGTTTTATGATTGATATTCCGAAAACCCGTACGAAGCGCTTTGATTCCACATTTATTGTGCGAACTGATAGTCTGTGGAATTCGCTGCCTGAATGGGTTTTCCCCGTCAGTTACAATCTGGGTGTCTTCAAGACGAGAGTGAATCGGTTTCTTCTAGGCTAGCGTGCTCCATCGTAGACCACATCGTCGCTTAACATCAGGCGAGATGGCGGCCAAGCGCAAGCCTATCTACTATAAAATAAAAATAAAATATAATTGTGCAATAAATAATATTCATAGTCAGTGGTCACCCATAAAAAAAGTTGAGACGGGGCAACCGGGTGAATCGGTTGTCTAAGAGCAACCGATTCACGCACTACACCCAGATTGTCGCTTCATACGGGTTTTCGGAAACAGAAAAGTTGTCGTTTTTTCCGTCCAAAACCGTCCATCCGATAGAAAAATGGGCAGGAGAGAAAAGTAAAAATGGAAATGACTTATTTCCATTGATACACATTAAGTATATTAGGCCATCGTCTAAGAATCCGTCCCAGAAGTTAGAGCTTAGTCTAAGTGTAGGCTACGGGGTTTCTAGTCCACATTCCCGTGAGAATTTGCATCGTTAGCTTTCGAACTATACTTATCTAACGTTAGACGCCTGCATGGTAATTATATTTTCTGTCAACTAATGACGAAATCACCCCATTTATCCTGGCCCCCGATTCTACCAAACAAATTGTTTTAAAATTGTAATTGTTTCAATTTTAATATTTAAATAATTCCCTCAATATTGACAGTTAAAAAAAATTATACTAGAAAAATACCACCACCTAATATTATAACTTGGAATAAAAAAAAAAATACACTACAAATTCTAAAAAGATAGTGGAATACTTAAAACCTTCTTTAATTCTGTTCAGGGTGAACTACTATTTCATTTATAGATACGATTACACATCCATGCACGAATACCTCTTTGTTGCGGCTCAAACAAAGCGCCTGAACAAAAGTTATATGGTTATAGTTATTTGCTATCGCGAAATTCGTAGGCGCTCTAGCAAAATTATCCATAATATTCTAACTTGTTCAAAAACTACTGAGCCATGATTACTGAAATTTTTGTGGGACCACCTCGAGAGTCTACACGATAAAAAACAAAAGGTTTTTAGATGCAAAAACAAAATGCAATAATGCAAGTCTTTTTCCATCTATATGTTAATCTTATATCTGATGTGCACAGTAAAGTTTTACATTGTATATGTATATTTTTCTATTCTATTACTGTAGGAATGTTCGACTAAATAAATAAAAAAGTTTTAATTTCCGGACAACATGATCCTTATCTTATAACTATAAACTATAAGATATGCCAAGATATTTATCGCGGTATTTTTAATTTTAAAAACTTCATTTGCAACTTGCGGTAGCATCGTTTGCATTTCAAAGGGAAATAGCTTTTGAAACTACAGTAATTACGAAGCTCCTCTAAGAACAGTATACGAGGGTGAAAAGTTCAAAATATAAACTTATAAACTATGTAGAATAGTTTCTTGAAGGTAATACCCAGCATTATTTTACCTAGAACCTCGCATTTCAGCACTGAATGAAAAAGCTTTTAGTTTTATACTGGGTTCTCCTAGCCTTTAGGTTAAGCGTTTTGAGTGTATAAATTTTGATAGGATTAAATTCAACAAAAACTCGTACGAACCAGTAAAGCTAAGTCACTTTCAACCCGGTCTTAAGTCTTTGTATGGATGCTCACTGACTAAAATATAATTTTAACACAAGTATAAAAAGTACGTACCTATTAAGTGTCATGGTTGTTATTCCGAATGCCCGTACGAAGTGCTTTTGTGCGCACTGCTTTTCTGAGGAATGCGCTGCCTGAATGGATGTTCTCCGATAATTATAATGTGGGTAGTCTTCAAATCGCGAGGGAATCGGTTTCATCTAGGTAAGTGTGCTCCATCGTAGACCGCACCATCGCTTATCATCAGGCGAAATGGCGGTCAAACGCAAACCTTTAATTAAATACTCAAAAAAATGGACAAAACTAACTTTAACCTTATTAATAATTTCAATCCACGCTTTCCGCAGCAGTTTCAAGCATATTAAATTTTCTCTTGAAAATTGCAATAAACCCTCGAAAAAGCAGGGAAGTAGTCTTAAGTCGCAAGAGCACCGCAAAATAAGGAGCCAAGTGAAATAATACGATATTTTCTTAGAGTAATACTGTAGGGTGTTTGCGGTTCTGGAAGGTTTAGAATGGTCCAGTTGCTGGATGCTTGCATCTAAGTCGGGACGGGAATATTTGAAAGGTGTCGGGTCGGCACATGTAGGTACTTTATTGACATGAAACAACGCCCACTGGACCGTTCCATCACCGACCAACATCATAGAGTATCATGACAGACATGACAGGCAATCATGAATTAACGACTGTATAATGATTATCGTTGTTGATACGGTTCGAGGGAGGGACTTGTTGTGTTTTACTATGTCTGGTCGTTCATACGATGTTCATAGTATGGTCCCGTGGGATGTTTTCTTTATAATTGTATAATAAGCTTACGTTACTGTCGTTCAGTGTGGAGGTTAAAGGGGGAGGCCTATGTTCAGCAGTGGACGTCTTCTGGATGATGATGATGATGATGATGAAGCTTACGTTTGTCCGCCACGTCCCTTGATGTTACAGTGTTGATTCCAAGACTATATATGCGTGTATCATAACTTAATTTACAATAAGATTGTCTGAGATCTCGATAGTGGTGCCACGCCACGGTAAAAATGTTAAGCCCTGACAGAGTAGGACTAATCTAGGTATCAATTCACATTTAAACCGTAGCTATGATTTATAGCTACAATACCTTGTACAAAAATAACCCAAGCCTTGTCTTTGATGTTGGTTTGTCATGTTTTAAATGAGGCTCACAGAGCCATTTCACAAACTTGATTTTTCACATGAATGTCACTTTTAGATTATTGATTGATTGATTAACTCTTTATTGTTTACAGTTTTACACCATTACTAGTTTAGTACCTATACTACCATTACTTACCACCATTTACTTGAAATAGTAGTTTGTCTTTTCTTATAATTTTAATTTATTAGTTAAATTTTATATTTTTATCCATGTGTTCTATTATCTAAGCATGTCATTGTCGTGCTTTTATATTTTCAGTATTGTACGCACTGTAAATGACTGGAGTTGCATACCCCTATCTCAATTATTGGTGTGTCTAAATAAATAAGATGAGCTGTGGTCAAAAACATAGTAGACTGTTAACCGTCAACGAGCTAACTTTAATCCCTAGTTAATTTTGTGATTTATTCCTCTATCAACCACTGGATCAAAGCAAATCGACCGAAAACTGACTCGTTATTTAAAATTCACCCGGCATTCCTGTTTAGATACGTCGTCACGTCCGCACGGTGCAGACGGAAAAGTACAGTGAATTTCCATTGAAATGTGAGCTTCTCGCTTCGAAAATTTGAACTTTTAGGTTTATGATACTGATGTAGTGAGTTAGCTAGGAACGTGTTTGGGCATTCGATAGTAGGTAAAGTTTGAAATATATCAGTGGAAAGTAGGGAGGAATATTATATAGGAAGAATACAAAATTATTAGAGACGCGTCGAAAAAAGAAATGGCGTAGAGGTTCATATGGAGACAACAAATTGGTAATTGAAGTCAACGAATTCTAACATAGTATAGGTATATGTAAACACTAATTATTGAAGTAAATAAATCTTAATTTTTATTTGAATTGGGGATGAATAAAATGATATGAATACAATCTCATCGTCTGTCTTACTCCAGACAAAAAAAAATTACGCCTAAATATGACCTATAAGGCTAGTATAATGAACAAATTTTCACTCGCTATCATAGGCTAACGGGTGTTATGCAGATATAGATATCCTATAGAGGATATCTTTATATCTTCAAGATAGTATTTGGTAAACGTATTGTGTAAATATCATACTAAATATCATTTAAATCCATTAAGCTGTTACAGTGTTGAGTACGGATAAACATAAACACTTATATATAAACATAATATATTATTAGTTCGATTAAAATCCCTCTTATGAACAGACGCTCGAAAAGTGTTAATGGATCTCTTATGCACAAACGTTTGATACGTTAATCTGTTCAATAAAATGTTGTCCCAACTTTTTGCTGACGAGAATTGTCATGTGAAAACGAGACAAAGTTGACACTGTTTTAAACTATCACGGTTGTTCACTAAAGTTATATGATTCAACCATTTAATTTCATTCCACAACCTTACCACGGTAAATATCCCGTAAATAATCATATAACTTTAGAGACAAATTTGTTTATGAAACATACAAGCTGGATACCACGGCGTTAACCGCATTTTTCCCGTTTTCCCACTTTTTCTATGAAGTAGAAGTACCCTATGTCCGTCCTGCACTCTATCGCTCTGCCAAATTTAGTCAAGTTCAGCCCAACCGTTTAGTCGTGAAAAGTGAACAAACAAACAGAAAGACAAAGTAACTTTCGCTTTTATAATATTAGTAAGGATTAAGTTAGGATTTATATGGATACATGGACAGTTTATGCATAAGAGGATAATAATGAAGGGTATTATTATGTAGAACAGGCCCATGTTGCATGAATCGTAGCCTAAATAAAATAAATTTATCAAATAACCATGATAATTTGGTTCTTTATTATCTCCGTGATTCTGAATCTAAAAACATTATGGGTATATGCTGTGCGTGATCAAAGGCAGTCAAAATAAAACTAATATAAAAACATAATGTGAATGTAGACTGTGTGGTAACGGAACACATACCGGTTTCGGAGATTTGTGGTTCGATATTTTGTGATGAGTCCTAGAATAGTATCGTTGATTTTGTTATAATCATTGGATTAAGGATGGAGAATGAAAGTTCAAAAATATTTTATTACAATTCTTTTAATAATACTCTTACATCTTTTGTATCTAAATACAATATTTACAAACTTAAATGCTAATCTAGCTAAATTATAATAATGTCACAATTTAATTAAGTATTTGTCTCCTTTAAAAATATTATTCTTAAAAAAGTATTGTCGGCAGCATCAAGGCAGTGATTTTAGCTGATTTGAGTATTTTAAAATAATTATTAAAAGGTACAGGAATTTCTTTAAGAAATAAAGAGTATAAAAAAGTCTGTCCCAAAAGAACATAACATTGCAGTAGTTATATAGAACATCATCGGTTTCTTTCATAATCACATTTTCATATTGATAATGGTATGTTCCTTTGGGAGAGTAGTTAAGGTACTAAAGTCTAGCATAATATAATTTAACAATAAGTACAAACTAAATTTATATGAATCCATAAATTGTAAAGTAATTTACATTATATCACACGAATCCTTTCATATTCTACTCTCCACAAATGAGCGGACAAGCCAATAAATAAATAATAGAAATTATCCGTGTCAGTAAAATACCGATAAGTAGCTAGAGTTAGAGTGGTGGTCTTTGATCATGTAAGTAGTCAGAAATTCGAAAATATCCAAATTGAATTATTAATTACATCATCCAAGTTTACAACCTACCAATTTCTACTTATCTTATTAATTTATAGAATGTTATTTACATAGTCATAATTATAATCATTTAGTCAAAACCAAAGAGCATGACAGAGTATTGTCTGATCGAATTATAGAAATTATACCCAAGAAAGGACATACATTTTTGTTAAGGGGAATCTGCTAATATACTTATGTTATGTCTACCGTCGCGCGGCTGGCGCCTGAGTGTGATGTTGACAGCCCTCAACGTTCTCGGGCCAATCGCAGACGTTCTCGTTGGGATTGAATACCAGGTTTTGGGGGCAAGGCATGTGGTGTTTCCTTTCTCCTTCACACATGTAGTACATGGTACAGTCAGCATGGTCTTTGTGGTATGAGATGTGGCCGTCTTCTTCTTCACATGTTACTTCATGGGCTGAAATAGAACACGGGGTAATTATAATTGATGTCTTACATACCGTAAGTTAACAAATTTCATGTGAGGCAGTGTGACATAAAAACATCTAAGCGAATTTAATGAAGTGACAGTTTTAATTGTTTCTTTATTCTCGAAATTTATTTCTGTGACTAGACAATTTAGAAAGTATTTGAATCATAGCTGTAGAAAATTAAAATTAAAATGTATAATAAGATACGTACGATCTTTCGTAGTGTATTGTCCAGTAGGGCTCGAAGATTCATAAGGTCCTTCGTACTCTAATCTGACTTTGTAGTCTCCAAGTTCTTGCTTCATGGCAGTAATGAGTGGGTATTTTCCAGTGCCACAAGAACCTCTGAAGTCATCCATGTCGATTGACCACACCATGATGCCGCCAAAACCTTCTTCTTTGAGCCAAGCCATCTGTTAATATGAAATGGTAAAATTAATATGGATATTTTTTTTTTTAACACATAAATTCTTAGTTTTTTTAACGCAGGAAACGCTAACACTATCATATCTGCGTAATCTAATTCCTTCCTGCCCATTTTTCTATGAGACGCACTAAAACGTGACACCGTTACGTTCCGAAAATCGGTACGAAACGCTTTGATTCCACTTTAATTGTGTGAAGAGCTAGATTGTGTAATAAGCTGCCAGAGTGGGTGTTCCCCGATAGTTTAAATTTGGGCGTCTTAAAGTTGCGACTGAATCGGTTTCTTCCAGGAAAACGTGCTTAATGGTAGACCGCATTATCGCTTAAGATCAAGCGAGTTGGCGGTCAAATGTAAGCCTAATAATTCAATAAATTGATTAGAGATTATGTATTGTGTTAGTACTTATTTTTGCCAAATACATATTTTCTTCTAATTTCACCCACAATTGAGTGAGGTCCACGCAAATAATTCAACTGGTTACTAAGAGCGTTTGACTTTATGATAGTAGGGACTTTATTGAAAATTTTAGGAACAGTTAGTATCGTACGTACCTTTGTCTTTAGGGACCTCTCATCATCAAAGCCGACCCATTGGTCTTCTCTATAAGCAAAGGGCACCATCTGCTCGTTATCCCAGACCAAGGTGGTGTTGTCTTCTCTCAGGAACTCGCAGATCTCGTAGTAGGACATAAAACCAGCTTCGTTGGTGAAACGACCTGCTGCACCTGTTTGGCCAAAATTAAAAGTTACACATCACCCACAATAATTATTTTGTCTTATCGTGATCGTGATAAAATTACAAACAACTTACCACCACCAGAAGCAGGGGCACCAATGTCGAACTGCGTCTCATTGATGAGAGTGAAAGAACGGCCGTAGGTGGGCATACCGATCATCAGCTTTTCTTTAGGAGCACCTTGGCGGACCCATTCCCGAGCTGAATAGTCCTGTTGAAAAAATATGCATACAATTATCACATCGGCATCAAAGAAACTTAAATTTAAAATTGTTAAGACTTATGTGTAACACCTTGCAAATTTCTTGTCATTTTGCAAAAATAATAATATTTACGTACCACTGTCAATTTCTTCTGGTAGCTGGTAGCACTTTCAAGAGGGAAGAGAGGGCTGTTGTGTCCAACTTGTCGTTCCCATTGGCCGTGGAAATCGTAGGTCATTACGTTTATGAAGTCCTGAAATCACACGAAAATATGATAAACATTATGTAAATACGACTTCATAGCTAACGTTTTAACTTTTTTTTGTCGTAAAACAATAGCTGCATTATCTCTTACTTATTTTTTGAAAATATTAAAGATGAGATGAACTGGTTAAGTTTTAATGTGTATATGAATTTCTAGTGTAAAGTGGTGTAGTGGTGTAAGTGTTTCTAGTGTGGTTAAGTTTTTTCAATAGTTTATAATTATAAATGGTGCACAATTGTATTGCACACCTTACTCTACTAGTATAGCTTTTTCAACAAAATATCAACGTAATAAACCAGTACTTACCTACTTTATAAACGACAAAGTAAATAAACAATAAATAAACTCACTAAATATTTGGAGATCTCAGGCACATCGTAGCCAGCAGCGATAGCTTCAAAGGACGCTGGGACAGCAGCAGTGAGCATCAGACGTGGTTGTCCTGAAGTTTTAGCTTCACCCTCGAATGCGAGGCGGAGTTCTTTAAGCAGTGATACGAAAGCTGCACGATCGTCGGCACCTCTGAAAAGATTATGATAAAAATAAGCTCTAAAAATTGTTCTATCACGATACGACATGTACGAAAAACTAAAGGCAAACTCTACCTATCACTAACTGCATCGTATTTGTCTATAATGTGTCAAACTTTGCACATTTTCCCTAGCTCATTAAGATGTGTTTACTGCATGTTTATGATCAACTAGTGACAAAATTTAGGTTCTTTCAATCACCGGTATTTTATGTTATGCAGGAAGGTTAGTTGACTACCGTTAGTTGATCTTATTAACTTAATTAGCTTACCTTGGGTACTCCCAATCTACATCCAGACCATTGAATTGGTAGTCTCTGAGGAATTCAATAGCTTCGTAGACGAACTGATTCATACGGAAGACATTGGAAGTCAGTTCTTTGAAGGGTGTAGAGCCGAATGCCCAGCCACCGATAGCGAGAAGGACCTGGAATTAGAAAAAATCATAAGAATACACATTAATGAATAAATCGTGACTTGGCATACGAAGTGTAGGACGCTTCGTGACTTTAATTTATGAAGTGACAATATAAAAAGTTCTCGATGTAAAAGAAAAACTGATTTTCGGGCTATGTGGCGTGCCAAAGGTGAGGCCTATATCTCAGTGGGGTTGCTGATGATTACAAAGACAATTAAGGATGTAGGTTGCAAATACCGTATAAGGACCATCCCATCGCAACTTGTCAGCGTAGAAATATTATTACATTATTTATTTTTAATGTTTCTAATGATGTTCAGTGTGAAGTTACGGGAAAAAATCCAACTAAAATCTCAAGGAAACTAGCTCAACTAGTCCACTACAAAATTCAATTTATGCAAAAGTTGACGTTTGTACGTATCACCATTTTTACATTAAGGCTAAGTATTACAAAAATACGTTAAAAATACGTTTTTTGTATGGGCCCTTTCGATTTTACTTGACTACTTTTTATTATTAATTAGTGAATCCGCCGTAACATTGTATGCATAATTCTGTGAAAATTTTAACTCGCTATCTATTACGTTTCGAAAGATATAGCTGTTAATAGGTAGGATAGACAGACTTACGGACAGACAGACAGACATCGTAGGCTTAGTAATAGGGTCCCGTTTTTACCCTCTGGGTACGGAACCTAAAAAGTAACCAAAATGATAACTCACCTTCAAGTTGGGGTTCTTCTCTCTCAACGCGACTACTTTGTCATACATCTCGCCGTCCTTGTCATCGCTTTCAGCCAGCTTGTGGTCCTTCAGGGTGGCGAAAGCGTAGATAACGTGAGTACAGAGGTTAGCGTCTACGTTTTCAGGCATGAAACGACCACCGCTCGGCCGTTTGGATGACCACGATGTTAGGTAGCAGAGGACTTGAGGCTCGCGCTCTGTGGGAGAAAAATCAACAAGTAAGTTCATGAAACAAATATTTAGGAATCAGGAAAATAGTTTTTTTTTAAATTAAATTCTACTATATTGTTGAGTGTACCTAATATTGCATTATTTGAATACAGAACAAATAATGTTTGGTTGGATGAACAATTATTTTATATTTACCGTGACCATACACATCGAATCGTGAAACGTAGTATATAAATATTTTTTTAAATAGGAAATCTTTTCTAGCCTCGATATCATTTTTTTTGTAGGGAATCTTTTGTAACCTCGATAATCATTAGCAGTATTAGCACTTTCTTTCTTCTTAATTTTTTTCGGGAGTAGGCTAAAAATTCCAGCAGTGGACTGTTAAAAGGCTGATTACAATGATTATTATTGATTGATGATTTTTATTGATGATTTAGCAGCCAAGCTTTCAATGCATTTTGCAAATTAAATATTTCAAATATTTCTTTGTCGTGCGTGCATCTCTAGCGAGACAATCACTACGTTACCTGCTGTCTTAACAGAAGGTATAAGAAAAAACGAAAAATCATTTTGGTGTAAAAAGGCAAATTAGAGGACAAACGCAAGTCTAATTTACAATTAAAAACAGGGGCCATTGTAATTTTGTGGTTACCGTAGGTACTAGAAAGGTAAAACGAATCATGAGAACAAAGCCTTAACTTTACTTAGGCATAGCAAATGACGTGAACAAACCCTACTTCATAATTTTAGCAAAAAAGGCACTCCTATTCGTCAAAACACAAAAAGTAACACTACAATAAGAAGCATGTGCCCATTAGACAGTGTTCTTGATAAAGTTTTCCTTAAAAATGTGGCGCGTTCTAAGTTACGACACCACTTCACGTGAAACTTGTCCAAAGTTCCGCAAAGAGAAAACAAAGGGCCGTTTTCATGTTAATTTTGAAATAAGTCCATGAAACTGTGTAACCTACATGAAAGCGTGCTAAATTAGCAGCCAATATAATCTATGTATACATCTTTTTATAAAGTTATACATTTTGTGTTAATTTATGAATGTAGGTATTTATAAACTTTTGCATGCATTCGTCTATAATGGAAATATAACGCCTATAGATCAACTGTAAAAAAAAAATATGACATGCATGGTATAGTCAGTTGATGACTACAAATGTTTATTAAATACTAGAACATAAATATGTTACGAAAATAGTTCAAAAATTAATATAGAAAACATTGAAACTTTGATACTCATTCATTTCTATCTAGTAAATAAATTAAATCAATAAATTATTTCCATTCAGACAATGAAAATCCGATAATCAAAAACAATTTAACGCCACTTTCAAGACATACGTCACTCAAGCAAAGCAAAGTATAAGTTCTACAGAACATCGCATTTCAAACTGCAATCAGGAGATCCAAAGCTTTATGAAACTGTCAATCAATCCGATATTGCATGTTCAATCAATCATCGAGATTTTGCATAAATTTTAATACTTTGACGATGCAAAAAGGCTTACTGAAAGATTTATGGTTCGTTCAAAGTGGCAAGGTAAAAACATTAAATTTAAATGTATTACTTTGATGTTGAATAGAAAACTTGGTAATAACCTTAGTCATACGACCATTAATTAAAATTACAATAATACTCTTGTTATCTTAGTTACAATTACTGAATCTGCTTGCTTTTGATTAAGCAAAGGTAAGGACGAGTATAGAAATATTTTAGTAATATTTTTTTTACGTCATATACAAAATACAAAATCAGGTCGGAGGGACACGTTTAAAAGCAGTAAAATACCCCAAGGAATACGTTCGTGCTCACATCAAAAGCACTTAGTTATCGAAAATATCTCGCCATTGTGACCCAAATAAAAAGTTACGCCAACTTCCAAGAAAATTCCTGGAAGAGTCACCTTGGACGACGTTTAACATCGAAAATATGTTATTTATTACACCCACTCGAGAGCACGTTTAAGGCACCTCTTTGCAAAGATCGCCAAGAGTCCACGTCATAAACTTGAAGGCATTAAATCAAAAAACCCATTTGCCCCGTTACCAACACAACTTGAGACCTCGCACCCTTTTAAGCGTCTAGAAATTTTAGCGTCTCGAGGATTTCATGCTCGAGCTCGCGGCTCTTTCTACCACGGTCGGTTGAAACACTTGAACGTAAAAGCATTCGATGTTTCAAACTTTTAGCAACTATGTCGTGACTTTCCTAAGCTGGTCTTGGCAGTTGGGAACAACGTTGGTCCTACGAGTGCCCTTGTATCACTCCAGTCGGTGTTTGTAGCTTTTAGTGCCAAATACAGTGTTCTGCTTGTTAAGCGAAGTGTCAAGTAGAACATTGTTGTGCGAGCTGCTTGAGTTGAGATTATTTTACCACTCTACGTTACAGCATTCTTGGCAGTAAACATTTTAGTGGTTAGATACACTACTGCACGCTTGAGAGCAATAAATACGTCACTGTCTGAGAGAAAATGAGACTTTAGACATTTTTGTGACAAATTTTCCTGTCTGCGCGGCGAATAAATCTATGAAGATCTTGACAGAATACACGCTATATGCTATACATGGAACCTTTAGTAATATAATTTTACCCTAATAAGATAGGTAAATATGAGTCTCAAAAAATAAAATCGGCGAAGTAAGTCTATCGAAAATCACAATGACGTAAAGAGGTCGGCGCTCCATTTGTTTCGAGAGAGCATGTTTGACAAACATGTTTACTTTTCAGCATCGTTTGTCCCAAGTTTGGCGAAGCGTAAGAATGCTTCGATATTGCTAAAGGTGGCCTTTGTTGACATAAGTAATTGTTTTTTTTTAACAGTATTTTTTAGGTTACTAAACTAGACGTGAAATCTGAAAGAATGCCACATTTTTTAGCTTACGATGTCAAAAGCAAACAAAAATAATGTTTTCAGAAACCATTTTCTATGTAAAACTCTTTCATCATCATCCCTCCCCTCACTCAGAGGGAGAGAGAGAAAGAGAGAGAGATTGAATAGGCCCTAACCCACCATGTTGGTCTCGTGCATGTTGGCGAATTATGGGTTTGAACTAAAACTCCCTGTAACACAGAATAGCATCGCTTTGCTTCGTTCTCGCCTTAGGCTTCGTGTTTTTTTAATAACAACGCAAAAGCCCGACCCTGGTGCCTCTATAAGGCAGACCCGAATTATGTCAGTTAGGTTACCTCGATTGGGATAATATTGATATTATTATTATTTATTCCCTCGATATTCCTGTGAGTTAAACAAGCCTATTAAAAAAAAAGTTCCTCCCTATTACGCAGCATTATTGAAATCTTATAAATATTATAAAAGCGATGTGTATTTATGTATGCATGTACGTATGTTCCCTATGGACTCCAAAACGACTGGATTTTGACGGGAATTTCACTGGCCTTGGCTGAAGTGATGATATAATAGGAGTTTAGAGGAGTAATTCACGCAGATGAAACCGCAGAGCTCAGTTGTAAAATATATGCAAAATATTGAATATATTATGAGCCATTTTCAATTATTCGCCCTTTTAGTCTATCAGTAATTCACATTCAGTATTTTTGGCACCTTAACTTGAATTTATTTTTGTTCTTTTAAATGCTACTCATTGTTGAAGTATATAATATTACTCACTGTTCTTATCCGAAGCCGCTGCGTTGTTGTTTCTGTGGATGATGTGCTTTGTGGGCTTCTTGACTTTGCTGAGTACATCGGAAAGGCTGATCTTGATCGGCTCTGGCTTCTCTGTTTCCTCAACGTATTCGATGGTAGCTGCGACTGAAGCCCAGTCCACGTCCTTGGCGTCTTTCCCGCGGGATATTCCTCTGAGTTCCTCTCTATTACCAAAGGATGTGGAAAGTTAGTTATTTGAATATTTAGAATCAATCAAATGTAGTTTTTGTTTGTATGAATATTATTCATCATCATCAGCCAGAAGACATCCACTGCTGAACATAGGCCTCCCCCTTTAACCTCCACACTGAACGACAGCCTGCCTTTTGCATCCACTAGATGCCAGCGAGAATATTATTATTACTATTTATTTGAGGCTATGATATGAATAAATAATATGAAATATAAATCTCTCTTCATTGATGTTACATTTGTTAAATTTAATAAAACATACATGGTTAAATGAAACGGTGGTACTAATTTGAAAAGATGCCATTGTACTTATTTATCATAAAAGATGCCATTGTACTTATCATTATGAAAAACTTTTACTCTTTAGAATCAACCCTGAAATAGCAATGAAAATCTCCAAGAGCAATAAATCTTAGAAGAGTTTCATATTCTGCTCAAAATAAGCTTTAAAAAAATGTTTCAGCACGTAAGTTTTGACGAAAATAATTTTATTTTAACAAAGCACTTCATATTTACGTCTTAATCGTTTACCCGATCTTCACCATCTCTCTCTATCGCTGACATCAACACTGCGGTGTTGCGGGATTGATGTTTGACATTTAAAGGGACTCCTTTAATTAGGCTATGATTTTGAAACCGTGCAAAGCCCACATAGGTCACCCGTATTTCAAGGAGAAAAGGTCCGAAATAGATAGTATTCTATTTCCATGGTAATCTTACCTCATGGCACCAATAAGTGGGTATTTCACGTCACCACCGCACACGCTGCCACTGAAATCGTCCATGTCGACAGTCCACACCATAGCACCACCAAAACCATTCTCTTTGACCCATCTGGAGGAAGACAAATAATATTTGAGCTGGCTTATAATAACAAAAAAAAAGCTGTAACAAAATCAGGAAAAAAGCCCTAAAAGTTTGATCTAAGTCAATTTGGAACAGATAAAAAAAAAAATATCGTGTCTCTTGTCACGATTAACGGTTAAGCCGATCGTAATGAAATTTGACAAGACGATAGTATATACATTATAAGGACGGATAAAGGTACTTTTCCTTCACAAAAAATCTGGAAATCGCGGGATTTAGGTAGGATTAATATAAAATATTGATACCCGTTGACCGTATTTGTTTATCATATAATTAATAGTAATGTCTATCTGATTAATAACATAACATAACAACTATTTAATTTCATCATATCTAAACTTTTGAAATTGTTTCGACAGTTAATTGAATTAATACTTTTTTATATAAATAATATTTACGGTATTTTTATACTATCTCTCTAGATTTGTACGCCTATAAACAACACATGATACAAAGTGACAAATATTTTAAACCACCTATTGTGCATGCGTTTTAAATGTGTGTATAATTTACTCGTGTTTTGTGCAAATAAATAATCTTTATCTTTACCGATTATTACTATCTCGATCTTGGAATATACTTAAAACAAATTAAAAAAAAAACACTAAAAATCTTATATAGATGAAACAAAATCCAAAGAGGTAGCATGTTATGTAAATTTTAGATGGGTTGTTAATTAATACTTGTCCTATAACTGGGCGGACGGCATTTATTATTTTGTAATTACAAATCTTATCTTACATCTTATTGCAATAACAAGAGCAATGTTTTAATAACATGGATTTTCATCTCTTGAATAATATATTTGGAATTTCAAATAACATTCGTCCGTGTTGAATTTATAAAATTTTACGTGGCTAGTTAGTTGAACCACGGTTGGGAACGATAAAATCATCTTCAGCTAGACTAGATTTATTTGCAAGCTGCGCAGTAGTTGATATTTTAGTATCATTGGCGAGTGTACCAAGCACGAGGGGATTTCAACTGCACGATTCATTGTAAAATATGCTGGAATTGTGTACGTTACTGTCCCCACTATATCGCTTCTTCTCCCACTATACAACTTGTCATTTATTATGTACCACTAGCACCTAACGCTGTCAGATGAACAGTTGTTCTGGTGGGCAAAAATTCCTTTTAATTTGATTCCTTTGAACGCAAGCGACATTCCTACAAAAATACTTAAATTTGTACTTTATTTTATAGTTTTAGGGTTTACTTTGTTTCTGTCAATACAATCAGGATGGGTTACCTCATCTTGTGTCTCGTAGATTTCTCGTCGTCGAACCCGATCCATTGGTCTCCGTGAACTGCGTACGGGACCTTCATCTCATCGTCCCAGACGTACGCTCCTCCGTTCCTCAGAATTTCACACACCTGTAAAACATGAAGTAATTTCATTTAAGTAACATTATTTTAAAACCAAATATTGTATATTCCTGTTTTAGAAGCCTTGAGCGACAGCACATGCTTTTTTTAAACGACTTCAAAAAGAAGAAGGTGAAGGACCTAATGACTGATTTTAGCCGACTTCAAAAGGAGGCGGTTATCAATTCGACTGTATGTTTTTTTTTTTTTTTTTTTGTATTTAATACAAAGATTTAACGCGATAATTTCGCCAATTGGCAACTGGTTATAATGATATTTTGTAGTGCAAGGATGATCCTATTTAAATTTAAATGAAATATTCCACCTCTAGAATTAGGGAATGAATTGCGTTTATTGAAATTCTATTCTTGATTATTGTTCCAACCACTGTCGTCGTTTGCTCAGAGTTTCAAAGTATCGTTGGGAACTAGCGCTCTCATGCATAAGCGGTAGATAAGCTAATCTGCTGTACAATGGTTTCTAAACTTTTTTTCGCTGACGCTACTTAAGAACGCGCGTGTTAGCGAGACATAAAAAAACAGAATAGCTTATCGTATGTATAAGAGAGTTAAATGTGTTTACGAGTGAAATATAACCAAACCAATTGTTTTCACTTGGTGATAGAAATTGATCTGATCTTTTACCACCTTTAAATTAAAAGTCATGCTTCGATTGATGCTGGCAAAAAAGATTATTAAGCACCTTCTGTTGTTTTGCAAGGAATTTTCTTTTTCCAAAGGCAATGCATGGAATTTCTTTTTCCAATGGTAAACTCTCAGAACTATTACTTTGAGTTCTAATTAAATCAGGTTCTAATATGTAAATCTGCAGAGCTGATAGGATGCTAGAAACTTCGGAGTCAATAGCTTTGCGAAGTATGCAAGCTTTGCGTTTGATTGGATGTAGGCAAATAGAGCTTAGGTATAATGTGGCGGCAAGCTTTGGTGATCCTAGAACTACATTAGTTATTTAATGATATTCTGTGTATCTGTATTTACAATAGTTTCATTTGAGTGTTATATCACTAGTCACCTATTGCTTTGGGAATATCATATTCCAACTGCAGAGCGTTCTATCAGTTTTTGGAAGGGTCTTGACTCACGTAACTAAAATTATGCGAGTAAAGATTATATCTAATTGGCCTAAAATAGCGTAGAAGTAACTTTTAAGGAAAAATATAAATCAAAGATTAGCATATGACCAAGCCAGATGGTATAGCAAGAGAGATGCCTATACCACAAAGTGGAAAAAATAAGATTGTAGACGATGGTGATGATAGACCAAAAAGTTTGAATAGGAGTTGCGTCCATGGAGTCCAATACTAACCTCATAATACGCCAAGAAGCCTCCTTCCTTGGTGTATTCTCCAGCCTTGCCACCACCGCTAGCAGGAGAGTTCACTTTGAATTTGTTAGGGTTGGACAGGGTGAATGTTCGTCCGTATGTTGGCATACCTAAAAAAAGGTCAAAGTTATGGCTTCAATATTATTGAAATTTTCCTATCTTTTAAGATTTTAAGATATATATATAAGATATATTTATTGCCAAAAACAAAAACAATGGACATATACTATAAGAAACATAAGGAGAAACATTGTTTGGCAATAGGAGTACGCTTAGCGCTGTACTGCGAGGTCCCGAAGGGGCACGCAGGGGTTTTAGTAATTGTCTGCGCAGTTGTAGTAAACATAGATAAAGATAATAACAAATATAGTTGTTTTTAAATAACACACTTAGCTCTTAAACAGGATTCCCTGTGTACATCCTAAAAGCACAACTAAAACTCAGAGCAAATATTTAAATTCATAATTCAAACATCAAATCGGTTGGGAATTGAACCCAGGACTAACTACTAAAGAGGCAGACGTATTACCACTAAGCTTTACCAGTCGTCAAATTCGTTGAGCATATCACCAAAAAAGTATGGTGAAAGAAAAAAGTACTTCTAGAACCTTATAACTCCCAAGAAAACTATCTAGCAAGTAACTTAAGCCATCTATGATATGGTAACTAGTCAGACTAAGCTCCCCCAAAGGGCTTCCGAGTTTCAACATGGAGCTTTTCAAAAAGGGTGTCTACAAATTCCTTACCCGTCTGGCAAAGCATCGATAGTAACGCTAGTATTGCAGGTGTCTATGAACGGTGGTTACCACTTAGCATTAGGCAAATTGTTTGCTTATTTATCGCTCATGTATATTTAAAAAGAGTCCCGAAGTTTTGAACGTCGACGCAATGTTGCTAGTCGATCGGCTTTTTATCGGATTCATTTTTCTAAAAGTGTACAATGGGTTTCAATTTCCTTCTGCCTGGAGAAGACCGGGTTGAATTACCTGAAGCCGGGGGACGCAAAATGGGCCAATGAATGGCCTAGTTGTGGCCACTACACAAGTAACCCTCTTGTTTTTTTTCTGTTGGACAACCAGGCATTTTTGACCAGGGCCAGCACGAAAAAGCGACTTCGTTTTATAGCTGTCGTCACACACAATATCACAGAACCAGTAGCTGAAAGACTTACCAATAATAAGCTTCTCCTTAGGTGCTCCGAGCTTGACCCACAGGTGCGCTGCATGGTCCACCGAGAGCTGCTTCCTCCACTCAGAGTCTGTTGATGGAGCGTATAGAGGTGCGTTGTGTCCTGTCTCTTTCTCCCATTTGCCGTGGAAATCGTACGCCATCAGGTTGATGAAGTCCAGGTAGCTGTGCAAAAAATATAGAGTTAGGTATTAAAAATAAGAGTTAAGAATTAAAAATAAGAGTTAAGAATTAAAAATACGAGAAATAAGATCAAGGAGAGAGGAGGGAGAGGAGGCAGGAGGAGGTTTTGAGGTTTTAGAAGATATGTTTGTTTATTTACAAATAAAACATGGACTTCCGCAAAGTGACGCCTGATTCAATCAACTATTTAAAAATAAGAGATCAGTATTAAAAAAGAAGAATTAGTTATTTTGTGTGCTTGGTGAAAACAATAGATTTAAAAAGTCACTAACTAAACATAACTAGAAAGAGTTTCATTAAAACACATGAATCTATATAATACTGGATGTACCTCTAGACGATGCCGACGGACATATTGAAGGATATAATTGTATTCATCATTATGAACAACTTTTACTTGTTCCATAGACAAAACGAAGCATTATAGAACAACAGATTTTTTCACGATTTCAGTGTTGGTCCCAAAGTAAAAGTTTTTTAGGCTAAGTGCCTTTATTAACTAAACAAAATACAAGCTAACACTAAGACTACAAAAACACTGTCAATAGACCGTTGAAGGTCTAAAGACAATCCAAATGCTCAAGCCCACTATCACTATCAGGCAGGGTACCGGTCGGCAGCGTACCCAGCATGCTGATGGCATTATCACGCTGAATGGCAGTGCTTATGCGTTGAGCCGGAACACGCCAGCATTTTGGTAAAAGTTGTTTAGAATGATGAGTACAGTGTTATCACTGAATATGTCCATCGTTTGGAGATACACCCTGTTTAAAATAGCATAAAATCATTTATTCACTAACTGACTAAAATAATATATTAGTATTTGGTGCGGTTTTCAGAACTGGGCGGTACGGCAAACACTACAGTAATTGCGCTTATGGTTTCGGTGGTTGCATAGTATTTAAAAATAAATTGTCTGAATTAAGCCAAGTTCATTACACAAGCGTTCAAACTACATATATTGGTCTCTATAAGTTATTTATTTAGGTCAATATTTGAATGGCAAAGTGGGCGCATTGTCTGCTCCATTTTGTTTTTATGCGGATGATTTAGTGAAATGGCGGGGGACTACAATTTGAATAGTAAATTACAAAAGCTCGGTCAAGAACACGTAAGTAAAAGTTCAACATATTCAATACTTCGCCTCATTTTTTCACATTATGTCCCGTCCGAATTCAGAAAGTATACCGGTTCTGGTAATAACTTGTAGTTTCACATAATCAAGGACATGAAATATAATGTCGTTTGGAGTTTAAACATTTTTTTTTTCTTCAATTAACGTACAATTCCTTGTACACATTATAAAGTTTTTTTTGCATAATAGGCTTGCGTTTGATCGCCAACTCGCCTGATGTAAAGCGACGATGCGGTCTACGATGGAGCACGCTTGCTTAGAAGAAACCAATTCACTCAAATAGCTTATTCCCTTTTCTTGCAAAAAAGTGCTATTTATTATCAAAACTGGACAAGTATTTGTAAAATGTAACTAGAATGTTAAGTTTTTATGAAAATAATTCAAAATATTGTTTCGACATTAAGTTCATAACTAACACGTCTACGTATTTTAAGATAGAAATATCGTGCAATTTTATTTCAACGTCGTCGTTCGAGACCGTCTTTTCTAAATTAAGTAAAAAAGGGTTATTCAGTTTCAATAAGGAGAAATCCTTTCTTCATTACATTTTCATTTATTTTCCCGCTAAAAGGTCACCCGGGGTAACTTTAATAACATGTCCTGCGGCCATGTAACGCACATTAAGTTTGTCCTTATTTTGTTAATTTCGTAAGGGAAGTTATTTTTGCAATTCCATTTTGAATGCTGTTCAGTCTTTAGGTGCAGCACTTAGAGCTAAATTAATTTAAAATGACAAGGCCTACTTTTGACAAAAAACTAGCATTGTCGTTCAACGTGGCAATGCTGTCAGCGTGCTGGCCACTTTTGCTTCCACCAAAGGTTTTTTAGATTAGTGTAGGGCATGGTATAATAATATACTCCGCCAGGTGTAGCGCTCCGAGAAAAAATGTCACGTGGGCGTCCCGCAATGATGTCATCAATGTCATGGATACACGTACACATGTATAAGCAAGAGCAGAATAAGTAATTTACAACAATTTCGAGAGAGATGACTTATACACGAAACAATGGCGGAATCTCTATGATTTTCTGTGTTAACAGTAGCGTGAAATTATAACTCCCCAATATCCGCATATTACCTGTGGGAATCCAATAAATCAATGTGGTTTTAATAAAATTGTGTTTACTATATTCAATTCGTGCTTAACTTGCTTGAGCGGACAAACCAAATGACAATTGAAATGCTTTTTGTATTTTATTTAATAGATTATTAAAAAACTTGTTTCCCGGTATCTGTGTTTGTAACAATAAAGTGGCAACTGGGCAGTGACGTCATTGCGGGACAACTCCCAGAGCGCTAGACCTTGTTTTCTTGGATCATGGTGGACCTACATTTATATGTACCAATTTTTTTTTTTTTTTTTTCTTACTATAAAACGGCTTACACTCACGGTATGTTTATCAGCCGAAATGACCGTTGTAATTTTCTTGTTTAAAATGACAAGTACGTAAACCTTTTCAAACCTCAGATCAGAGAAACAAGGGTATTTTCCTTGTTCCCTTGTTCCCTTGTCCCTTATTTCCCTTGGTTAGTTGGCGTGGTGGGTGCGAACGCATCAGGTTTAAATCTTGATGCCTTCAGTCAAACTCACCGTGCAGACGACCACAATAAACACTACCATCTAGCTAGCCCAGCCAGGAGAAATGACGAGCCAAACATGACAGTCGTAGTAGAGACTGGAGGACTGTAGCCTACGACCAGGAGAAGTGGAGGGAGGCCCTAGCTCTGCAATGGGAAAAAATGGCTCATAATAACAATTGACTGACCTGGCTACAGCAGGTACATCGTATCCGCTCTTGATGTTGTCGGGTCCGACGGGCACAGCCGCGGTAAGCAGCAGGCGAGGCTTCTTCACCTCTTGGGCTTCCGCTTCGAACGCCTCCCGGAGTTCTGGAACAAATGATACAAACCGCTTAGAAAACTCAATACTTCCAATGACTAAATGAGGCGGCATATGAAAATTAAAACTGTTTAGTATTACAGATCATGAAAAAGATACGGGTACTACTAAATGCCTTAACACTTGACCAGCTAAGCCAGTCACAACACAAAAAGATCTTCATGGTGTCAAACAGATGGCGGAACATCATAAGAGAGAAGTTGATGCCGTGATGGGTCACGACACCCAGCATTGGGGAATCGACGAAAGGAAGGGATGTCAGACTGTAAAATTGGTTAAAGCTGTAGGAACATACAAACATACATTCACGTTAACTAAAACATCCTTTTTTGACTTCGCTGTTGTTGGGTAACAAGATATATCTACAATTAGCACGCTAGGTAAATTATTCTAGGAGATTATTCAAATATTCAAATTCGATCCGATTCGATATGCGTTCAACATCCAATGATTTGCATTTGCTTGCAAAACCAAAATTAGTTTTGGTCAACACTGCTGACAGTTTAGGTAAGATCGTATTCTATTTTGTATGGATTACATTCATTTATGGAGTGAATAACGTTGAAATATGGAGTTTTCTTATGTAACATTTTGCTTTGGCTTTTAAATAAGACCTTTCCCTCCACTAATGGTCTTTTAGTTTAAGTTTTTAGTTTGTATTTAGTTATTTTAAGTTTTAGTTTTTAGTTATTTATTTAAGTTTTCGTTAATTTTCTGTTTTTTTTGTTGTGCATAATAAAGTTCCCCAGAGTTTCAGCCTCTTAGATTCGACTCAGAATGTTTTCATGTCTTTCTTGTTATGGAAAATTAATGTATTTATTACCTTGACGTACATACCTACTTAAGACCAGCCCGTGGTGCACTTAAGCATAAAGCGCACCAGTGTTAACTCAGTTGCATTCTGACTTCGTTGGTGAACGGTCGTCGTTTTTCAGAGCGATACGACTTCGTTAGTAGATAACAATGTAACATAGTTAGTAAATATTATGACAGATTTTGATGATCTTCATGTTCATGGTTGAGCATTTCTTGATATTTACATCTGTAGGTAATTTAATGGCTCAGGTTTTTTTAAAGAAATTTACTATCGATTGTTGTATAAATATCTTTGTAACATCCCTACTCATATTTCAACATGCTCACCTAATTCATTTGCATGGCAGTTTGCAAAATCAAAATTGGCTTAAGCCAAATTAGTTGGCAACACGGTTTTCGCAGTAGATTTACGGAGTTATCAGTGAATTATTACACCAGACGTAGCCAATTTCAAAACCATCTAGATCGTGTCTGATGTTATTCTATTAACGGTTTGTTAGGCTATGTTGTCTTGTATTAGGATCTTTTAAATTTTACAGAGTGCTTTGGAAATATTGCTTGTGACATAGGTCATGTAATTAACTAATTAAGACGAAATATGCTTCAAATTTGACGATTCGTCATAACGAATATTCAAAAGTAGACCTTTAAAATCGATTAATTGACATTATTTCTTTATGTTTAATAAATGTTCTTGAAATATTTTATTCGGATGTGGTCACCGATACACGATTAAAGAAATTTGGCTCGATAGAAAAAAATAGTAAACTTTCTTAAAAAACACCCGTTTTTACGTTCCCTTCAATGGATTGAATCAACTTCATTCGGATTCAATAGAAGATATTTTTGTCAAAAAAAATGTGTGTTATCCTACCAATCATTCAAATACTTTACTGGTCGCAGTTTTTTGTAAAAGCGTAAGATTATTTGTAGAAAAAAAAAAAAAAAAAATTGAAAATACTTGATAGCGCGCACGCCGCATTACCGTCATGCAAGTGTATAGTTCTCTACCATTTCACCTTAAGGATGTTTTGTCCTCGTCTTGTGCAAAGTAATTTTTGCACGCTTTATATTAAAGTAAAGACTTTAAACTAACTGGTTATTTAGCTAACTGGCTAATTGGTTAACTGACCAACTAATTTACAATGTAAACACAAATGATAAATGACAATTTTTAACTTACTTCTTATTGTAGTATCAAAAAAGTTTCAAATCGATACCACAATATGTATATGACTTTATGACTTATTAGAAACGTAGTTAGTCACAAATAAACTTTTTTCTTTCTTATTTTCTCTCTTTCATATGTAATTCTGATAACAATACAACAATTTTGTACCATTAAATTGATCTGATGATAATAGATAGATCATATGATGATAGATAGTAGAAGTCTTTTGTTTTATCACACTGATAGAGCCATCTAGCGGGAAAGATTCCAACCAACAATTAATTAGATACAATTACTAAGTTTTACTTTTAATAACCTATTTCAGTTAGGGCTAGCAGAGCCTTCAAAAACGACATCATTTGACGAGAAAAGCTTTAATGGGTACAATAATTTAAACAAAACAAAAGAATAAGAATAATTTTGTAAATTTGTGTCGTTTTTTTTTTTTTGTTACAATAGGCTTGCCTTTGACCCAAAACTCATCTGATGTTAAACGATGATGCGGTCTACGATGGAGCACGCTTGGAACATGATATCAAAGAATTTTACTATGTTATTCTCCAATAAGACCTAAATAGTTCTCGAGCGACATCACGGGTCAGAACTAGTGTTAGTAAAACTATCTTGACAACATTATATGAACTAAACAAACTCCAACCCCGAAAAGCGAAACTCCACAGACAAGATACCATTCCGACTTTGAGTAGGTATAGTTAGATAGTTTGTCTACGTAAAGGAATTTTCGAAAGGAGCCTCTGAAGCCTCGGTTAACGTAGCAAGGACAAACGTCTGCATGTTTCTTGGTAATTGTTTTGAAGTATGAGGATTTCATGCTACAGCACTAAGCTGTTGAAATCTTCCAAGATAAAACACGAAGCATTTGCGTACTAAACTCAACTTTGATAATGTATAGTTTGGATCTGCCTTAAGCTCGAGCTAGTGCCGAAAAAAGTGTGCCAAAAACTGAAGAGGGTGAGATTAAAACGTATTGCACACACTGAGATATTCTTACTAGTTATACAAACGCACACTTCAAAAGGCATGTGTCCTAATATTTAATTTATTACAAATAACCGGCTTAGCGATGAATATGACTAAATATTATATTACACATACTGAAAAAAACATTTAAATTGGCATAAATCTCTGAGATATGAGTGTTTAAAGTTTTAGGTAGGGATAGAAAGGGGATGCTCCCTTTCTATCCCCACAGTGGCAGTCTAAGGGGAGGCCTATGTTCAGCAGTGGACGTCTTGTGCTGCTGATGATGATGATTGTGCTTGCGTTTTTAAATGTATATGATTTACTCATGTTTTGTGCAAATAAATTATCTTTATCTTCAAATTCAGGCTCTGAACTTTGTCGAAATAGATCTATATTAACCAGAGTAATTGCGATCTCATTCGCACGTTTCTCTAGCAGTTATATATTAAGCAGATAAATGTTATAAATCATTTCAATTATTAGAGTTTCCAAAGCGATGGTATCGCCGAAGGATTTCTGTAACATGGTTTCGAAAGGATGTTCCTGGTGAATGGAACCTTGTGGTATTTTGTTCTCTAGACTTGTCTAGGTTTGGCGATTAAAGATGAAAAAGTTGCCTGCGTTGGGTACCTAGTCAGTGACTTAAATGCGGTTTTATAACACGCGTTTAAAGAAGACCTATTTAAGTTGATTTTTACCGACTTCAACAAAGGAAGGAGGTTCTTTGGCCATTATTTATTATTTGTTGTTATACTTTAGAGTGTGTACTATAATCATGCCAAGTTTGACGCTTGTACGTATTACCAATTTTACATCAGTGCTAATACAAAAATACGTTAAAAAATACGTTTGTGGGGGGATCCACATTTTGTTTTTACTTTTTGACTTTTTAGTATTTTTTAATTTATCCGCCGTAATATATTCTGTGAAAATTCCAACTGGCTATCTATTACGGTTTGAAAGATACAGGCGTTAATAGGTATATAGGACAGACGGAGAGACGGACAGACAGACAGACATCGTAGGCTTAGTATAATTAGGGTCCCATTTTTACCCTTTAGGTACGGAAACCTAAAAACCCCAGGAACCCTAAAAATAATAGTCATGGTCATGGTCGAAATGCCATTCATTCGCATCAAGCGTTTTGCCTCCTCTTTCTTAATTGGAACGGCAAAACAATGGCATGCCTTGCATCTATCTGTTTCCGCAGCATTACAATCTCGAAGTGTTCAAGTAGGGTAAATATATGACTAGGCAAACGTACACCATCTTCGGTCGGTCCAGTCTGTCTTTCTATCAGGCATGTTCACAAAAGAGAAGTAAACAAAAAAAAACTTTTCTGTGGGCACGTTCGCGGTCAAACGTTAGCCTAGTGAATCAGTATTACACTCATAGAACGGACAGGAAATGAAATCAAAGCACCTATAAAAGCAATTTACTGGGATGCGACACCACAAAGAAAGTTCCCCTTTGAGTCCGCGCTGAAATCGGTAGGTACGAGTAAATAACCGTGTCGGGAGAAGTGACGGAGGCCGGTAGAGTACAGGGTTACAGTACAACCAACATAGTAAGACTTGAGTAAAGGAGCCACTATCGTATTTCCTCATCAAAATTGACAGTTACTAGTTGATTTTTTTAGTACCTACATTTGGCCAACTGTATATAACTTGGTTGCTCTTAAGGTACCTAAGGTAGAGGCAAGGTATTATGTAGAGTACGCGCATTTCCTCAATTTGCATGTCGTTTGCGAACGAAAATATGATAAACCAACCTTGTATTGTAAAAATATTTTTGATAAGGTTGCCTAATACACTTTCATGACGTTTCTAGCTAGACGGTATACAATAGGGTATTTAAGTGTATTAAATAGTACATTGTTATACTAGGGGTGAAAGTAATTTATTTAGTCCCGAGATGGGGTTTGGCACCCGAGCGTAGTGAGGGTGCTATTAGTTTGAGGGACTAAATAAGTCTTTAACCCTGAGGTAAACACTGTGCATTTCGAAAAACGCAATTCAACCGGGAAAATGGATTTAAGTTAGCGGCATCGTGGAATTCCATAGTAAGCAAGTGTACAAACCGCGGTGTAGGTACTAGGACATTTACCGATACAGTCAGTGTTGTGTGTCGTAGTGACAACGCTGCGATTTTTCAAGATCAAGTGAGGTAGGAGAATAAAACACCCGCTCTTCTAGCCGGACTCACCCGCAGTTTTCAGTCAGCTCGTGACCAGGACCAGTGCCATTGTAACATGGTCGAAACGTCGAGCGAAAGGGTTTTTTTTTAACCTAAATTAAATAATACGTGATAAGTCCCGATAAACATTTAAAACGTGTTCAAATCGTGAAAGTTAATACAGGATATACTTTCAGATTAGTTCCATATTTTTTAATCAAAATCGTTTCAGTAATTTGGTATTAAAATCAAAATAACTGGAAAAAATATGTCATCTAGGTAAATTGGGTATTTACTAATTTTTAAGTGTTTTTTTTTTATAGTTATTAATTTAGTCACTCAATCGTCCTGTAAAAATATAATCGCGAATTTGAAGTAACACTATATCGACAAAAACTCCAAAACTCATAAGGGAGACAAGACTTAAGGGAAACAGGGTGAGGATAGCTAAGAAGGGGTAACGACTGTAAAATATGGGGAGAGATAATTAAAAAAAAAAAAAAAACAACATACAGTCGAATTGATAACCTCCTCCTTTTCGAAGTCGGTTAACAAAAGAGTATATACTTTATTTACTTTCAAGTTATACTTTTTCATGCTATATACTTTTCAAGTTATGGTGTTCCATTCTATCGGCTGCACAATTTTTACGTGTAAAAATAATTACATTTAAAAAAAAATATTTTTCAAATTTTTTGAAACTCAATTTGTTATAACAACAATGAAAATGCACGCATTGTTTTAAATAATCTCGTTACAGCTTCCGACGATCCGTGACGTCGTATCTTCTCAACCATTGTATTAAAATAATTCTGAATAACACACAAATATTGCAAAAAGGATCCGATATTTTGTTTTTATTACACGGGAATCGCTCGCGTTCGGACAGAAATGTTTGAAAACCTGTTATCATATAAATTTGTATAAATTCAAGAATGTATTCATAAAAATAGGTATACCTTTTTATGTAAATGTGAAACACATTTAGGACCCGGGTATGTCCTAAAACTGCGACCAGAATGCATGATGCATGATGCTGCGATGCGATGAGCAGCAGCATCCCATTAGTGTTATTAATACACGGTGAACGTACTGCGATCCCCTAGCTACCTGCCAAGCTTGGGGATTATGGCAACACCCCTCTCCAACTTTGTTCAGAAATGGACGTTTACTGGATGATGGTGTGATGATGTCCTTAACTGTTGGCCTTTTGGAAAAACTCAGAGTCACACAGCGGGCAATGGAGAGAGCTATGCTCGGAGTTTCTTTGCGCGATAGAATCCGAAACGTGGATATTCGCCAAAGAACGAAAGTCACCGACATAGCTGTTAAAATTTGCAAGTTGAAGTGGCAATGGGCAGGCCACATCGCTCGGAGAACCGATAACCGATGGGGAAGAAAGGTTCTTGAGTGGAGACCACGAACCGGAAGACGCAGCGTAGGTAGGCCTCCCACTAGATGGACCGACGACATAGCAAGAGTCGCTGGCATCCAGTGGATGCAAAAGGCAGGCTGTCGTTCAGTGTGGAGGTTAAAGGGGGAGGCCTATGTTCAGCAGTGGACGTCTTCTGGCTGATGATGATGATGATGATGGTGTGATGATGTGAAACACAGTCAAATTTTTGAGCTTAGTTTACAAAATGAGTAGATAGATGTACACTTAATAAAAGTTTTTATTTAACTAGCCTTATGGATCTTGCAATCGAATTTTAAAATAGTTATCTCCAACCGATTGAACTGAAATTTTGCATAAACGTTTAAATTTTGCACAAAAAAATTTAAATGCTTGGTTAGCTAAGTTAAGTCATTCAAAATACAATATGGCGGGCTCCCAAAGATAGCGGACCTGTTATTTTTAATGCACCCCATGTGATATGGGTATCAAATGAAAGGGATTCCCGAAAAGAATACGAAAAATAATATGACGTCACCCAAAATTCAATATGGCGGACGCTCTAAGAAGGTGGAAAAAAATCTTATCTAACATCATGATTTGTAGGTACAAAAATATCGTATCTACTGATAAAGATTAAACTAATTAACAGAGGTGGTTAGTTCTTTAAAAGATTTGAGAAAAACGATTAAAAGTCTCCTCTTTGAAATAAGTTATGACAATGAAAAAATTGTATGGTAACAATACCTATCAAACTAGCTTAACAAGCTATGTTTTCGAACTTATGAGTATACTAGCGGTTTCACCCGCGCAGTGATGAAAAATGGTGATGATGATGACGAAAAGCCTATGTCCGTCTCCTTTTAGAACTTATGAGTATACTAGATGCGCCCCGCGGTTTCACCCGCGAAGAAAAGCCCATGTCCGTCTTCTGGTTCTAAGCTACCTCCCCACCAATTTGCAGCCAAATCGGTTCAGCCGTTCTTGAGTTATAAATAGTGTAAATAGCCTATGTCACTCTCTGGCTCTTGAACTATACCCATGCAAAAAATCCGGTCGATCCGTTGCAGCGTGAAAGAGAAACAAACATCCATACATCCGTACATACAAACTTTCACGTGTATAATATTAGTAGGATTGAACGTGTGTCAGTCTCTTTACAGAGTTTGAATAGTCACTTGCTAGGGAGCTGTCTGAATTTGCATCTGAATAAAATTTTACGCTCCCATTTTATGAATCTAAATTCGAAATAGGTGGCGTAAAAATTTACTGACGTTGCTATAAAATATGAAATTCTAAACATCTACGAGTAGGTATGTGTTGCAAATATGTAATGAAATGCAGCATTTCATGAAAGACCTAGACCGTTTCAACAACGAAGAAAAGTTAGTACGTTATTATATATTATAATATATTATGTCTCTAGTTATGTTCCATTCCGATTTTGCCACTGTCTTTTGGAAAACATAGGATAGCAATGAATACATACAAGTTGATTAGTCTTTTAAAGCGTTACTGTAATAAAATTATCATAACATGATCTTTAAAGAAAGAAAGAAAGAAAGAAATAGCGTTAAATAGCGTGTAATAGCGATTTTCAATCTCGACATTTCATGAACTGTGTACTGTTACGCTATATACCTGCGACATGACCGTAGTTAGAAACATACTTGGCGCATACTGTCAACGTTCTCAGCAAGACACCTACAGTTATTTAAATTAGATTAGATACAACGAGAAAGCTTGCTTGCTAGACTTAGATTATGTCGCTAGGAAACTAGAGAAAGTGAGATACAAATAGGTGAAAATGTTGATTGAGAAATGAGAATGATGATGACAGCGTCAGCGTCATGTCATCCGAATAGTCTGAAAAATCTGAGTCTTATACTTATGGTTTTATGGCTACAAATAGGTGATATTTTTATTCTTCTAGATTATTCTACAAAAATACACACACATACCGACGTATGACTGGTTTTATTGAGTCTCCAGTAGCTCTAAAACTTAATCCCCACCAGGATGCCTTTACCATTAACCTGTTATACAAAATTTGTCCGTTTTAAATCAATTTTATTCAGTTATATTACAATATTTGAGCTGGAAAAAATACATGTCACAGATACATCTGTGTTTTGTAGTTGTAAATGCCTCTTTGACGATCACCCATCCAAAGACAAATTGCTTAGCTTTGATACCTACCCTGGATCGGCTATTGATCCATCTGAGAAGTTTATGATCACAAAGGCCTGTACAAACTGTACAGGACACATTGCCTAAACTAAACATCTCCAATGTCGTAAGAGTATCAGGTCAAGTGCATGCGTTACGTACGTACAACACAGAATAGATAATAAGCAATACTACACATACCAGCGGGGTCATTCTGGGGCAATAGATACTGCTCATCCGCAAGAAAACCAGTTACTCAAAAACTCAACACATATAAGCAAGCTGACGACGTCTCAGGAGTCAAGGCTGATGATGGTCAGAGTAGACCTCTAAATGGGGACTACGCGTTGAAAAAAGGAGTCAATCGTCTTTTGGCTTGAGAGAGTGACAATATATGAAGGCTGCAGCTAGTTTAAAAAAAAACCAAAGGTCAGGCTGAGTGATGTACTTAGGAAAACTGATCTATTATATCATGCAACAGGTGGATGGGGGCTAACAATTTTTTATGTCATACGAGGTAAACAAGCAGACGTGCCGATTGATGGTAAGCAGTCACGGTCGCGTATAGATACTTGTAACATCAGAGGTATCGCACAAATACGGTGCCGACCCATTAAGGATCTATTAACTCGACTCTTATGTCGACTCATGTTGTAGCTTCTCGGAAACATTGCGGAAGGTAGCTCATTTCATATTTTGCAGGTGTGAGGCAAGAAAAATCGTATGAATGTGATTTCCACTGATATGTAGATGAACTTTCAGGTTATGGCAGCTGGTGCGATAATAAAAGTGTGACCCTGGCATCAGATCAAATAGCTCTACAGAACACTCCCCATTGTATATGCGATAAAAGATTTTGAGATTATCAGTCACTCTCATCAAGAAGGAGTTGAGAGTCAATGTCGAGTGCGACAGAATTGCCAGCCAGTTCGTACAAACAAAACATTGCAAACGCGGTTGTCAGTGTTAGCACAAAACAAACAGTGGGTTATATAAACTTGCTTAGCTAAAAGAGCCAAACAGTCAAAGGCACAGTGGACACGGTTAGGCAACTCGTACGGCAAAAGCGACTCCGTTTGGAACTCAGCGTAATGTATGAGGTAACTCTGTCAAATTTGATGTCATCGAACTGCATTTCAATACTTTACTCTCATTGTCACAGTTAAATAATTAACTCCTTTAGTCACTGTCGGAGTCGCAATACATTGCAGTACGGTGTCATGCACTTTCGTGAGCAATCTTTATATTAACCCGTACCGCGCAAGAGGCTGAGTAGCCGCGGTTGCCAGAAATGCGAGAGTCCAACCGAATTTTCGAAAACTGACTGGATGTAAAATAAAAAATATTTTTTTTCCTGTCAATTTGACATTGTATGTTCATATATCATATATATTATTCATTGTCTTGAATTGTTGTATGATATTTTCAATTGATAATATATCTAAGTACTCACCATTAATTAAAAAAAAATTAATACTCACAGAATCTCGTGATGCAATTATTATTCTTGAATTTTCTTGCGCCATCACGCACTTGTTGATAATAATATGCTATTTTTTCACATTAAATTACTATCACACCACTTTCACAACAAGGGAGCACTATTTCCGCAACTTTTACACTAACTACTTGACACTAATAGGCAATATTTACTTCAAAAACTAAAACTTTATCGCGAACCATTTTTACGTTATGTTTCCGCCATGTCGGTTTGTCAAACACTGTTTAAACGGGGAAAACCCACTCACAAAGTATAGGTCCCCCCTGACACGGTAAGGATGCATCGACTCTCTAGTGATTGAAGTAAGCTAGAGGCGAAAGAACTTACATTGTCTTTGGAACGTTCATTCGAGCGGGAATAAATTGACGAATAGCGGTAATTTCCTTACGCACCGCTCCGGTGCCTAACGCGCGTCGAGCACTTTTCGCTTACGCCGACATGCGGTGCGTAACACATTCAAAGGGTTAAACATTGTCGGTTGCAGGTTTTAGAAAGCAGAACGCTTTCTTTTTTGAAAAAGTTAATGTTTTCCTTTCTGTTTCCTCTCTTAACTGTGGAGCAGCTATGGCGCAATTAATAAGGCTTTTTTTACATTAATAATTCACACGCGTTTGCCCCTAGACCTTGGCATAAATGTGTGGCCTGGGTCAACCCGAACCGTTTATGGTTTTCATTATAGGTATAAGCAAACTTTAAAATACATTTCGTGATATTTTTGCAGACAGAAAGTTCTCACCAAAGTTGGAATTAAAACAGGAAATAAATGAGAATCGAAGCGTTCTCAAAGCAACTTTTAGCTAAATAATAAGATATTATGTATCTACAAAGCAAAATGACCGAAGCTTTAATAGAGGAAGAAATGCATCCTAGAGACAGTCTGACATAATGACTCCACCATTAATTAGGGTAACTGCTTTATTATTATTTAATTTTGATTTGATTTTAATGCAATAATAATAGGGAAGAGAAAATACAGACTAAAGAAACAAATGGCTTAGAAAATATGTGCGGTTAAAACTCAGTTTGTGTCATACTTTAATTTAAAGTTCATACTAAACTAGACGACGATAACAAGTCATTTGAATTAATTTTAGGTAAGAATCCCTCCATAGCCTTCATTATCATTTCAAACCAGTGAAGCAAAAGAGCACTGCAAGATGTTGATTGCGATCGTTGGTATTTGAGTTTTGACCTGTGGGCCTAGTGCGAGTTTTTTCGTTTGCGTTTACTTACTAGACCGCGTTAGCGTAAACCACGATTTGTATGAAAAAAGAACAACGCCATCTGGCGCCACGTAGATGAAACTGCTCTTATTTCATACAAATCGTGGTTTACGCTAACGCTGTCGTGTAGGTTAACGCAACTGGAAAAACTCGCACTAGGCCCACTGGGCCCAAGACAGTTGGAATCCGTTGCCTTCTGGGCCATATTTTGGCGCATATAAGATTGTGTCTGTCATTCTGACTTTTATCATATTCCTAATGGACAAAAAGAAGAAGAGACAGAGATTATCCATCGAGATACATGTCGAGTACAATACATATAAAGTCACGAACGTGCCAAAAAATGTCCGAACCAAAACTCGGCGCACGCTACGAATTGCGCAGACTTTTTGGTTAGTTACAAGATAACCACGATATGAAAAAACGCCGCGCGATGCCAGACCTACGATGACATAGCGGACAACTAACGTAGAACACTATGCAAGCGACATAACGTCTAAATTGGAGTAAATGTGGCATTGTGAAGTTTGAGACAATGTATGTACAATGACGCTCGGACGTTTTTTGACTGTTTTCACTGAGAGATTGTGACTCTATAGAAATTTTATCATAATTATCTTAAAATTGATTTAATTGTAATTATGCGAGATATTACTAGACATCGACAGTCTCAAATACGCCAGAATCACAAGCTGTGGTCAAACGTATAAAAAGAATGCAGATTGTAATTTTTATGTCTTGATAAAATTAACAACCCCCGGAAAGGATCGCAAATGGCGAACAAAACAATAAAACATTCTGACAACTTAATGAAAGTGAATGTTCTTGACGTAAAAATTAACCGCAAAACTACATACCACCAGCTATTTATATCCTGACCATTCGCTTCTTCAGACTACGCTATGTTATAGCATCGTACTTTTTTTGCCAACACGTGTCATACAAGCGTATCCGTACAGTTGCCCGTATCGCTGATTTAATCATTTTAGTTTAGTAATTGTAAATTACTAATTGTGCAATACTGGGTTGTAAGAATATCGCAAATAGAGTTAGCCGACAGAATAAACATATTTCTTTTCAATTTTAAGTACGAAATATTTGACATGCTCAGTTTTCATACAGTTTGGACCGCTTGTAAAGTCTAGAGACTTAGATATAGATCAGTGGTTGCCGCTCTTTTTATTTAAAAAAAACTTTGTTTTATGTTTATACTTCCGCCTTATTATATTACCTTATATCGATAGGGCAATATGAGGAAAAGTGACAGTCGTATGTGGGAAAGTAGCTATGAAGCTTAATCTGAAAAGACCTTAATGTCTCAGAATGCGTGACTGTGAACAATTAGTTGCGGAGAAAAAAGTCGACTTGTACACATTTATTATTGAAGATGGTTGTTGACCTCTCCGTAAGTAAGGCCTTAAGGTCAAGGGCGTATAATTCGTGGCTTATTTGGCGTTTCGGTCCTCCATCTTGCGTACAGAAGAATTTCATTTGTTGTTACGGGACAATAACTGGATGAAGGTCTGTTTTACGCTTAGAATAACTACTCAGAGAAGGTAGGTTTCCAAACAACGCCTTCTCAAAACTTAAGCTACAAATTAGCTTTGTAGCTTACGTTTCGATTGGTATTTTAAACGATTTAAGCAAGAAAATTAATGGATTACTTGTGGAATGTCACACCATAACTCTTATGCTGCTTTTCTGATTTGTTGTGGTACGATTTCACCGCGCAAATTGTTATAGTAAAATTTTTATATTTTTTTTGGAGCCATATATGACACCATTTGAATGGCTTAAATTTTGCGAATGTAATTGGTTTCTGTGTGTAGTTATTCTAAGGTTTTACGTAACTTTTCCCAGAACACTTTTTAGTGCGCCAACTGGGGACGGAGTCTGAAATGTAACTAACAAGGACGTATAATTTGTATAATAAAACAGGAAAAATAGCTTGGAGCTTAATTTTTGAATCGCTCTTATGATATTTCGCACGAAAACATCATGCGATGTGAACGAACTTTCGAACGAAATCCCAAAGAAAAATCGCAATTTTGAATTCAAAATTATCACTCGCTGTAAACCATTCGAATTTGATTTCAATAGAAAATCTTTGCTTTCGCAAAATATCATAACAGCGATTCAAAAATTGAACCCTTGGACGACTCAATATTATATCAATCGAGCCATTTTATAAAATACCGATTTAATAGGTATACATAGCTGGTTACACAAGGTTTCCCTGTGTCGGAAATGCCACGGAACACACACAAAAACACAAAAATCAACACTTAGACCTAGAGAAGAATCTAAATTCCAAAAACCATTTTAAATCAAGTCAAAGTTACGACCTAAATACCTAAAGCATTCCTTACCGACCGAATTCTTGAGGTATTACCGATGTAACACTTAATTAATTAATTAATTATTTGATAATTAATCTTAATTTATTTGATATTATGACTTTTAAGAAACATTGATTTAGTCAGTCAAACATAAAGATAACATTTATACAAGACGTCATGTATTATGGACAAAGTTATGGACATTTCCTCAGTGTTATGTACTCGTACATACGATTTCCGCACGGAAACAACTTGTGCAATCCGCAATTATCTGAGAAAATTATTAGTAATCGGAAGGTAGTTAACTAAATAACTAATTAACTTTACCTAATCCAGTCTTTTACTAGGTTAGCTTACAAGAAATTGGACATGATTTATTTAAGAACAGAGCCTAGCAAAAATAGTGGCTCACTCCTAATGTTTGTCAAAATGGAAACCAACAAAAAACTTATGAGATCATGTAACTATAAAGGATATTTTACGTAAAAACAACTTGGTTACCTATCTGACATTAGCCAAAATGTCAAGGATTTGCCTGAATGACTCACGCATGGACTTCCTTTTAGTTTGTAACCTATTATTAATAGTTGTTGAAGTGGATATGACCACTTACGTGAGATGCATCTTGCTTCTTTTTGACAAGAATTATGGGTAAAGTCGGAATATGTTGACAGAGCATATTTATGGTAAATAGTGGTTTCGGTAGATCTCAGCTTAATTATAGATATTAAACTGCAAAATAACAGCAGTTAAATTTAAGTGGATAAAAGCAAAAATATTCACAGAACTTTGTATTACTAATACTCGTAAAGTTATAGTACCTTTTTGTATTCTGATATCTTGAGGTAATCAAGGATAAATTATTAGTAACAAAGCTAACCTCGTATCATATAGCTAAAGGTTACGGGTGAAAAGTTTCCACAAGTCACGAGTAAGAGGGCGTGGTAGGCATATTTACCTCCAAAGCTGGTCTTATTACTCCCAAATAACCGTCCAGGGGCTATTTATCCCGCCTGCCGCAGTGCACCGCCGCCGAATGTAATCTATCGTCGATATTGCAATATCTGGTGACCCGTCTGTCTGAATGTTGGCGGGCGTGGCCAGGTGCCGTGGTTGTATAGAACTATGAATATTTTAGAGAGGTTAGTGTTAGTTTTTTTTTTTTTTTTACTGGGCAAGTTCCTTTTAAACTAAACAAAATACAAGCTAAAACTAACACTACAAATACAGTTAGACTGCCCATAGACCGTTGAAGGTCTAAGGTATTAGTGTTTGTTGGGAGCGTATAGTAGAAATTTATTAAGGTTGTTTTTGTGCCCTAGGTGGCCAACAAGCAGACGGGCTGCCTGATGGTAAGCAGTCACCGTCGCCTATAGATATTTGTAGCACCAGAGGCGTCACAAATACGTTGCCGACCCTTTAGGACTCGATTAACTCGTCTTTTGAAGAACCCCATGTTGTAGCTTCTCGGAAACACCGTTGAAGGTAGCTCATTCTACGTTTTGCTGGTATGAGGCAAGAATAATCAATTCAAAGGAAGGAAAGAATGTGGTTTGATTGCTTGGTGGCTTGGTGAGGTTATTCTTATTTAGTTTTTTTATTATTTTGAGGCGCAATACTTCACGAGAAAGATTTTCATCCTGTCATTTTAATTATCTTAGGGGTTGTTTTAGAATGTCCGGTTAACGTTCCGATTAAGCTAATAATAACTTATCAATTAAATAAAAACGGTGCTTGCGTTTCACAATCCTCCATCAGATAAAGTTATATGATTATTTACGGGATATTTACCGTGGTAAAGTTGTGGAATGAGCTCCCGATATCAGATAAAGTTACTATTAAATTATATGTCAGATCAAGTTTCAAATAAATAAATAAATTGTTGGTTAGAGATTTTGATAGTAAAAATGAAAAATGACGTAAGAATGCGGCGTTGCCATTTTATTGTCTAAGTAATTTAGAAATAATTATCCGTATGATGAAAAAGGATTGTGAAACGCGACGTGAGATAACCAAAAGTTTTATCTTCCACATAATGTATGTATATATCGCGACCGATGGGCCAGGATCGTCACACAGTGGGTGCCCGATGGACGACGCAGTCAAGGAAGGCCCAACAAACGCTGGCGTGACGATCTTGACCGATTCCGTAGAAGTTGTCAAGGGGTGGCGGAGGACCGAGATTTATGGAAGGAAATGGGGGAGACCTTTGCCCAGCGGTGGGACAGTATAGGCAAAAAAAAAAATATGTGATGGTTAGTAACTAGGTACTTTAATAGCACATTCTGAAACAAAACTTAACAAATTTCCTAAGTAAAATAATAATAGTAATATGTATATATAAAACACTCAGCCATTACATTTCAATAATAATCCTAAATTAAAGAGATCTGGTATAATACAATAATCAATTCAACGTACAGAGGTTACGTAAAATTGAATTTCACGCCATACTAAATCTACGATAAGTTGACTAGATTCTAGACGAGACAATCTAATTTAGAATCTATTAAGTTTGCAGACGCGTTCAGTACTCCCCCCTCCCCCCCTCCCCCTCCCTCTCCGCCAGTGCTAATACTTTTGAGAATAGGTTTCAGTTTTAGGAGCCCGCTGACCAGGGGCTTTACTGCCAACTGCTAACGCGGTATCAAACTAGCGTTAAATCTGCTCAGTTGGAGAATCACGCGAACGTGAACCTTAACGCGCCCAGATACGGTTTGCGGTTGCATGATTTTCCAACTGAGCGGATTTAACGTTAATTTGATACCGCTTTAGCAGTTGGCCGTTAGGCCCCAGAGATTCCTAGAGAACTTACTCTTTAAAAAAAAAAGATTAAAATTAATGAAAGTAACTAAAAATACTGATTGGGGACATCAGTAAAATTGAAACATTGCAAATATTTTGAGTTATGTTGATAGTCATTTTGGCAAAAGATATACGTTTGGTCAAATTATATTTTTATTACAACTATACACATGCCGTCTTATATTTATGATGACGTCACCTACCCAAAGATCATGCCTGAACCTAAAATAATCTATTGACTACTCTTATCTGACGCTATACGAACATAAACATACACATTTACACCAAACACACAACTAACAATACCATTTGCATCGTTGGGTAAAAATAGTAAGTAGTAACCGATTTCATATCTAAGCGCAATATTTTTCGTATCATCATAGTCAGCCTTTTAACAGTCCACTGCTGGACTTTTAGGCTACCCCCGAAAGGGTGATTGGGCCCATATCCACCACGCTGGCCCAGTGCGAATTGGTGGATTCACATACGCCTTTGAATTCCTTCTCCGTACGTATGCAGGTTTCCTCACGATGTTTTCCTTCACCGAAAAGCTAGTGGTATGAAAATCCGTACATAAACTCCAAAGAGTTCATTGGTACGGGCCCGGGGTTTGAACCCGCGACCTCACGCTTTGAAGTCTAGCGGTCTCCCAAATGGGCTACCACGGCTTTTTCCGTCTAGAATGTAGAAAAAGAAACGATAGAGAAAACGATAAAAAGTTTTCAAAATGTTTTACATTACAAAACTTGTCACGGCAAATTGTTCAAGGCTCCAACCCGAGAGTCTTAAATATACGAACTTAGTTGATTCAGGTTCGGTATATAGCCTTGAAAACTTTCTGGAACTAGACTACAAGTCCATTAAATTTAATCTCTTTCAAGTCCGTTTTCAGAGTCTCGGAAAATTGGCACTTCATTTTCACGACATCACTTTGAATAATTGAGCTTTCGAAAAAGCGCTTCGCTACTGCTATGCTAATGTACGTGACTTGTTTTTATTTATTTTTATTTTACTATAGAAAACAACGTCGTAACATTTTTTCAAATATAATGCTAAGTAATTTTATTATAATAAAATATTTGAAAAAATAAAAATCTCTTAAATGTTTTTTTTTAACTTTTTATTTTTTTAACGCGGATTTGTCCGCCTGTTTTATTATCTCAGATTGATTTTTATCTGAAAACATGTGTCCCGTGTACCCACTGACTTATTTAGTAAGAACAAGGCGAATTCACTTTTTCAATGGTGCCAACTCAGTGGTGCTACCAAATATACTGCGCACCAGTGTGAAGTCAGTTGCTCGACGCCTGCGTAGGAGACCGGTCGTTCCGCATCGCGTTTTTCTTGAAAGTCTCCTTTATTATACAGACACGCATAGTTAGAAGATATCGATGCAAATTTTCAAGTAATAAACATAAATTATGGGACACAATATTCGTATCTAAGAGAGGGCTCTTGATGTTAAGCTCTATTCGTGTACAGTTTTTAACCAAAATGTATAATTTGCTACCATTCTTGGTCTTATTTTTTTGCCAATTCTATACCTCACTAGTGCGAGAACCAGTAGTATCGGAACACAATTTATCGATATACCGATGGCGCACGGTGGCCGGGCGTGCTTCGATGCACCTGTCGCCGCCACTGGTGCCCCTTGTCCCTAGTGACCCGTGCTCCCAATATCCCCCGGTCCCGATGTCCCCTAGTGCGGTGCTGGCGAATGATATATTTTTATCGATAGACCGTTTAATTGCTTTTGTGCCAATATTTTTCGGGGTTTCAGTGAAGGGTGACTTTTGCTTGTGATTAATCACGCGTCTACCTAAAAACAGGGTAATGTTTTTAGGGTTCATGTATGTAAGTTTTTTATTTCATCTAAGCTTCTAAACCACTTCGTTGGTGAACGGTCATCGTAGAAAATGATGCGAATACCCTCATATTCGAATCAATTTGACGGTAGTTGTTAAAATATTGTTCCAACAGAAACCAGACAGCTCATCATCATAATTTGTGCATCTATACTAATATTATAAAGAGGAAAGATTTGATTGTTTGTTTGTTTGTTTGTTTGCATTAAATAGGCTCCGAAACTACTGAACCAATTTGAAAAAATATTTCACTGTTGGGAATCTACACTATCCCCGGGTGACATAGGCTATATCTAAACCCGTGCGAAGCTGGGGCGGACCGCTTGTCTCTAGATAAAATAACAGTACAAAGCTTTGTTTACCTCGACTATTTTAGACTCTAGCTCGCTTATTCATAAAAGCGTAGTTGCTTTGGACGTTATCTCCCTTCATATTTTTGAACTTACCTACTCGTAAAAGATGTTACCACGTTAATATAGAAGTAGGGCGTTAGGGTAGTTTTTAAAACAGCTAGACTCAGTAAGTTCAAAAATTTTAAGAAAGAAAAAGTAATAAACACAACAAAAATGTTTTTTTTTAAGAAAACGGATCCCGGTGTCGGTGGACACAACTCGCCCGGATCCGTGGCTAATTCAAACCGATACCGGGATCCGTGGATACAAACTCAAATTGACTACTCCAAGGCAACTACGCATTTATAAATAAGGAAGCTAGAGTCTAGAATAGTCTAGAAAGCTTTGTCATTTTCATTTAAAAATAGCAATACCCAGTATTAGCATTTCAAGTTTTGGCTAATCTGCAACAGTGATCGTATTTCATTACCTGACATTTCGTTATTAGGTCAAGGCGCAACATCTTACGAATATTAAAATTACTAGGAAAATCTTATACTTGTACTTATTTTCGTCGCTACCAATATTATTAACGTGTCTACATAAATAAACTAGTTAATCTAGTAGATGTAACGGAACCAGGCACCAAAAATAATTTACGTCATAATCCTCGTAGGATACTAAATGCGTTAGAATAGAAAGACAATTTATTGGGAAAAACAGGTTTTGAGGGTTTTTTTTATTTCATTTGTAGATTAACGTGTTTAGCAGCTTATTTTAGACCTGTGTGTTTTTTTATTTTATTTATGCTATTACACGATTTTTTACCTAAATGATTTTTTTTAGGGTGAAGTTTTTTTTTTTTTGATGCGGTTGATTGAATTTTTTGATGTGCATACCTGAAATGATAGTTACAATCAGATAAAAAACTTACTAGCAAGTGCCACAAGTAGCGGCTTTATCACAATAAAAGCCATCTCTTCCGATCCGAGATACGTAGACGAACTAAAGTTACCGACATAGCCTACTGGATTAGCAAGTTGAAATAGCAGTAGACAGGGCACATATCACGCAGAACAGATGGCTGATGTGGCTGAAAGGTTCTCGAATGGAGACCACGGACCAATAATGGCAGCGTAGGATGTCCACTTAAAAGATGGACAGACGATCTAAAAGAGACCGCAGGGAAACGCTGGATGCAGGCCGCTTCAACCGGCCCATTTGGAGATCGATGGCATATCAGCAGTGGACGTCCTATGGCTGAAATGATGATGATGAGCTTTTATCAATTGCCTTACTTATCAACCATTAAAAAAAACTTCTCGTGGGCTTTCCACAAAATACCAACTCCTAGATCCAAAGATGAATCTATACTAATATTATAAAGAGGAAAGATTTGATTGTTTGTTTGCATTGAATAGGCTCCGAAACTACTGAACTGATTTGAAAAATTATTTCACTGTTGGGAAGCTACACTATCCCCGGGTGATATAGGCTATAATCTATACCCGTGCGAAGCCGGGGCGGACCGCTAGTTATAAATAAAGAAGATAAACTTTGACATTAGAATGATGACAGTAAATCACAAGAGCACATTTCAGCACCGACAATATTATGCATAGAGCATGAATATTCATGGTAACTAGACGAGAAGCCAGATGGTATTAGAATATTGTAGAATATGCAGTTGATTAATATCAATGCAATTCTATTTTGATGACTTTGGAGCATGTTTAGAATATCCTTGATATATTTAAAGTGTTTTTCTGGTGTTTGCAAACCTAGATCACTCTACTACATTTAAACGAATCTTTGATCATGATATAGTTTGATCGGTTTCTTCTAGGCAAGCGTGCTCCATCGTAGACCGCATCGTCGCTTAGCATCAGGCGATTTGGCGGCCAAACGCAAGCCTATTATATATTTAAAAAAAGCTATTGCACACACTGACAAATATTCTTACTAGTTCTACAGCTAGTTCTACAAATGCACACTTTAATATTGATTGGCACACAACTGCAAAAACTGTAAATAATGGCCGAGTGTAAGATGGTGACAGATTTCTGTTCATTTCCAACTTAAGCAACGTAGAGCGCGGCCGATACTTGGATGGGTGACCGCATGGGCGTCATGTTGCCTTTTTGCATTACTTTTTGTGTTTTGTGGTGGTACGGACCCCCAGTGCGAGAATCCGACTCGCACTTGGTCGGTTTTTTTACTTATTGTAACTTTTGATTGAATTTCAACGTGTATTTTTTTACAGTGTTTAAATTCGTTTCTAATGAATTTTTATTTCTACTTATGCATAAAGGGTAATTTATTCAAGTGGGCGTGGATTGCCTAAACCGAAACTATGAGGAATAGCGAAAAGTACAAAAAGGAGTATCGGGCTCGATTTTGATCAAAAATAAAACTGCATCATTGGCATTTTGTAAAATCATTAAGCCTAGCCAGCAATCGAACCCGCAAAATTACATTATAATAATTATTGTAATTGCAAACGCTTTGTCGTCAGGCACTTAACTATCGTGGTTGCATCAAACCTTCGATGTTACTAAACAATAGAAAATGGCAGCCCTATTAAGGCTCTTAATATTGTTACCATCAAAACTCTGGGCACGTTTCAACGGCGTTTTCTGGTCACGACGTTAACGCCGTGTTTTAGCGCGATGGTGTAAGGTATAATTGCACTAGGATGCGGCGTACAACTGAGTTTTGACTAGGATCAAAATAAACTTGGCTCTAGTAAAATAACTGAACATAAAGATTAAGTCCTTAGTCCTAGCTCCTTAGTCTTGAGCATCGGCGTAAAGTTGCTAGTCTATCGGTTTTATATCGGATACATTTCGGAGAGTGTGCACGATCTAATTCCCTTCTGCCCATTTTTCTATCGGACTGCCAGAGCGGGCACAAAATATCGAAACCGCTTTATGGTTGATATTCCGAAAACCCGTACGAAGCGCTTTGATTCCATATATTGTGAGAACTGCTAGTCTGTGGAATGCGCTGCCTGAATTGTTGTTTCCCGATAGTTACAATCTGGGTTTTCTTTTAAATCACGAGTGAATCGGTTTCTTCTAAGCAAGCGTGCTCTACCGTAGACCGCATCATCGCTTAATATCAGGCGAGTTGGCGGACAAACATCATCATCATCATCATCAGCCAGAAGACGTCCACTGCTGAACATAGGCCTCCCCCTTTAACCTCCACACTGAACGACAGCCTGCCTTTTGCATCCACTGGATGCCAGCGACTCTTACTATGTCGTCGGTCCATCTAGTGGGAGGCCTACCTACGCTGCGTCTTCCGGTTCGTGGTCTCCACTCAAGAACCTTTCTTCCCCATCGGTTATCGGTTCTCCGAGCGATGTGGCCTGCCCATTGCCACTTCAACTTGCAAATTTTAACAGCTATGTCGGTGACTTTGGTTCTTTGGCGAATATCCACGTTTCGGATTCTATCGCGCAAAGAAACTCCGAGCATAGCTCTCTCCATTGCCCGCTGTGTGACTCTGAGTTTTTCCAAAAGGCCAACAGTTAAGGACCACGTCTCAGTACCATATGTCATCACTGGCAACACACACTGGTCAAAGACCCTTGTCTTTAGGCACTGTGGTATCTTGGACGAGAAGATGTCACGCAATTTCCCGAACGCTGCCCATCCGAGTTGGATTCTTCGGGCGACCTCTTTGCCTAAGTTGGACTTACCTAACTGAACAATCTGCCCAAGATAGGTGTAATGGTCAACAACTTCGAGAGTATCGTTCCCAACGACTACCGGCACGGGTTCAACATGGACATTGGACATGATTTTTGTCTTGTCCATGTTCATTTTAAGACCCACCTGTTGGGAAAGGCTACTGAGGTCGCTGAGCATCGTATTTAGGTCCTCCAGCGACTCTGCCATGATGACTATATCATCGGCAAAACGAAGGTGAGTGATGTATTCGCCATTGATGTTGATGCCTAATCCGTTCCAGTCCAAGAGCTTGAAAACGTCCTCCAATGCGTTCGTGAACAGTTTCGGAGAGATAACATCTCCCTGTCTCACGCCTTTCTGCAATTGGATTGGTTCCGTGCTCTCGTCCTGTAATCGGATCGACATGGTGGCGTTTCTATACAAACACTTCAACACTTCGATATACCTATAGTCGATATGACAACGCTGGAGGGACTGTAATACTGCCCAGGTCTCGATGGAATCAAAGGCTTTCTCATAGTCCACAAACGCCAGGCATAATGGCCGATTATACTCCTCAGTCTTCTGTATAATCTGGCGGAGGGTGTGTATGTGGTCTATGGTGCTCCAGCCTTTACGGAAACCGGCTTGTTCGGGAGGCTGAAAGTCATCAAACCTGCTTTCGAGACGGTTCGTAATGACTCTAGAGAACAACTTGTACACATGGCTCAGGAGTGAGATGGGTCTATAATTCTTCAATAAGGTGTTATCACCTTTTTTGAAGAAGAGCACCACCACACTCCTGTGCCATGCTTCAGGCGTAGTACCATCGAGTATGACGGAATTAAATAACTTCTGGAGGACTAACAGTACCGGTTTTCCACCCGCTCGCAGTAGTTCTGTCGTGATTCCGTCATCACCCGGTGCCTTGTTGTTCTTAAGCTGTTTCAGAGCCATTCTAATCTCGTACAAGCTGATGTCTGGGATGTCCTCAGTGTAGTGTCGGGTCAGTTTAGCTCTCTTGTCCTGAGCTGTACTGACAATAGGCTGTCGTGTCGAGGTGTACAACTGTCCGTAAAACCTCTCAAGCTCTCTCAGAATCTCCGACTTTGACGAAATGATACTGCCATCCTCGATCTTCAGCTTTGTCATTTGGCTTTTCCCAATAGAAGAATTTTTCGCGAACACTTTCGAGACCTGGTTCCGCTCAATTGCATCCCTAATACATCTTGTATTGTAGGAACGCAGATCGTGTCGCACCGATTTCGAGATTCGTCTATTAAGTTGGCCATATTCCGACATATCAGCTGAAGATTGCAGTCTCATCTCAGTCCGGTCCTTCATTAGCTTAATGGTTTCGTCTGAGAGCTTCTGAGGTCTTTTTCGGGGTGGGGTCTTAAAGAACTTGGACCCCACTGCTTGGACAGTTTCCACCAGCCCATTGTTTAATTCGTCCACAGTTCCGCTTTCGGCAAGGCCCTGGAAGCGATTATGCAGTTCGAGTTGGAAGTCATTTGGGTTTTGGATTTGGGCATGACCAGGACGGAGCGTGGACTTCACCAGACGCGACCTCTCTAGCTTGATGTTGATATTCAATGTGCCTCTGACAATACGGTGATCACTACCGGTTTTCACCCTGCTGATCACGGAGACATCATTGAATATTCGCTTCTTGGTCGTCATGATGAAGTCGATCTCATTTTTGGTCGAACCATCTGGGCTCATCCACGTCCACTTTCTGGATGGTCGCTTCTGAAAGAAGGAGTTCATCAAATAGAGTTCCTCCTTCTCCATGAAGTCGACCAGCCGCTGGCCCCTCGGATTCCGCCGTCCATACCCATATGACCCCACTCTTAACTCATCGACATTCCGTGTGCCCACCTTTGCGTTAAAGTCACCCATAACAACGGTGAAGTATGTTTCGGAGGAATGTATGGCTTCGGATATCTCCTCATACAGAGCCTCTACTTCATTGGCGGACAAACGCAAGTCTGGTATTAAATAAAAAAATCAAAATAAAAAACATGTATTAATACTTCAGGGTGACGAGTACAATTCATTGCTGGGCAAGGTTTTAAAATGTTGAAGTTATAAATTCTGGGTGGGACTGAACTGTCATGAGCAAGTGTGACACTTACCACCAGGCGAGTGATTTGCACGTCTCTTTAATAAGTCGCAAATAGTCGTACCAACTCTAGTGGTGATAGATGGTTGGTATTTTGATGATTTTGGTTGTCGGTGATTGGTCCTGGCCCGGTCCTTACGAAGTAATATAAGTCAATGATTCCATGTGTGGTCAAATATATTATTAAATACTAGCAACGCGCCCCGGCTTCGCACGGGTGTAAGTCTTATTTTTTTACACCTTGATACCCGGGGATAGTGCAGCTTTAATTTTTCAAATCGGTTCTGTAGTTTCAGATCCTATTTAATTCAAACATACAAACAATAAAAATCTTTCCTCTTTATAATATTAATAGTAAGTAGATTTTTCTCGTGATAGTGCGGTGCGACCTTTGATGCAAAATTACTGGAATCTTGGGCAATAAGGCGTGATGGACAATGAATTGAGAAGGAAGGGCTCAGGATGCTATAAACTGGTAGACGTTGCTTGATCGAAGGCTTACCAGTCTATTATTAAATAATGGAACATGCTTTATTATTATAACATCAGAAAAACTAAAAGGCTTTATAAATTGAAGCATGTTTTTAGATTGAAATTTGATAAAAAGGTTAGAAGGTGGGAAGCGAAATAAAGCAGGGCTTTAGCTTTAAGAACCTTGCATATAACAGCATTTTTTACTTTTGAACATTGTACACTTTTGCCTATGTTCCCATAATATTTAATTTTTGTTTGTTGGAACTTTTAAAACAAAAAGTGCGTTTGTACGCGCACAATTATCTAAATGTCACTTTGTTTATTAATACCTACCCTTAAAGCTTTTCTAGAAAATCACACTAAGTTATGATTGGTTTAATACCTATTTGAGGAAAACCTTTTTTGAAGTCGGTTGAAGATTAAAACCAGCTGGATTATTATAGCAGTTTGACTGTGATCGTATGCCATCCAATTCGAAACTATTTACTCGCATGCGCCTGAGCGAGATCTAATCGAACTAACATTTGACCGCGATCTCGCCTGATGGAAAGCGATTATGGAGCACGTTTGCCTAGTAATTGTAATGCTGCGGAACAGTCAAATATTGATCCATTGTTTTGCTGTCTAATTAAGAAAGAGGAGGCAAAACGATTGGTGTGAATAAATGGCATTTCGACCAAGTAAGGGTGACGCCTTGCCGTTCGTCTGGACCTCCGGTAATTAAAAGGTGATAGAGGAACAAATTCGTGAAGTTCCGTTGCACACTCTCCGTGGAAAATTCTATAAAAAGTCTCACAAAGTTCTCTTGGTGGCAGTAAATTCCATCCCCTGCCATCCAAAACTATCAGATTAAAGTAATTAATCCAAACACCCAGCGCCTGATATCGATTGTCATTCCACGCGTGACACAGCCTTCGGGTACGTGTAACTTTGACCAAGTTAAGCTGTTAAGTTCTAGATTTATCTGTTACATCACATAGTTTAAAACGGCAGTAAGAGAAGACTAGATGTGAACTTTGGATTTATTTATTTCCTGGTAAAATACATTGTACCTTACCATTGTTCCAACTATTGTCATGTTGTTGTGTTTCATGTTTTAGACAACAGAACATAATGATAAATCTCTATCTCTACATAGAATAAATTGAAGTCGCTTTCCGCGTATGTCTGTCTGTATTGCCGCTAACTCTTTCTAAACCACGCAACGGATTCTGATGCGGTTTTCACCATCAGTTAGATACATTTTCACGAAAGGTTTATGTATATAACTAGCGACCCGCCCCGGCTTCGCATGTAAATTACGGCGGGCGGGCGGGTCGCTAGTAAAAGATAATTACCACCAAAATATCCATAAAATAGTTTTTGTGATGTTCAAAAATGTACATACTCGTAACTGTACCAAGTTTTTTTTAAATTTTAATGGAAGTAAGTGCCTTTATTTACTAAACAAAATACAAGCTAATACTAACAAATACAGTTAAACTGCCCGTAGACCGTTGATGGTCTAAAGACAATCCAAATGCTCAAGCCCACTACCAGTTGGCAGCGTACCCAGCATCCTGGCAGCATTACCACGCTGAATGGCAATGCTTATGCGTTGAGCCAGAAAACGCCAGCATTTGTGATTGTAATCATGTTTCACTTCAAAGTGTAAACCTTGTGTGTGTTTCGGTAACCTATGTAACCTTATATGTTATTCGGTAACCCTGATTTTATCATCTTTGCCCGACCGAATAATATTGCGAAACTTTGTGCATCTGTTTAATAGTTGAGATTATGTTATGTTATTATGTTGAGAGTAGAGAGTGAGAGGGATTAAAAAAAAAGTTTGTGTGTTAAAACATAAGCTATTTTATAGCCGACGATAAAAAGAGTAGGTTATCTACTCGACGGGTATATTATATATGTTTTTTTAACTAGGAAAAGTTAAAAATATTTACAGGATGACGTTTATACCTAAGGTGTAACCGGCACCCAGTGTAAATAAGTATGTTACTAATTTATTTTTATGTTTACTTTTTTTTTTGTAAAATTTACTGCAATTATTAACAAGATTTATTTTTTGTAGAATAAGTTGCAAATAAGCGAAACCACCTAATGGTAAATGGTCACCGCCGTCTATAGATACCCGCAATACCAGGGTCAATTTGTAACATTGCGCTGGTGTGGAATTTAAACGATTAAAAAAAATTAAATTATTCATGTCTATTGATCCTCTTTCACTGGTGTCTATTAAACTTCAAGCTCGACGTAGTGAAACTGTGGTTTCGATCCGCAGTGTGGTTTTAACTACATCAACTAAGTCGTTAAGGATCGACTGCTTGTTAGTTAAGGCGCTGCAAGCGCGGATATCCAGACTATAAAGGCTACAGAAGGCTAATATCACATAAAGCATTTTATTATTAAATTATATTTATAGTTATTACAAATTATTTTTATAGTTTTTCGATACTAATTTAAATTAATCATGTGTATATATATGAAATAAATGAATTTAAAAAAAAAAACTTATTTGATAGCCAGCTGGAAAAACATTGTTTTTTTTAATACTTTATTGCACACTTACAAATTAAGTAGATATGTACAATTGGAGGACTTAATGCTAAACATTTTCTACCAGTCATCCACCAGGTTGGAACAAATGGTAGGTAGGCGTGCATCAAAAACACCTTTATACCTTTTAATTAAACACTTTTATCGAATTTTATCGCGTATATTTTAAATTATTTAAATTCCTGACGTTTCGAACACTTTGCAGTGTACGTGGTAACAGGTAGACAAGACGACGCATGTCTATAGAAGTTACGAATTTATTTCAAGTACCGACAATGATTTTCAATCAAAACATTCCCTATGTATGCAGTATAGTCTTGTAAAATACATCATGCCTTCACATATTTACATTCCTGGTGTAGTGTGTTGATACCCAAACTAGGAAAACCTGTGATATGGGCATACCAATAATTCTTCTAATGTCTGAATGAATCAAATCGTCTTTTGTTTTTTAATACACCCACTTAGTGATTTTATATTCTCACAAATGTTGAAATGCGCAAACGAGATAACAGTGAAATTTGACCTGCCCCTTAAATATCATCATTATTAGTCTACCGTTTTCCCACTGCTGGGACTCAGGCCTTCTCTCAGAGAAAGAAAGAGAGAGAGAGAGAGGATGGGCTCTAAGGCTCTATGCTGGCCCAGTGCATGTTAATGAATGTTATAAATGTCTTTGAACTTTTGAGGTTGATGGACATACTGGTTTCCTCACGATGTTTTCCTTCGCCGTTTTTAAGCAAAAGCATCGAAACTGCACATAATCTATTTAAGTACTATATAAGTAATTGCAGGGCCCAAGATCGAACCGGATGACGTCAGATTGTAAAGTGCAAATGCGACCGGTTAGCCACCATCGCCCCTTAAATATACTGAGGTTGAAATTACCCAAATATGTTAAGCTAGCATATGTCAAATGTTGCATGTTGCAGTTTACTTTCTGTATATAATTTTTCTGTTGAAGTCATCACAATCAAAATGGTAATTGTTTCGCCGCAGGAGCCACAGGCGTGTGAAAGCTCAAGTGTTCGAAAGCTTACAGTATCCTTATTTATCTACTTTAGAGATCCAATGTAATCCTATTACAGTGAGTTGGCGCTTTTATAGCAACGGTAGCAACTTTCTTCTTTTTTTGTCGGTTAGTAAAATTAAAACACAAAAAATACTTCTAATGCAATTTTACAAATTCCTAAGGTATTGGCGTAATAATTAAGTATACGTGTATATGTCTGTTAATTTAAGACCACGCATGTAAACCAAATACAAACGAGGCCCCAAACCATCCCCTTGATTTAGTCCTAAACTGTAATCAAATTCCAAAGTAACCGAGACCCTAGTTTCCTGTATAACTATTTGTCACCCTGCGTGCTTGATTACGCGTAACCTAGTCCCTATACCGAGTAGAAAAATTACAGAGGAAAAGTTCAAAACTGTAGGTACTTCACTACAAGCGTAACGCTGCGTGCCGTGATCACGCTGACAGGATCACGTACAAGAGAGGCAAGATAATGCATGGAGAAGCATGCATGGATGGATAGATATTTATTGTAAAGTATAAAAACAAATAAAAAAATGGCCAAATGCGAGTCGGTGACAAATTTCTGTTCATTACTAAGTTCTCCACGTAGCAGACACAATTCAGCGTCGAATGACGTTTTTAGTGTTTCGTGGCAAGATTGTACAAAAGGAATTATTTTAAAAGATTGTAATCGCTTGTGGAATTATTGCGCATTATAACTAAAAACATGACAACTAGTATATATTTTTTATTATAGACTTGCGTTTGACCGCCAACTCGCCTGATGTTAAGCAATGATGGTGTCTACAGTGGAGCACGCTTGCCTAGAAGAAACCGATTCACTCAACAAGTGCTCAAATCGTGAAAGTTTAAAAGTTACATTTAAAAAAGTTATCTAAATGATAAAAAGTAGAAATTGTGCAAGCGAGAGAGTTGTGACGCAGATATTTTAGTCCGGTCTTTCTACGCTTTAGTGCTACTGGCGTGCATAGTGTAGCGGCGTTCGAGCTGTTTCTCTGTAAATCTTCTACTCAAAGCTCTAACTACTCCCCTGGTACTCTAACTAACTACCCCCGCTAATGAGCCTTAGCTGAAATAGAATACGTGGTAGTGGAGTAATTTATATTCTAGAATGGTGTTTAATATCCTCCGATATTTGTAATGTTAATTAATGAATATGCGTATTTAATTACCTAGAGCAAAATTACGTTTTCCTATTGTTTCTAATATATTTGATGTAATTTGATAATAAAATTATAATAATTATGATTATTTACGGGATATTTACCGTGGCAAAGTTGTGGAATGAGCTCCCGATATTTTGGCGCAGTTACATGCACCATGTTCACGGGAAGACATATTAGAAGGGTAAGTCTTTCCGTGAACATGATGCATGCAACTGCACCGAAATATCAAGAGCTCATTCCACAACCTTACCACGGTAAATATCCTGTAAATAATCATATAACAACCGTATTAGTGAACAACCGTGATAGTTTAAAACATAATTTGATAATAAATAATTAAATACTAATAACGGAAATTTTGTTGTACCATTTTAACGTTAAGCATGCATAGTATGCATAGCATACGTCGGCTATGCATGATCTAATTTTTCTTGCCCATTTTTCTACCGGACTGCTAGGATGGGAACGAGAAAACGTCACTTTATGTTTGATATTCCAAAAACGCTTTGATTCCAGTTTTATTGTACGAATTGCTAGTCTGTAGAACGCGCTGCCTGAATGGGTGTTCCTCAATAGTACCAATCTGTTTTTGTTAAATCGGTTTCTTCTAGGCAAGCGTGCTTCGGCAGTAGATGCAAAAGGCAAACTTTCGTTCAGTGTAGACGTCTTCTGGCTGATGATGATGATGATGAAGCGTGCTCCATCGTAGACCGCATCTTCGCTTAACATCAGAGAAGGTGGCGGTTAAACGCAAGTATATTAGGTATAATATATTTATGATTTACAAAAGTGTTTGTTATTTCACAACGAGGACAAAACTTTACGACGGGGAAAGTAACAAATTAGTGATAAGAAAACCTTGTCTGGACCTGTGATAGTGATAAAAATATTTACCTTATTTTTCCTGTATGTTTAAGCAAAGTTTGTACTAAAAGTACCTCCCTAAGTAAAGGTACAATGATCAAGTTTTATTATTTTTGGTGTCTAGACACTTTTTGAAGCGACCACATCACTAATCTCTACATAGTATAAATTAAAGTGGCTTTCCGCGTCTGTCTGTTTTCTGTATGTCTGTATGGCCGCTAACTCCTCCTAAATCACGCAACGGATTTTGATGCGGTTTTAACCATCAGTTAGATACATTGTCACGGAACGTTTATATATATAACTAGTGACCCGCCCCGGCTTCGCACGTAAATTACACCCGTGCGAAGCCGGGCGGGCGGGTCGTTAGTGTAAAATATAATATGCTCTATTTAATTCAGTTTTAATGTTTTATTTATAATTTGTTTTACTGACATTTGAAATTGTATTTTTGCCACAAAATAAATTATGTCTATGTCGATGTGTCTAGTAAAATGTTGCAGATATTTACGAAATTTGTTTGAATTTTTTTTTATCAAAAATTACTTTACAAAGTTGACTCCAAGCAAAGAAGCTTACCTTTAAGCAGCAGCACATAGTTCTTCTTATCTTCCCCGCCCTTCGGGTACTCCCAGTCAATGTCCAGCCCATCGAAATTCCTATCCCTCAGGTAAGGGATTGCTGAGTAGATGAACGTCTGGCGCGCGTACCGAGAAGCTGACATCTCCTTGAACTTCTGGGTGCCGAAGGACCAGCCACCTGAAAAATTAGCGTTATTAAAAAACACAATGATAAGGAATACAATAAGGAGTGACATAATATGGTATTGAGACGTGGTCCTTAACCGTTGGCATTTTGGGAAAACTCAGAGTCACACAACGGGCAATGGAGTTTTTTTCCGCGATTGATTCTGGGGTGCAAGTACCGTTCTTTTAGCGATCGTCAAATTGACAGTTGGGATCGTCAAATTCGATAATATGCCATTTTTTCAGTACTAGCTGTGATCGATTCTATGGCATTTTAGCGAATTTGACGATCGATAAAGAACGGTACTTGCACTGCTGGTTCGTGTATATTCGCTAAAGAAACAAGAGTCACCGATATAGCTATCTAATTTAAAAGTCAGAAGGTAGGTTTAAGAAAAAAACATTTAAAAAAAATACAACCGAATTAAGAACTTATTCCTTTTTTAAAGTCATTAAAAAAGTGAGGTTGGCGCCATTGTTTTTTTCTTAGTCTCAAAATATTAGCACCAAATTATAAATTCAACGTCTCTTCAAAGTTTGTTTTAGCGTTAAATAACGAACAAAATAAATATCCACGATTTTGTGTTTACAATACTAGCTCGATCATAACTAACGCAATATTCCACACGGCCAAGTTACGCCACGAACAAAACGATACATTCATAGAAACAATAACCTAAAAGGTAACTACCGATATCTCCAATTAGTAGAGATAATTTCGCAACTAGTGCTGCGAAAAACATGTTCAATACCGTTCACTCTGCGCTGGGTTGATGAACGTGATAATTATACAGGTCCAAGTTCAGTAGCTCATGTTGGCACAAATTATCGATATGAGTAATCGAGATATACCGAACGTGTCATACCAAAATTATCGAGCGATTTAGCGTGTCTAAGAAGCACGAAAGAAAGTAAGAAGTAAGCTCGTGGTGTCAACTCTATTGTACTATTTTAACCGACTTAAAACTCTGACTTTAGATTCTCAAATCGCTCTGATTTAATAATGTGTGTATTACTGCGACGTTTTACTTATTTTATAATCTCTTGAAGTTGTCCATCAAAATTTCATTATTTTTGGTTTTTTAAGCAGCTCTAATAACATGAATTATTCAGATATTTATTTTACTTCTTAAATTTACGTTTTTTTACAATATTTCCTATAAAAACAAAATATTATAAAAAAACCTAAACCTAGAGTGCCGCCGGCAGCGGGGCAGGGCCCAAGCTACCGGTGGTTAGGGCTGCAGAGTGAGGAACCTCCTGACAATACGTGCCGTGTCCAGGATTACCGCCTTCTGCATCTGACCCTTGACCCAACCATCTAGCGAGAGCCTCTTAAGATGTTGGTCGAGGCTCTTCGCTATAAGACCGTTCACCGAAACGACTATCGGGACAATGATCGTCGAGTCAACATCCCACATGGCGGTAACCTCGTGAGCTAAGTCAAGGTACTTGCTGAGTTTGTCCTTCTCGGCCTTCACGAGGTTCACATGAATTATTATTATTATGTTGGAGCGCTTGTTAATTTGGTGAACGCATTTTTTTTCCAGTGCTTACTAATTATGGAGTCAGGTTTTTATTGATTATTATCTAAACTGAACTAAATTTGACTGCTCTAATATTGATGGCGTCGATTCTGTCATACCACTCACTAAACTAAACCAATCTGACAAGACAAAAATGATCTGCCTCTCTTCTCATTTTAATATGTGAGAGAAGGATGGCAACAATTTAAGAGCTGTCAAATTTAGTTTAGTTTAGTTTGGAGTACATCAGAATCGACACTACTATCTTTTTCATACACATTTAGATAAAGTCCTGTAAGATAAGTTTAGTTCAGAGAGGTTAATAAAGACGACACTTTTTCTCGAATTCGGGACATTTCGCATTTTGTAAGTCAGAAAATTTTACGAAATTTTATGACAAAAATCTTTCTAAGTTTGGGCTGTACTCGCCCCTGTCGTTTCGATTCACCCTATTTTTAGGCTTACCGTTTTTAAAACTTTTAAAATTCTATTCACGGTACCCACTTACATAACACGTGTGAAACTGAGTTACTCACACCATTTATAAGTGTACTGTACACACGTTCTTTGCTCTTATGAAAGTGGCGCATGTTTTTGTCGTAGTTCCCGTGAATACAGGTGAAAATGAGCGCAGTAGGCGTGGGATAGTTTGTAGTGTTGTGAATTTGCGACCGATTTGTTGGTTACTTATCGGTATTGTTTTAGGTATTCATATAACTCGATTGTTTTTTAATTTTTTCGTTTTTCATAATAGGTTTGTACTCCAATCTTGCCTGATACCCAGCACGTTTAGGCAGAAGGAACCTGTTTATGTGTTACTTCATTATTTGGGATAGTTGTTTTAATAAGTTAATCAAAAAACTATACATTAGAAAAGTATAATATAAAAATGGATTAAATAATTTATTTCGTGAGTTCAATGTTTTATTAGTTTCATCAATTATATCAATATACTGATCAAAAACTTCTCGTAACTTATATGACTTGACTTATTATAAAAATGAAATAGTTGTCATATTGTTACGACTCGATTATCTTCACTACCGATGCCGTAACAGCTTGTAACTGTTGCAAATATCTAATTATAACACTGTTCTACTTTATGCTTATTGTTTTGCATACGCTTTGTATGACTCAGATAGTGTTTTGATTGCATTAGTTCACAGGGTCCATTTAATACTGCACAAGTACTGACGGATTATATAACTTCAAGCACGAAAGTGCCATAGTCATAGTTTGTCATAAATTATGTTTCATACTTTTTATAACATCATAACAAACACAAAATATTGCGACTCATATCTGTCATAAAATAGAAACTCATCATATTAAGTGTCGTTACTTTTACATCTACAATGGTGCTTTTACATCGGATTATGTAAGTTGAGAAATATTATTTTAACTCATTAGAAAGTTGTCAAGACATGTAAGATATTACTTAGACGAATGGTGTGCTGTTATAAACTTTATTAGGAGTAATTACAGGTTTTGTACTGTTTATTGCATGTAGAATGATTGATTGGGTAACTCGAATCATTCGATCAATTTTGGTTATCTTTGGCTAAGCAACTTTATGGCGACGGGATTGCACATGACATTAATAACCAATCAAGATTTATTTAAATGGATTCATAATAATTAAAATCTTTACAGCAATGTACAAAATTGAATTTAAAAACTGCTTAACTAGTAAAATAAACGTTTATTCTCGTTTTTACTACTAAAATAAATAAATAAAATGCACACAACTCCGTATCACACATCGTATGAATATTTATTGTTATGCTATTTGGAATTTTTGCTACTGGGGCGTTTTAAAATGATAACCCTATTGAGACACCATGTATACCCAAACTTCTTGATTCGAAATAAGACATTTTGGAAAAGGTTGTCGATTAAAATTCATCGATAACTATGTATCAGAACGGTGTATCACATCCTTACTCCATTGGTTTCAGAACTTTGTTTGTGGTTTGCTCTATCGCCAACTGCCGCCTTGTGGTTAAACAGACTGTCTATTCTGTCAATGAATAATGCAACACTGGTGTTACAGAAAGCTAAAGTTTTGTTACTTCACCGTTTATTACTCTGTCACATTACGAAACTTTGAAATTAGTTGAGAGTTCTGAACAAAGTGGTTTAATATTTACAGAGACAGAGTTTTCACTTTAAATGGTACTTTGTCATAATATTCAACTTTTGACTTATCTCAAAAGCAGCGAATAAAGTCAAAAACAAGTAGGTATAGAAAAAAATACGATCTGAATCCGAAAAGTTACTGCAGTTTTATACAAATGTCTTTGCCAGTCTCGAGTTTGATTTAGGCGTAATTGAAATTAAAGTAATAATAAGAAATTCTGCTTACCAATAGCCAAAAGCGTCTTCAATTTAGGATTGCCCTTCTTCAACGCGTTGATTCTGTCGTAGAGCCCGGTTTTTCCATCCTTGGTCTCATCGTTAGACTCGAAGGAGCTAAGCTTGCCTTTCTTCAGCCAGCCGAAGGCGAAGATCATGTGGGTGCAGAGATCAGGCTGGATGTCTTCTGGCGTGAACTTGCCAATTTTGGTGCGGTACTGCGACCAGTTGGTGTAGTAGCAGACGATCTGATAAAGATTTACAAGTACTTACATTAGAATTCATATCTACTATAAAAATTAACACATTATGAAAACAGACAGACAGCAGTATAAATATCAGAGAAGCCTGTGTCAACGGGTGAAGTGCTGTATGTTGATAATAATAATACATCATCAGTGATTATATATTAACTAGGACAGGAAAATAATGAAACATCATCAAAGAAAGACTTTTGGGAGATAGCGATCAGAAGCTTAAGACACGGGGAATATTAATTAAAATTAGTATTAATTAGGTCACAGTTTAAATAATTAATTTTATAGTTTGGGTCGTATTATAATTTGTTTGACAGAAAACGGGATCTTGGGAATAGTTGCTGTAATTATTTTATTGGCTAATTTACTCCTGATTAAATTTCTTATTGCTAAATTTGTTTGGAACAAAAAGTAATGTTTTGTAATATATTTAACTAACTTAAATTTGCAGCATTTTATTTTGCATTTCTCACTTTTTTCTTTTCCTTTTTTTTTCTCAATTATATTTTACTTTTATTAACCAAAGTTGTGGTTAATAAAATTAAAATATAATTTTCAAATAACGAAAAAAAAAACACGAGAAAGTTTAATAGCAGTCTAAATAATGAAAAGTGAGAAATGCAAAATAAAATGCTGCAAATTTAAGTTAGTTAAATATATTACAAAACATTCCTTTTTGTTCCAAACAAATTTAGCAATAAGAAATTTAATCAGGAGTAAATTAGCCAATAAAATAATTACAGCAACTATTCCCAAGATCCCGTTTTCTGTCAAACAAATTATAATACGACCCAAACTAACTTTACCATTGCATTTTGAATTGAGATAACTTACAATAGATAAGTTTCGAGGAACATTGTCCAAGTTTCTAATTCAGATACATGTTTATAGTTAGTTGGGTTTAGTTTGCAAATAGTATGGAATGTAACATAAGTAACTATGATTCACACTAATGTCTTATTTGTGAGCAAGATTAGTTTTATACAGGGTTATATACAAGAAAACGGTGATACTCCACGACACTATATTTAAAGTCGTGTCAAAAATTAACTGTCATTCAAATGCATCTAAATTTATCAATGGGTCGTATAGTATCATCTTAGTGCCACTATTTAGTGTAACCTAGTATAATGATCTGATATAAATAGATGATGAGCTTTCTAGTTTTATTATTGTTATTCAGTTTTAAAGGCATTGTAAAATAATAGTGACAAATTGAGACTTGTATGCGAAAAAAAATCTGCGAGGAATTTCGATTTATCATAGCCAAAACATATTTTTTGTGAGTATTACTAATTTTGGCTTTATTAGTTTTAGCTCCTACTGCTTTTTAGTTTTGAATTATCTGATAAAACCTATGCATTATAACATCAATTTTTTAAGATACTATGGTACCTAGTCTACATACATATTTATTTGGACATGAAAATGTTACATATTTGGAATAATTTAACTAAACTAAAGTCAACACTTAAAAATACACTAATATAATAGACTGCCTACAGGCATCGTTCCCAATATGCTGGTGGCATTGCTACGTTGAATAACATGACGCGTTACTCAAGGTACCATCCAGCATTTTGGTCACAAGATGCTTCGAGGTTATAGAATTATTTACATGCCTGAAATGTAAATAATTCTATTACCTCTCTTACTCAGCATTTTCAGCTTATTGTGAGCAACTTGTGAGGATAAAATTATTGAACACTACTGGCTAGTATTCAAGGACGTCAACTTAACTTTTGCGTTCGATAAGCTCGTTCATATCCGCGTTATATGTAGTCCTACAATTCTATGCTTAGCATTTCAGAAATAGCCGCTGACACATCTATTTCAATGTAATAAGAGTGATTATTCTTCAAATTACATAGAAATATGCGGATATTAAAGTTTATTGCAGTGTGTATCGCAAGGTTCCGTATTAGGACCACTGTCTTTTACATTATGAACAGGAGACGTTTTGCCTTTCTAAATACTTATATTGATTAATAAGGTCAAGGACATAAAATAATGATCAAAAAGGTTAATTTAGTCATAATTACGCACATGACTAAAAATATAATATTTATAAATAGTTATAATACAACGTGGTTTTGATCTGAATAATAATTGTGTAATTATGTTCAATAAACCTCAATTAGTGAACCAATGTTCATAAATTAGAATAATCATCATAGTTCAAAAAGGTAATTAAAGGTGGATAATTATCAAGCAAGATTAAAATTAAATATGTGCTTTTTGTGTTTTTAGAACATATAATTTTACCGTAATCATCAGAAGGTAAAATCGATTTCTTCTTCTTGATTAATTGTTTGATATCTAATGTTGATGCCGTGACTTAAATTGTTTTTAGGGCTCAGTTACCTATCCTGCCCCACCTCGTCACATTCTCATTTAAATTCAAAACTACCTCAGAATGGATATTCGACGATAGATTTGAACAATTCCCAAACTTAATAGCGGTAGGTTATAGTCATTTTCAAAAAGCATGTCACTTGAAAACCACCACCAACAGACTTAGTAGACATAGTTTTCACCGGTAGTTTTCATAATAGCAGTTATCTATAATTTTTCCGCAAAAGGTAAATCTTTAATTTAGTTCTGTGACGGCTCTTTTAATATTTATGAATCACGTTATATTCTATCCTATTGTCAAACTACCTGTCAAGTCTCATACTATTTGAAAGCATGTTTTTTTTGCTATTTACTTTTTGCTATAGTCCCTTTTTCCCCCTCCATTTTTATTTTTCCCTCTTCTTGTTGCCCTGCGTTAGGCTATTTTATAACAAGTTTATTTACCTTATATCCATCTTTGTCTTTATGATGATCAGTGGTGACGGAGTTATCTATCGCCGCAGAAGACTTCCGACTCGCAATGTTGGGCCGACCACGGATCTTGGGCCTGTTCACACTTGCCGATATCACCTGGTCGGTGGTTCTGGATACGCTGGTTGACACTGATGTTGACACTTTCGACGGTTTCCGGAGTCTTCTTCGTGTGGCTGAGGAATAAAAGGTTTTCATGTCAAATTGTGTCTATCAATATTCTAGATTTAGGCAAGTGTTGTTAGGTTAAAAAAAATATATGAAAGTATCACTGATTTGCGCTTTTCTACTTGAATTTTATTCATTCAAATATCTATTTACTCAATGATGTCTACGATATCCTAATATACTGATTTTAATATTACGGAGGGAACCGTAAATGTACATTTTGCATTTACAACTATACTTTTCGAAAATCTGAGAAAAACCTCGAAAATAGAAGCAGCGAAACACACGACTGTGTGTAAGCGCCATGGGTTTGTTCTAATAAATGCGACTTTAATACAATATATTAAGCTTTATGGTCATATGTGGTAACAAGCGTTTCTCAAAAGTGGGAAAACTTCGTCTTAATAATCAACCAAAATTAGCATACGAGTACAGAATAACAATAAACCATTTGCGACATTAACAGCGGGTGATATATCTTCCAAAGCCACTATTTCTAATCTGTTCCAAGTAATAAACCTGCAGAGCACTTTGGATTCAAAAGCACGTGAGGGAGGCATTGCGAATGATGTTAAACACAATACACAAGATGATATTGAACCTTGAAGTGAGTAAGCTAAGGATGAAGCTGGGTTGGGGATGGTAGGACAATATTTTCACACTACGGAAGAGAAATGATGGGATCCGTTATATTTGGTTTTAGTAAGTTAAAGGCATTAAAGTTTTATGATTTTGCAAGTAAAATACATTATGGTATCCATTCAAAAAGCCAAAAGGGGTTCACAATACCCATACGGAAGAGAAATGATGGGATCCGTTTTATTTGGTTTTAGTAAGTTAAAGGAATTAAAGTTTTATGATTTTGCAAGTAAAATACATTATGGTATCCATTCAAAAAGCCAAAAGGGGTTCACAATACCCATACGGAAGAGAAATGATGGGATCCGTTTTATTTGGTTTTAGTAAGTTAAAGGAATTAAAGTTTTATGATTTTGCAAGTAAAATACATTATGGTATCCATTCAAAAAGCCAAAAGGGGTTCACAATATCCATAGTTATGAACAACTTTTACTACAAGACCAACGTTGAATTTATTTATTACTGTCTTAAAGATAGTTGTTATTGTTTTGACAAAATGGATGGTACAGATGCTGATATAGTTATCGCAATTATTTTTTTTAACTTATTTATTTTATTCTCCACGGACTCCTGGGTCCGTGCCCTTTGTCAAATTTTACAATTTAATTTTTTTTCAGTCAATTTAAGGGTTGGTCCCATTGTGAAACTTGTTCATAATAATGAGTGTATACATACACATTATTACAGATTCCTTTCGGCTTAGTAGGTACACTATTTCCGCATTACTCTGTACACTGTCATATCACAAATACTTATATTTAGTCCTTCCGACTGTTCAGCCAAACTGTCGGTCACGTTATTAAAAAAAAAGGATCTGCTTAAGACCACACGATAAAAGTGAAAATTTCATCAATGTTGACTATAGTGCTTTTGCCTCGTATCAAAAAGTGCCCAACGTGCCCGAAGAAAGTGCAAAAATATTGTATTGAAACTATTTTCATCGTGTTGATAGTTTTAGCTGCACGTTGTCTAATAAACTTAATCATAATAGCTGAAAAACGTTCCAAACATACATGTCAACAAAAAGAAAAAAATCAACGAAAAGAAAAAGTGAATTAAGCATTTTTCATTAAGTAAAGCAACTGGAGACTTGAAAACTGAAGCAAAACGACGGAGAGTAACGAAGCATGAGAAACGAGAGAAATTGCGTTTATGTTTCATAATTGTGAGAGAAATTAAATGAACATCAACGGTGCATTGCAGAGTTAGTTTGAGTTTACTTTTAAGGGATTCGTCGACAGCAAAAACTTTCTGTTAATTGTAACTCCGCGCTATATTAGCAACAAATACAATGAGTAGGTATTGGTTATCATTGTCATTTCAGCCTATCATGTTCCCACTGCGAAGCTCAGTTCTTCTCTCAGAGAAAGAGGATGTGCCCCTATCCATCATGCTGGCCCAGTGTATGAATGTCTTTGAACTTTTGAGTTTCATAGACGTATTGGTTTCCTCACGATGTTTTCCTTCACTGTTTTTAAGCGATGGCATCGAAACTGCACATAATTTATTTAGGTACTAAATAAGTCATTGGTGCAGAGCCCAAGATCGACGCTTTACAATCTGACGTCACCCGGTTGGTGACGTCAGATTGTTAAGCTTACAATATGCTATCGGTTGGCCACTATCGCGCAAGTAGTGGTTAATACAGTCTTAACTTAATACGATGTGTTTATACTAACTTAACACCATCGAGAATTCTTCACAATAGCCCAGAATTTTCCTATTCTATACTGTACAATAGTTTTATACAATTAACTTTAATACATCATCATCATCATCATATTTTCAGCAATAGGACGCCTACTGCTGGACATAGGCCTCTCCCATCCATCTCCAAAAGTACCGCTTGAAAGAGCCGACTATTTGAAAGAGACCGCAGAGAAACCTGCGGTCTCTTTCAAGTCGTCTGTCGGATATGTCCGCGTTTGACCACCAACTTGCCTGTTGGTAAGCGACGATGTGGTCGAAGATGAAGCACGTGCGTCCTACGCTGCGCTTACCGGTCCGTGGTCTCCATTCGAGAACCTTTCGGCCCCATCGTCCATCAGTTCTGCACCATTCAATAATTGTATTTTATATTTAAAGCAACCGTTACCTCGCGTAATATTCTAAATTAGGCTTAGAAATATAAACTTAACAATTTTTTTTTTACTGGGCAAGTGCCTTTAAAACTTAAACAAAATACAAGCTAAAACTAACACTACAAATACAGTTAGACTGCCCATAGACCGTTGAAGGTCTAAACACAATCCAAATGCTCAAGCCCACTACCAGTTGGCAGCGTACCCAACATGCTGGCGGCATTACCACGTTGAATGGCAATGCTAATGCGTTGAGCCAGAAATACGCCAGCATTTTGGTCACGCGTCGCATTATTTATTTTTAAATTCACATTCATAAATATTTATTTATGAAAAGGTTTTCATGTCAGATCATCAATGAACTAACAAATTAAGTTAAAATAATACAATCAATTAATAAATTAGGCTTCACCTTTAGAGCACACTGTAGTGACAACCGCTTGCACCACTCCATAGAGGTTTCTTGTAATATAAGCTAACAGTTTAGGATTTCGTATTACTCTGGTGTGTTATTGTATTTCGTTTAGTTAATAATTGCACTTGGCAGTAAAAAAAATCTTCAAATAAGCTAATAGTAATGTTTAAACAAGCTTTTAGGCTTAGCATATTTAATTTAGCACATTTTTAAATATCTTTGCATTGAAACATATTTTATCCATGTTTGAATCAGAAAAATACGGATCAAGGTGGACTATTTTCCTTAATTGTGTCAAAAAAACACGTATTTTATCTTAAAATCGTGGCCACGTTTCACCACAATCCGACCAAATACCAGAAGTGATATATCGCTGTTAAACGGACAATTTATTTTGGGTAAAGCGACGTGGTTTTTGCCTCCAAAGTCGCTAACGTAAACGTAATACATTATTTATGTTAAACAAATCGTGTGTTGTGTTTGCTTTGTTTTTTCATAATGAATTAAAAAAAAAAAAAAAAAAAAAATACATAACATATTGTTCATACGATTTTATATACATATCTATTATTAATCCGTGGTCAATGGTGCTGGTATTTCAACTAGTTTATTTTTCTGTATACTTTCTGTTACTGTACTGGCTGTTGATCTTAAAATAAATAAATAAAAAGTAACTGAGAAAAAAAATCGTATAATTAACTTACTGGTTGAATTAGATGTGGGGGCGATGACTGCAAGTATGAGGAGTATGGTGAACGTCCACCGAAGCAATCTTGGTGGCCACTGTAAAAAAGAAAAAAAAATCTTTAAAAAAACGATAAGTTACATAACAATCTTTATTTATCATCGTTGTAATATAAAAATAGTGTTTTTTTATGATGAAATTTTATGATTTTTATGATTTTGCGATGGCATAGATGTTGATCATGTTAGAGACCGCAAGTTCACCTACATTGCGTGTCTGTGGCTTGTCATAAGTTGGATCAATGATCCAACTCAATTCAGTTCTGATTCTGATCTCCGTCATCATGGCAGTATCACACTAGACGTCAATACAAAAATGACAAATTGCACTTTAAACTGTAAATTTTTGAAAACAGTTGACTAAACGAACGGATTTAATCTGCCACGAGATTACTCTTGCGACGACGTACAAACAATGCGGCTCGCTGGGTTTTAATACAATTTGACATGCTTGCGGCTTCCAAACTGATAAAGATCTGTAGTTTACGCGTATGTGTACCTAATAGGTATGACAAGTAAAACCAAAAGTACCCTATTAAACTTTAAAAGTTCTAGCTCACTTGGCATAACTATAGCGTTAGTTGCATAATGTATATACCAACTGTTGACCTAGTCAGTCTTTATAATGGGTGACCGCAAGTAGCATTTACATTGTGTGGTAGTCGTAAATGCCAGCTTTTTGTTAGTATGTACTATAGTTATTTAAGGCTACGCTCAACAGCCACATCTATATATAATATAATATCTTATACACATTTTCAAGATTTTTGTATATAAAAATTACTATAAGTGAGAATTTAATAACATATTGGGCATTACCTTAACAGTACCATTACATAAATATAGTATAATGCAATTTTCGTGTGATATTTTATAGGACGTGTAAATAAAAAAAATACACGTTTTTTTTTTAATTTTCTCTGCCGTCCTATAAAATGTAAACACGAAAATTTATGCTATTCGCGATGTTACCCTTAAGATAATACCCAATCGTGGTTTTTAAAAATATCACTCAGTTTTTGTGTTAGTAATTTGTTAAAGAGATAGACGTGGTTGTTTAGCATGGCCTTAAACACTAGGCTCTCATCTATCATGACAAACAAATAAAAAAAAGGGTTAAATTCGAAAAAAAAAATTTCGCAAAAGTCCGCAGTTTCACCCGATTTTTCGGGTTTTTCGGGTCCGTTTTTTTTTTGGTCAAACTTTGCAAAATGGCCAGGACGTTTTTCTAAAGTAGATAGGTATATAGTAATTTTATATTAAAAACAACATCAATTGTGTGTGTGAGTTAGCGGCCCGCCATATTCTGAGCCTTAAATAGATATTGACCACAAAATAAGACACATCTTTAAGAGGCACCATAATGTCGATTTGTTATAAGTATAGTCAGCAAAATAATTGTATAAGCTTTCTTAAATCTGAGGCGTGCCACCACCACCGATCTACGACCGGAAACGAAGGTCGAAAGCCTATGGGACCGGAAATGAACGTAAATCTACGAGGAAGTGACGTCGTAACTCCTGTTTTACGTCAGGAAAATAGAAAATGTTTCGTTTGAAAACTGATAAATAACACGTTAAATTGAATTTGAGCAACAAAATAAATAAAACTAATATATTTATGTTGTTTTTCGGGAGTACCAAAAGAAAGATTTCCACAAAGAAAATCCTTATACCTTAGTATTTTTTTAATTAAATTTTATTTTTCTTTTAATTTTTTTACTTCGTGTAATTATTATAAAAGAAAAATTTAGAAGAAAAGTGTGAGTATTTACGTGTGTGTGTGTATTTCAGTATTTCTAACATGCGTATATAACTCTACCATTGGTATTTCAAGGTGTTTACTAGACAATGAAATTATTACGAGGACCTTTCCTTTGTTATACAGGCATAAATAGCGTATTTATAAATTTTAAAGCAGTTTTTTAACCAACAGTTTTTATGGTCTACTAATTCTAATTCAAAGTGGGGGTGAAAAGACTGCATTGACATCCCGCTTGGGGTGTATTGTGCATTTGTTTCTGCCAGCCAAAGATCTTGTATCCAGCCAGCCGATCCATATAACGAAGCACGGCTTTAGGTCACTGACTAAACTGATGATCTACTAACAAACCGACAATTTACTGAAAAATTATAAAATGTTGACGATTAAACAAGATATTTAAATAGCGTCATCATCATCATCATCATTTCAGCCGTAAGACATCCACTGCTGGATATAGGCCTCCTCCATCGATCTCCAATAAGGGCCGATTGGAAGCGGCCTGCATCCAGCGTTTCCCTGCGGTCTCGTTTAGGTCGTCTGTCCATCTTGTAGGTGGACGTCCTACGCTGCGCTTATCGGTCCGTGGTCTCCATTCCAGAACCTAAATAGCGTATACTTGATAATATATAAGAAAGTCAACTATATACCTCACAACTATTTATTTTAATGACACTTCCCTGCAATTGCGCAATTTTATCTCATCAAATCTCTTTACCAATAAAGTTTTATAACCGCATCATAATGCTGACAAATTACCGTCGAAAATAAATAAACAAAAAGACATTTTTATTTACACTTGTAATTTTCGTAATTTTTATGACGTCTGTAAAACTTTCCAAGGTGATTATTGTAATTGGCCGAAATGTCATAAGGGTCGGGTTACAGACATAAAAATGTGTAGCTACATAGTAGTTGAAAAAAACTAAAGTTGATACAAAAGATTAAAACAATCCGTAGTCAGGTTGTAAAACTAAGATAAGGTGATCAAATAATCAAATCAAATTATTTATTTATCAGAACATGGTAGGTAAATACGCATACATACACAGTAGTACGCAGGGTCGTAAAAATCAGTCAAATCAATCTATCAAATTAAGTACTATAATTTAAGAGGTTAGTACAAAAATTGAAAAGCACCTTTTTTGTTATAGCTAGTTATACAGATATTTATTGCCTACTATGTTTTTTTTTTTTTGGTGATGATGATGACTAAAATATAGTGTTAGATATGAACCGTCTTACCACAAAAGATTTAAGAACGCTTTAGACATGTGTTTAGCAATTGTTTCACTGCGAAAAATATGCTAAACACTTGTCTAAAGCGTACTTAAATCTTTTGTGGTAAGACGGTAAGTTATTATATAGTAATTTTATGACTATTTTACTATTTTCCCTCTGCTAAGGAGGTCATAATATCATAGAGGTCATAGAACATCATCAAATATTTTTTTCAGCTTTAACAATGTTTGATGCAGCTACAGTTCGAGTAATAATTATGTTGGTGACTGAAAAGGTTAATAATGGACCCAACCACATCACATCATTAGTCAGTAAGCGTCCACTGCTGAACAAAGGCTTCCCTCTTAGAGAGATGTGTTGCCATAATCTAACGCTTGGAGGCTTGGGGATCGCAGTACATTCACCGTGTGTACTAATAGGACGTTGCTGCCCATCCTCCGGTGGTTTTGGTCGCAGTTTTAGGACATTACCGGGTCCATTGGAGCCAAGCGTTGGCAAATTGAATACAATCCGTACTCAAAGTTGAAAAGCTTTCCACTAAAATGAAGAACAGAAAATAATAGAGAACCAGATAATCATGAATAATGTAAGAATATTTTCATCCATTTAACTAAGACTAATGCTTTTTGGATGGCCAGATTAACGACACCAATTCCAACATAATGGCTTCCCTAAAAATCACTCAGTGCTAAGCAGTAATCACTTAAGTTGTCCTCACAGCTTCTGAGGCGATAAAAACAAAATAAGTTCTCAGATTTATGGTCGAAGAATAAATTGGAAGAGAGTGCTGGAATAAATAGGAAAAGATAAGTACGTCTAATTGATTAGCTGTCTGTACTTTCAGCTTTAATAACTAAAACAAGCACTGAATATGCACTAGAACATTCTTTATACAGCTCGAGCACAAAGCGACCTAGTCGCACCGACTCGATATGTCCCGAGTGACCGATGTCACAGAAGACATAATAGTACAAGAACAGAAGATTCACTCCGCAAAACTATAGCGACTCTTGCTACTACACAATAAAGTGCAATTTAGGAGGTGGGAGTGCTAACTGCCTACAGCTATATTAACCTAGAAGTAACCTCTCTGTCTATCGCGTAACTCTTGTCGCGTTATCTCTATCTATCTCTATCCCTATCTCTAGCACGGCAGCGGGCTTGGCAAGTCCGACAAGTCGGTTACTTGTAGCTTCATACCTAAAGTGCGGAGTGCGCCAGGCCTGCCAAGGCACGTTACTCTATTCCTGAGTGAAATACTACCAAATTTCAAACCATTCGAATGTATAATATCAGTATAATAATGTCAGTATGTTGATACTTATTCAAAGCTGAAATTAACTTTATAATGGTCTAAACAATCGACTCCCAAATTAAGAGCTAAGGTACTAATCAGCTTCTGGTAATACAGGATGACTAGCTTCGTCCAGTTCATCCAATCTAAAACAAAGGTTTTAATGGAATGGTCCTAAAATAAATAAAAATAATGAAAAGTTCCCGACGAGTCCTTAATTACGGTATGCAGGATGCGAACTTTTAAGGTTTTGTTGCACTAGGGGAAACACTAAAATATCGCAATAAAAAAACTCTATTCCTTTGGTCTTATTGGTCACTATTGATAACTTATACATATTAAAATTAAATGCTTTCGAAAAGGATTTAAATGTGCACATGATGGAACCTTTTTACTTAAAATCATCACTACAAAACCGATTACAAAGGACGTATTTTTTGCTTAGAGCGAAATCAGTGCAGAAATGTTAAATGAAATCTCATTGTTGCACAGTTTTTCATAAGTGCTCTGTTTTTTATGTTTTATTTAGATATAAATTTACCACAGAGGCTTAATGTCTCCTACTAAGTTTAAAATGTATGCATTAGATCAAAAATATACTGGATGAAAATAAAAATCGGTAAAAAAAAAACTCATTTGGTGAAAATAATTTGTAAGTTTTAAATTTTTATTTCTCTTTTTTGTGGGCTAGTCACATTTCAAGTAAATACACCGTACCATTGACTGCCTAGTTTTCCTTATAAGGTAAGAAAAGTCCTCTTATAATATTTTATATAAGTCAGAGAGCAAAGAAAAATAAACCTTTTCTACACGTACAGTAGACATAGATCATTGTAAGATTGGAACAAAAATGTTTTAGAAGCTGTGAATGGTTGTTAATACAATAATTACAGTCACCGACATAGCTGTTAAAATTTGCATGTTGAAGTGGCAATGGGCAGGCCACATCGCTTGGAGAACCGATAACCGATGGGGAAGAAAGGTTCTTGAGTGGAGACCACGAACCAGAAGACGCAGCGTAGGTAGGCCTCCCACTAGATGGACCGACGACATAGCAAGAGTCGCTGGCATCCAGTGGATGCAAAAGGCAGGCTGTCGTTCAGTGTGGAGGTTAAAGGGGGAGGCCTATGTTCAGCAGTGGACGTCTTCTGGCTGATGATGATGATGATGACAATAATTGTTCAGCCAGGGGCCTTACGGACAACTGCTATTACAGGCATCTAATCCGCTCAGTTGGAAAATCACGCGACCGCAAACCGTATCTGGGCGCGATAAGGTTTGCGGTCGCGTGATTTTCCAACTGAGCGGATTAGGTACCTGTAATAGCAGTTGTCCGTAAGGCCCCAGGTCTGTGGTTGGCCTAAAAACTCTGACATTAGGGCTAGCCAATCAGCTTATACAAACTTCATAGAAATTGTGGTGGTCCAGTAATTTGGAGAACTGCCACTAGCATAGCAACACTAGTGTCATATTGCAAAAAGTTTTTGAGATGTTGTACCGTATCGCTTCGCATGTTTTAGTGCAGCATTGCCCTTAGGCCAGTTCCGAAAACGTTCCAAATTTGCCCAAGTGTTTTTGTTTATTTTTTGTTTGCTCAAAAAGCCGTACTTTATTTCCATGATGGAGTTTGATATAACTAGGAGCTTTCGGAGTTTTGGGAGCTAACAATTTTATTTTATTTCTACTTTAGTTTGTGTAGATTATTTAATAATTTTTTTAGAATCCCAAAAAAATATTACGACAGCTGAGTTTTTGGGGGAACTGTCTTGAACTAAAGGCACTAATCAGGTCCTGGCACCAACCGTTTTTATTTATTTATTTAATAATAGGCTTGCGTTTGACCGCTAACTCGCCTGATGTAAAGTGACGATGCGGTCTACAATAGAGCACGCTTGCCTAGAAGAAACCGATTCACTCGTGATTTGAAGACACCCAGATTGTAACTACCGGGGAACACCTATTCAGGCAGCGCATTCCACAGACGCTAGCTGCTAAGTACCCATAATAAAAGTGGAATCAAAGCGCTTCGTACGGGTTTTCGGAATATCATAACTTGGCACTATGTGTGGTGACTCATCACTTCTGTGGGTCTTACCAGTTCGAGAAGGTTCGAGAAAGTGAAGCAGGTTTTAGGCATGTTTGTGGAATGCGCTGCCTGAATGGATGTTCCTTACAATATGAGTATCTTCAAATCACGAGTGAATCGGTTTCTTCTAGGCAAGCGTACTCCAACGTAGACCGCGTCATCGCTTAACATCAGACGAGTTGGCGGTCAAACGCAAGCTTAATATTAATAAAAAACTAAGCTGCGTCCCAGGCGATGTAGCGTCCATAATAATATAGCAACAAATGAAACTGCATCTGAGTCTAAATGGGCTTATTATGCCCAATTACGAATGTATTTCGGACGCTGCTAAATCATCTCTTGTAGATGATCAAAATATAGGCCACAAAATGAAACTGAATGGGCGGGAAGGGAGTAAAGTAGATTCTATACTACGCGAGCGAAGCCGCGGGAAACATCTATCTATACATCTTTATTTCGTTTTTTTTAAATATTTAGTTGATCTAACAAGTATACCGGACCGGACCGGAGACCACGGACCGGTAAGCGCAGCGTAGACAAGATGGACAGACGACCTAAAAAAGACCGCAGGGAAACGCTGGATGCAGGCCGCTTCCAACCGGCCCTTTTGGAGATCGATGGGGGAGGCCTATGTCCAGCAGTGGACGTCCTACGGCTGAAATGATGATGACGATGACGAACAAGTACACAATTGTCGTGCTAAAAAAATAGATATAAACTGTTTTTAATTTTCAAACTGCACAATAACCCCAGTACAAAGTGTTGATTCATTGTTCCCAAAGAAAAGATTTAAAAAAAAAAAAAAAATCTGTGGTTGTTCCGTTGTCAAATAAGAAGTACGCCTGCAGGGCTAGGTTGGGTTTAATTTAAAATCACTATTATCTCAGCCGGCAAATTGAAAAAAAGGTCTAAATGTACTCGCGTTGCCTGAGGGCGATATAATAAGTACCTACCTTATAATATTTCTGCGAAGTTAAAAAAAGGGAATGGTAGGTAAAGTTTTGTCATATAATATCATTTTCTCATTTCAATATCGATACAAAACACTCTACTTTGTAAATTGAATAGCTTTTTAGGGTTCCTTAGCCGTAGCCAACATAATATATATGCCATTTTTTTTTTGTTAAAATCTTCATGAGCGTGGATTCAATGTCCTTTACTCGTAATATTAAACAGTTTACTTTGTCTTAATAGCGTCAAACAAGTCATAGTCACAGTCAGAGTCAAGCTAAGTAAGTCACGGTCAAGTCGAACTCATGTCCCTGTAAAGTGGTGGAGACTTTACAAGAGGCTCCTATGGAGTTTTGGAAACAACACGAAAAGACACGTTTCACCTCGTTATATCACTTGCCCACACTCGAGCACGTTTACGAGCACTTAATGAATAATAATTCACCATTTAGTACACATTAACATTCGAAAATACACAAGTTTAGGAAAATAATCCAACGAGCCGACATGTTTTTTCCGCGTTGGCGCCAAAACTCCATATATATGCCAAAAACCAAAATGTTGCCAACCCTGTAATGAAAGAGCTTGACGAGTAGGAAACGATAAAGTGATATCACACTAAATCCAATATGGCCGGTCACTCTAAAATGGCGGTTTACATTTTGTTTGTAAGGCTAAAAGCTTGTTTCAAAAAATGTTTTGCATTATTAACTTATTTTAATCTCGTAGTTCTGTGATGATAGTATTTTAGAAACTGTGTAGCGAAAACACTGAACCGAAAAGACAAATCTGCAAAGTTTTCCTTCATCCCCCATCCTGACAAGGTAAATATTAGCTCGGAGAAATCTAGAGCGGGTGCAGCCGTGACGTAATTTATTAAAGGGTGTGGCCTGGTTGATGGTTTTGGCACAGGGTAGCGTGGTTTTACGATAATTCTGCTATTTTATGCATGGACTGGAGCATTGCGACACTGCAGTCATGCTTATACTTTGCTGCATCTCTGATATATTACTTTCTAAGAGTCTATTGATTCGAATATTGCAAGCACTAAATCAAGTTGCAAAGAAAATAGGCCTGTTTGCGTGTTCTATTCTAGTATTCTAGTACTAGGGCTTCCAAGACTACTCCACGTTTATTAATAAGGGGGATAGAGTCTATCCGTATTTCCTTTATCCAGTAGACAGCGTTAAGCAAACAGACAGTGTTGCTACGTAGTAAGAATTATAAATGGCGTTTAGATTGATTGCAAAGACCGCTCAAGAATTTAGAGGCCGACAGGAAAGCGACCGTAGTTTAGCTGTTAAAGCTTAGTGAAAACAGCAGGTGTTAACTCGGATTGCTCAGGTTCGAATAATAATTCTGCCAGTCATACATTTTTTCCTACCTAATATTATAAAAGCTAAAGTAACTCTGTCTCCCTATTTATTTGCTTGATTTTTACGACTTAATTGCTAAGCCGATCTTAACAAAATTTTGCAGGAAGATATGTGCATAATGATGAAGAACATCGAATCCTCCCCCCCTTAAAGTGCTTTTCATGAAAGAAGTCCCACGGCAAACAGCGGAACTAAATTTCCATGTTGTAGTTGTCAGGTGTTGTTACTGTGTTTGGACGCTAGTGAGATTTTTATTAATTTTCCATCGTTAAAGAGTCGTGTACGATGCCAAAAGTTGTTAAAGTTCTACTCGAGAAATGATACTGATAGTGATTGATACGCGATGACAGCGCCGCGTCTGGTGGACTTCAAACATGAAACGGACTCTAAATACTCTAATACAGAAATTCCCCCCTTGATACGGAGAATGAAAGAGGGATTCAGCTAAGTGTCTTCAAAATGTTAATAATAAATCCTAAAATATAGAACAACGATTCAATATAAAAAAAATACTTTCAAAGTTAAGCACACGTTAAGCAGATTATTCAAATAATATTTCCACAACCCGCGTTTATTTTATTATTTATAAATTTTATAGCAATAAATCATGATAAACTTTAAGACTGTGCTAAAACAATGTTGAAACCTTCATTACTTTTTTTTTGTGGTAAACGGTAAATATCACTGAAAATAGTATAAACATAGCTATATCTTACCAGCTCGCTGATTGGATAACATCGCTAAGGCAGCAGGAAAGTTGTAGCCGAGACTGGCACAGGACCAGAAAAATGGGAGAACTTTTTTCGAGGGGAAATCTTCCAAATATGCACGACTGCATTGGGGTGCAGCCAGGTTATGTGGGATTATACCACTAAACCCCCCCCCCCCCCCCCCCCCGTGATCAGCCTAAGTGCTTGACAAGAGGGCTCCAGGATCTCCAGAGGAACGCGCTGGAGCCACCAGCACTGCTCTACGGCTCCTCCGGAGACAACCTTGTTGTCTCAGCCCCTTCGTCTACCTTGGTCACACAACGTTGTCGTTCTCTCCCTGGGCACGCTTAAATGAATGATCAGAGGGGTCTGACAAGACCCACTTTCTGTTAGCGTTAACGCCTGCGGAAAGATGAAATTGTATGAAAATGACACTGACAATTACATCAGCTTATGCAAGCTAATGTAATTTTCATACAATTTCAACTTTCCGCAGGCGTTAACGCTAACAGAAAGTGGGTCTCGTCTAACCCTCCAGAACCACAACTTTGACCATTCCGAGCCCAGATGTCCCTTATTAGTAGCCTCTTACTACAGGCAGGGGTTACCGGTGCTGTGCTCTATCATCCTTAGCTGTGAGTGGAAAATGGTCGATGATGATGATATCATTATGTTCAAATCACAAATCGATCGACTAGTAAACTATCAGCTTGTTACCTCAGTACAGCGACTAGCCAAGGCCGTATGAAAGGAAAAGGAGCGGGCTGCAAAAACTCCGCACAGAGTAGCCGCATGCAGAGAACAGCAAAACGGACAATGAAGAATTCTGGGTCAGTGGCATTCTTTCAATACTCGAGAATTTTAAATGTCAGATTGGGACACGAAAGTCTTTGAGTGTTTTAAACACATAATTATCTTAATTTGAATAATGAAATTTTGTGATTTTAAAAATATTTTGTTAATTGTTGATTTGTAAATATGAATTATGTTTATAAAAAACTGGCGTTTAAATAAAATTACCATGATAACGTTAGCAATTAGAATACGCTCAAAACACGTTTTTATTTAAAATTTGGATTAGAACCTCCTGAAATATAAAACGTTATCCCTTAAAATACTCATAATACTAATATAATTCTGTAGTGGTACTTTGTTTCTTCTATCCATTGTGCAAAAAACCCGGATCAATTCGGAAAAAATAGTTCTACGGTTGTACAGATTTTGATCTAACATAAGAACTATAGCAATGAACCCTACAAATAAATAAATACAAATCAGTTCATCCGTTTTGTTTGAACATGCAAAAAGACACATACTGTCACACAATCTCTGGCCTCAACCGCAAAAGTGTACCAAGCCTTACATAGTACCTCCTAGTGTATCTTCTCCGTTTCATCGTGGGTGGCAAGAAATGAGAAATCCCATGAAGTAAAATATTACGACCATCATTTAAATTTTTAATTAAGCAATCATAAAACCAAACAATCGATAATTTGACACCGATTTGTCCACATAATAGGTTGCGTAATACGTTTGTTGATTTTTGTAATAGCATTTAAATTACATAAATAAATTATAGTCAGCTTTGACTAAATACAACAAACTGGTAATACATCACTTTCCCTTAACGTTTGTGATACAATAGTGAGTAAAGGCCGTACCACACTGGCGAATCGCAATCGTGATTTCAATATGGCGATCGGTCAACGCGATTAAAGTGTTTGCGTCGAAAGTACACCACGGGCCGCGGCGGCGCTACGGCGTACTATAGTGCAGACGCCGCGTTCTACATAATCCTGTGCACATTTAACAATTGTTAAACACACATACACAACACAAAAATAATATGGGTTTGTTAAGCACATTTTATTTGCAAATTATTTATTTCTTAAAAAATAATATTAATTTAAATAACACCATTAAACTTTTAAAAATCCAGAGGTTTTTCTGAGCATTTCTAAGAGATTTAATAAATTATTTATTGATTGAAGTAAAGTTTATCTTCACTAAAGCTACAGTTATCAAGAAACTGAAAGTAACGTTTCAATGATTTTGAAGTAAAGGTCAACATCAAAAATGTTATCGTAGATCCCTTGAAAATCATACACGCAGCACGCGCGAACATCTAAAAATACGATCGCAAATAGCCAGTGTGTTAAAGCCTTAAATAGCCGGTACCGAACCAATACGTGGGCGTCTCATTAGATAACAGTCAAATTATTTGTGTTATGCTAACATAACATAAATAATGTTGTAATTTTCGTTGTTTACTCACAAAGGGCACAGCGATGTCATAATCATACGTATTTTATTTTTATTACCAAATTCTTAAAATTGCATACAAAATTTGCATAATTTATAGTTTTGGCAATTAATGTTACCTTTTTGGGTATGTTATTAGATAACTATCGTTTTTATTACATCCTAAGCTTTTTAGTTAGTTAATTATAGTCTTGAAACAGTTTTATTAAGATACAAAAATTATTTACAAAATTGTTGTATACTATTTTTTGCATTATAGGTATATTATTCTTGGTAATTTTTAATTCTGATTATGATTTCTTATGTATAATGTTTTTGTTAACCTAGTTTTTTATTTATTTTTGATCTCCTGTCGTAGTTTTATAGAATTAAGTATATATGTTTTTTGGTATTAGGTCCCTACGAGACAGGCTTTGTCCTAGTGTGGGGCCCGATAGTAAAATATTATTTTTAAGGTGTACTTTTTAAGTATTTTTTTTTTAAATATTAACATAGTTTATTTATTAAGGACATAACCTCTGCGTCTTTTCTTAATCTACACTTTTATCTAAGGTCACCGCTAAGTTAGATAAATTGACTCAAAATAAAAATGATCTCAAATAGTTTTGTCACGCAATATGTTTCTCATGTAGTAAACCACATTACGGCCATGTATTTACGATTAAAATTACAATGCGTTATTGTTGCGGCCTTATTTTCAAAACGTGAGGCTATGATCTCAAGGTTCGCGAATCCTCTACGATAAAAATCATATATAAAAGTCGTGAACGCGAAACATGAGTTGTGCTTGCTATCTGTTTTGTTTGAATCCATTGTTTTTAATGGAGACAATATAGTCGAAAATTTGTGCAGCACATCAGTTCAAAAAGGATGGTTGGAATTTACAACTCACATTGAAAGATAAGATAAAACACCTATCAAAGCAACAGAACAGTGAAATGCAAATCGTAAATTTCTGCACCAATTTTTTTCCCACGGCTAGCCCACGGCCTTTTTTGCTATCTTTGAAAACACACCAATACAAACCTTATATCAGTGCAAAAAAGCTGAAATGCGTGACTTTTTTTCGCAATACAAAATGCTTAATCTGGTAGCTCGTCCAAATTTCATTAGTGAATTCTACCCGTGAATGCAAAGTGCAAAAACAACATTAGGTGGGACGCCAGACTAGATAAATTTCTAATGAGTACCGCTTTTTTGTCGACCAATGCAGCTCCGAATCGTCGACAAATAGAGATGGGGCCACGCAGAATTTGGAACAGGTGATGATTGCGACAGGAAATAATTCGATTTTTACTTCTCAATAATGCATGTATGCTTGGGTTTCATACAATAAAAAAGAAAAGAATTTAGTAAATAGAATTGATTAACACTTAGATTTCACACCTAATATCTCAGGTTAACGAGCGCAGACATTGCCACGTAGAATTTGGAACTATAGAAGTACTAGCCCGTCACTCAGCTTGCATAAAAAACAAAAGAACATTAGTAGTAGAGAAAATAAAAACAGTCAAACCCTGCAGTCATACCACGTGAAGCTATCTTTTCTAGATAATCTTCAGATGAGTAGGTTAAGATTTGGTAAAAACATTAGACGGTGGTTCAGTTAGAGTCATGTGGAGTTCACAGAGAAATAAGAACTTGGATAAAAGCAAAACGAGGCGGTATTTATTAGTCAGATGGTCAAAGGACACTAAGGAGTCGCCTATGATCACCCAGTATCAAAGTGGAATAGACCCTATGATAGGCATTATATCAACTGTCCAGTGACGTTTTGTTGAAGTAAGTGAACACTCTGTCTTCAAATGGAAAGGTATATTCAATCTGTAAAAATATAACCCTCATTCTTAAGTCAAGCCATTCTCTCATCAACATATTGCAAAGTTTGCAGGCAGCTCGTCTGTTAAAAAAACATAAACCAAACCGAAGGTTAACGCCACTAGTTGAGTTAACGAACTCACTTATTATTGTTATTTCGTAACATTCCCAATTGCATTCGAAATGCTTAAGAGTCTACGTAAACAGAACAATAAAGGAAATGGCTTTGGTCGTGTTTTGTTTTAAGTTTTGAGTAATGTGTTAGTTAAGTTTAAGTTAACTAACATTTGGGTTGGATTAAGTCATTATGATAAATGGTTTAAAGTATAGTTTAGGTAGTAATTAAACTATTACACTCGTTGAGTAATTTATAGTATAATTTTGTTGTAGTTTCGTGTTGAAGAAATAGTTAATATTATGATGAAGATGCCAATTGTGACATACTACTGGATTTTAATTTTAATGTGAGTAATTTAGATTTAATAATAAGCTATGCTATATATTGTTGGTTTTTTTTAAATAACAAGTGTAATAACAGTGTCACACAAAATTTTTATACAGTAATTTATCATATCAGTTGTATTTTTAACCTTAATTTATAAACTTTTTTTAATATCGATATTTCCATACTTTCGGCTGCTCATCCCTAACCGACGACATGCTAGGTCAGAAGGCACCGCTGCAGTGGGCAATTTGAAATTAGTCGACACACCCAGAATAAAGTATTTACGGGCTAATTGACCTACTATTTATACGGTGCCTCGGCAAAGTGCCCTGAAAATTTAACGTTACAATCTGTGTTTTGATTCTAAAGCAAACGACATTATATCAGTCCCCGTTCCTTCTTCTTTTAGGTTGACAGGATTTTGGCGTCTCATGTTTTGTGTATTTGCCTGTGTCACGTATTGATAATAATATTTAAAGTTTTATTAAATATCATCAACAATCGGAGTACAGCAAAGTCATGATCAAGTCTAAGCCATGTCCTAGTAAAGTGGTGGAGATTTTACTAGAAGCAGAGAAGTAATAAATAAATAATAATAATTGTTGGAGTCATTGTTTTTTTTGCACCCTCGGTCACCTACTCCCAAACTAATCAAAGCTTGTAATATGGCTGCCAGTGACTGATATATATACACACATATTTTAAAATAAATATTAACACCAAAAACTAACACGAAAACTATCACAAAAATACATGTTTCACCTCTTTATATTATGTAATCGGCTCGAATAAAAATCACCGACACGGAAAGTTTTCCATCATCTGTAAATGTAGTATTCACAGATGGTAGCCGAGATCTTGACCAAGTTACTGCACTAGTTAGCCGTAGGAAGGTCACTACCTCAGTACATGCCCACTTATACAGTCACATAATACTGGGTTACGCAGAAAATAAATAAAATAAAATAAATAAATATTTTGGGACATTTTTGCACACACGGTCATCTGACCCCAAACTAAGCAAAGCTTGTGATATGGCTGCCAGAGACTGATATACATACATATATAGGTTTAAAAGGTGTACCAAGCCAGTGTTTTTCAATCTTCTTGAATATACGACCCCTTTACAAATTGAAGAGATCTGGCGACCCTCCCGGGGCCTTAATAAAACTACAGCTTCATTTAGAAAATGATTTTGTCTCATCTCAAAAATAGAACTACGTTGTGACAAACAATTAAAAATAAACAAGCACAGCCTTCTTACTGAAATTTTATTTTTTTGTATTCTAGTAGTGTAAAACCCACAAACAGATGCCTTGTTATTTTACCCGCGACCCCCTTGGGGTCGATAGTGGGCTTGAGCATTTGGATTATCTTTAGACCTTCAACGGTTTATGGACAGTTTAATTGTTTTTGTAGTGTTAATGTTAGCTTATATTTTGTTTAGTTAATAAAGGCACTTGCTATTTTTTTTTAAACAACCAAACTTTTTTTTTAAATCAAAACTCGTTGGGTACTAGGAGTCCAGCAGAAAACGTAGTAATTCGAAATATTTATTTAGAAATTGACAATTATTACAATTGTAGCAAGTAGAGCGTGCGGAATTCCGTCACGCAGCGCTTTGGACCTGCCAACGGCACACTGTGGTGCAAAACATAAGCTGACGTAGGTAGCATTGTTTTTATTTAAGTAAAAAAAATATTGGATCAATCTTTTAAATAAAGTCAAAAAAATGCTTTTATTTAAATATTGAATTTTTATAAACGCAGTTATTTTAAAAATATTACAATATTGGATAATTGTCACCAGAACTAAAATAGTGTATGTAAAAATTTATCTCAATCGAAAACCAGAAAGATTGTCAAATTTAACTTATAAGAATAGATTACAGACAGACACCGGGACAGGTGAAGCTAAATAAATGCTTGTAAAAAGAAAAACTTCCTATAATTACATATTATTGCATAATGAGAATTTGTCAGAAAAACGATTTAAAATTAATTTAATAGTACCTGCTGGCTCAATATATGGCACAATGAACGTAACTACAAATCAATGGTCCAAAAGGAAATGTATTCCTTAGTTTCCGATCGGACTTAATTACGTTATTAATAGCGCCATCTAGTGAAGCTTTTCGGAAGGAAAGCTTTGCAAAGCTTTAATTTTTCATAATTATTTCCTCTTAATAGGATTTTGGCGTCGCTCGTCTTGTACATTTGGCAGTGTCAAATATTGAACTACTATCAAGTTTTATCAGATATCATCAAAGTAACAAGTAATAGTTACACTCAGAATCAAGCAAAGAAAGTAACGGCCAAGTCAAAATCATGCATTGATTTTATACCATAAAAAGGCAAGCTTTTTATTTATTAATTTTTATAACATTCAAAATGAGAATCTTCTTTTTTTGAAGTCCTTTGAAAAAACAAATAGGACTCAATACAATATCGATTTTTTATCAATAAAGTACCAAAAAGTGTGCTTATATATAATTAAGTTACTGAATATTTACTTTCCCGACTAAATGTCAAGCATATTATTCGCTGTTCGCTTTCATTTTACGCCGCTGGGTGCCGTCAAGTGCTCCTATTAAGTTAAGTCGGATGTATGCAAGATAATACGCATTCACTTCCATCTGCCCCATTTTCTTTTCTCTCAACTTTTTCTAGCTCGCGTTTATGTCACTTGCGTTTGAAGCGCTGAGTATTCCTTTTTTGCATGCAAAAGAGAAACGTTGCAGTAAATAACAGATTTTGCTTCGGTTGTCTACGAACGATCTTTCAGTTTCGGTTGTCTTCTGCGAACAACACATTGAAATATTTTCTTGCGTAAATCTTAAAAAAGGTTTTACTTACGTAAATATCCGGTAGATGCGTAACGTTTAGGTTCTAAATGCAAATGTTTAGGCAAGCTTGCGTATTTTGTCACATTAAAATTAAATAAATAAATAAATAAATATTCGGGACATTTTTTTCACACACGGTCATCTGACCCCATACTAAGCAAAGCTTGTGATATGGCTGCCAGAGACTGATATACATACATAGTTTTAAATACATACTTAAATGTATAATAACAACCAGATATAAAACAAACACAAATGTTCATCGCACAAATGTTTGTCCTAGATGGGAATCGAACCCACGCCCCTCAAGCTCAGAAGGCAGGTTCACTACCAACTGGACCAACGGGCTATCAAATGGCGAGATAATTAAATTTTCTTAGAAGGTAGGCATTAAAACCATGACACTTGGTTTGTTTCCTTGATATAAACCATAGACAAAACTATACTTGGTTTGTTTGCTTATTATATGTCATACTAGCGGTCCGCCCAGGCTTCGCACGGGTATAGATTATAGCCTATGTCACCCGGGGATAGTGATGCTTCCCACAGTGAAAGAATTTTTCAAATCGCTTCAGTAGTTTCGGAGCCTATTCAATGCAAACAAACAAACAAACAATCAAATCTTTCTTCTTTATAATATTAGTATAGAAGATGAAACATAAACACAACTGTGGCCAATACAAAAAATAATAATCTTATAACAAAATATTAAGAGACCGGGGAGCATAAACGAAGGGAGGCCTATACCCAGCAGTGGGCTGATGACGATGATGATGACAATAGCTACAACCAATAATATACCAGTAACAAACTAAACTCAAACTGAAAAAAAAAAAAAAAACGATAAGGGCCTAACTCAGTGCCTATAGGTTTTATATCATTCTCGCCTACCAGAACATGCAAAATATCATTTAATTTATTTATTTTGTAATCATATTTCACTTTAATTAGCGCAAAGCCGTAAATTTAGAATAAAAAATACGCAACTATTTTCCCAAGATTTGGGTAAATATTTGTTTTTGTGAAACTAATAGGATATCAAATTAAAACATAATTTCAATTTTAAGATCTGGGGCCTTACGGACAACTGCTATTACAGGCACCTAATCCGCTCAGTTGGAAAATCACGCGACCGCAAACCGTATCAGCAGTTTTAAATATTACATTTCGTAGTTTTTTTTAAATGTTTACATATTTTTTATATCACATACCTTACCTCGAATGTTTCCCGAAGCTGCCGTCACATCTGTTTGCCAATCGCAAGTACGGATGTCTCCAAGGGCACCCACTCCACTTGGGTTTCTCTTAAACCGTTTAACTAATACAATTCCATTATTCGAAAAAACTGTCTCGCTCCAGTTTATTTGTAATTCAGCTTGCTTATTTTTTGTCCCAGAACTGGGTGTTATGTTCCACAGTGTTTGTTTTGCATCAGATATTTTGCTTCAGCTTTAGAATCTGGTATGTCTTTAATATTGTGCTTTAAGATATTTACAGCTGTGATTTGTTTTGATAGAATTTTATAGGTGACTTCCACAAAGTACCTACATTAAACTCAGTTCAAGTATTTATTTGAGGCTTACTCAAATAAAAAAAAAAAAAAAAGTGTGTTTGTGTTATAAATTAGACAAATAAATACTTAAACTATTGTCTAATTTATATGGATGTAAATCTTGAATAAACAATTTTCATTTCATTTGCTCCGACAACTGCATTGTGAAAACCTGAATGAAAACCCAGAGTTCTGATCACTTTCCTTAGTTCGGACTAAGCTTCTTAGTCTTGAGCATCGGCGTAAAGTTGCTAGTCTATCGATTTTTGCTCGGATACATTTCGGAGAGTGTGCATCGGATCTGCACGATCTAATTCCCTCCTGCCCATTTTTCTATCGGACTGCCAGAGCGGGCATGAAAAACTCGTACACAGCGCTTCGATTTCACATTTATTGTGCGAACTGCTAGTCTGTGGAATGCGTTGCCTGAATGGGTGCTCCCCGATGGCTACAATCTGGGAGTCTTCAAATCACGAGTGAATCGGTTTCTTCTAGGCAAGCCTGTTCCAACGTAGACCACATCATAGCTTAATATTAGGCATGATGGTGGTCAAACGCAAGCCTATTTTTTTAATTTATTTTTTAAAGTTTTTGAATGTATGACTGTGACGGGTACCTGCTACAGAACTATGGTTTTAATTCTAACGATACAAAATAACCGTTTACCTCTGCATTTTTTTCTTCTTCTTAGGCTTGAGTGCTCCATAGTAGTATTTAAAGTATAGGTTTATGACCAATTTGACAATAACAGTATCGCTGATTTTAGCAGTAACTGTTAAAAATTCACTAACATAGTTAAAGTTACCAGGGTTGCAAGTCAAATGAGACCTTATTTACCCCAGATGCATAGCTGGCATTATATTTTATGCATCTTACAGATATTTAACATAAACAACAGCGAAACGTGGGCAGTTATGGTTAACAATTGAGGGTCATTTACCTAAAATTTTAGCTATAAACAGATTTACTTAGAAGCTTAAACAAAGAGTGTATTATTTTTTGGACAATATCCGCCAGCGACCAGTTGGCAGAGAAAGTATACATTAACACTTATGATTAACTTAAATAACGTTTCTGGTAATATTACTCTGAAAATCAAAATATTATTTGGCTAGCCACGGCCTACAAAAAATAATAAGATAAGGAGCATCGATTTGGCCCAAGTAGATAATATTATGAGGACTGGAAATACGCCCGTCCTAAAAAAGTATGTGTGCCAGTGCCAATGTAGGCGCAGCATTTATGTATGACTCTTCTGGTATTAAGTCATTTCCTTGAGAGAAAAATGCTCAGTGTTGCCACATGGTTCGTTTGGTAGCTGGCGTCGTTCCCACAGTGGGTTTTTGTTGTTTCATGTCTCAACTGTTTCCAAGACGTAACAAATAACAACGAAGTAGAAAATTAATAAGGATTCTGTTATGAAAGTTTACTTACAATTCTAGTAACTAGACTAGAGATCTCTATTAGAATGGAATTAGAATGGCTTTGGCTACGGAACCCTACCATATGCGTGACTTGACACGCTCTATGCAGTTATAAAGACTGAACATATTTATAAGAGAAATAACACGTGCAAAATGTACAAAATGTTGAATGAGCTACAGCGAAGGTATACCTTCCGCGGTGTTTCCGAGAAGTTACAACATGGTATTTTTCAAAAGGCAAGTTAATAGAGTCTTATGGGGTTGGCAACGTAGTTGTGATGCCTCTGGTGTTACAAGTATCCATAAGCGATGGTGGCTGCCTACCACAGGCAGCTCGTCTGCTTCTTTCAGAAATTTGGTATAATTTTATTTGTTTATTTTTTTACTGACGAAAAGAGGAGGTTATCAATTCAACTGGTTTTTTTCGTATGTTTGTTACGCATTTACTCCGCCAATTATGAATGATTTTAATGGGTTTTTTTTGTTTGGTTGGTCAACTCTCAGAGGTATACCCACATCAATTTTATCGAAATTTACTAAGCAGTTTTTAAAAAAATTCATCTAAAACCAAAAATATACACAGATGACGTTTTGGTTTGTTCCCCTTCCCCTGTTTGAAGGGATTCAGCAAAAGCTTTGATGGGACTTTCAATCTATGTTTCTACTTTCATTTTCTACTTTTTTAGTTTAAGTTTGTACATGTAGATTGTAGGAATAGTCATGAAGTCGTTTTTTTCTAAAAAAAAATATTATGGGATCTGAGTATTTGCTCGTTGGCCTCTGAAATAGCCTATTCATATCCGTACATCAGTACAGTATCAGAACAGTTATCCAACCTGTTGTATCTCTTGTACGAAAGTAAAAGTAGTACGCAACGCACTATGGTTATATAACGGACATCTGTCTGTTTGTATAGATTGAAGCAGTGATGTTGACTGGATCGATTATACTTCAATCAATACACACACTGGTTATATATTAACACAGAAAATTAACTACAATATTGAAAAACATCTCGGGATTTTATCCCGTGTATTTTCATCATCATCATCATTTCAGCCATAGGACGTACACTGCTGGACATAGGCCACCCACATCGATCTCCAAAAGGGCCGGTTGGAAGCGGCCTGCATCCAGCGTTTCCTTGCGGTCCTTTTCAAGTCGTCTGTCCATCTTGTGGGTGGACGTCTACGCTGCGCTTACCGGTCCGTGGTCTCCATTCGAGAACCTTTCGCCCCATCGGTTATGTGTTCTGCGTGCTATGTGCCCTGCCCACTGCCACTTCAACTAGCTAATCCGGTGGGCTATGGTACAATAACATAATAAAAATAAAATGTAACCATAGAATCCCGTTATCAGAAGCGCCAAGCCCTCACAATCTGACCCGTATCCGCATCAAACCCTGCTGTAATCCCGCATTACAGATGCCGTATAAAATACGGTGCAAATGCTCGCACGGGAATACCGGTAAAACCGGTATCGGGTTAGCAGGGATACGAGCTTGCTATTGTGGTAACCATCATTGTACAATAAGAAATATATCCCATTAACAGCTGCATTGAAATTGTAATGGTAAAAAGAAATTTGATGTATTTTTGTTACTTGAGATATCTATGTTTTAAACGTTTATCGGGACTTATCACGTATTATTTAATATAGGTAAAAAATATGTACCTTTCGCTCGACGTTTCGACCATGTTACAATGGCCGTGGTCACGAGCTGACTGAAAACTGCGGGTGAGTCCGGCGAGAAGAGCGGGTGTTTTGTTCTCCTACCCTCACTTGATCTTGAAAAATGGCAGGGTTGTCACTACGACACACAACACTGACTGTTCGGTAAATGTCCTAGTACCTACACCGCGGTTTGAGATATCTAAGTTTTACTTCTGTTCCTATGTTAATAATAAATGGAATTAAATTGAAATAATATAATTATCCGAAAAACCGACATAAAATTAGTGAAATTACGCAATTTCGTTTACTTGGATGACATACTTTTTCCAGGTACTTTGATTTATAAACCAAACCACTAAACTGATTTTAATGAAATTTGTAAGAAACCGATCTGAGAGTAAATAAAAAAAATAAAAAATAAAATACTTGAATAGTTTTTTTTTCTGTTTTCCTGTAAGTACTAATTTGTAATCCATCTTTTGTTTGCCAATGGCAAACCGACATTGATTACGCAATTATGTGTGTTTTCTGTGCATTGGTGTTTTCTTTTATTAGTAACAATAAAAAAGTAAAATGTATGAAGAATGGTAACCCTACAAGCTAGTTTCAAGTAATACCACTGGGATAAACATGTTTGTGATGATATCCCGGACGGTTTTAATGTAATGGTCAACCAAAGTTATACTAAAATAATTTTATTAGCCTATTTGGTAGGCCTAATACTTATATATAAGAGTATTTGAGTTAATAGACTGAGCCGTCGTAGACTGCATTATCAAAATAAAAGAATAAATATTTTATTTAAATTAGAACGGCTGTAATGCATTATTGTAAGAAATTTGTTGAAGCCAGTTGCACGCATGAAACGTCAGTCATTCGAAATCATACGAAATCAGTTAGCAACTGTGATGCGGAGTTCGACGCGTTGATCTAAATAAGAATGTTCAATCAAGGTTCACTCATATGCCTGGTAACAGATTTTCCTTCTCATTTCCGTTCTATTTACTTCTCTTTTCTGTGGTTATATCGGTCAATATCAGGCGAGATGGCAGTGAAACGCAAGCCTTCAATTTAATTGAAATTCCAAAACAACTTTTCTCGAACTGCATTCTACTAATTAGGTATCGGGCCAAAAAATCTGCTGGGAACATTGCAATAGCAGTAAGTAATGTTTAATACTATTGCAACGCATAGCCAAAAAACAAAGCTCAAATTCTTTTAACTTGACTTATAAATCCATCATCCGTATAGGCATCGTATATCCGAGTCCTAATCTGTGTCAGACGTTGGACAACCGATCGGACAACCGGTTTGGTGGCTAGTTGACATTTGCCAGTGGGAGCGCGACCGGTTACGTCAGATGTAGGGCTTGTGGTCCAGTTCCATGTCTGTTGTTAGGCCAAAATAGTTAAAAAATAATAATAATAGGCTTGCGTTCGACCACCATCTCGACTGATGTTAAGCGACGATGCGGTCTACGTTGGAGCACGCTTGCCTAGAAGAAACCGATTCAGCCGAGGTTGGTAGGCAGGTAACTTTTGATTCGTTTATTTATCTCTGACTTATTTATACAGCTCTTATAAAACTACAAGCTTCCTCGAAAACTGCACGGAAATCAAAACTTTGTTTTAATAACGATTTTGACATAAAATAAAATGGCATTGTATTTATGATAGCTATGTCCAGAGCCAGTGCCAGGAATAGGTAGGAATAGGTATCAACTAAGTTTGCGTGCTTCGTCTTCGACCACATCACCGCTTACCAACAGGCGAGTCGGTGGTCAAACGTGGTCAAAAAATATTCGCGAAAGGCGTTTACTCTTTTTAAATTTTTGGTAGTAATTAATTCATTTAACGCTTAGTATTTTCAACATTAATTTTAATCTTCATAAGTAATTTATAGTTGCATTAAGGTTGACCTAAATAATCGTATAATTAATTAAGTAGTATAAATTATCAAACAAATATGGTATATAGGGCAATCGGCAAAATTGGTCATGATACCATAATGAGTTGTGATAATAACAACATTTTAGTTAATTGTTGAATTTTAAAGCAGGTATAATTTTAAACCCCGGCCATCGAGATACAATACATATAGAGTCACAATCGTGCCAAAAAATGTCCAATCCAAAACTCGGCACACGCTACGAATTGCGCAGACTTGTTGTCTAGTTACAAGGTAACCGCGATCCGACTACAACGCCGCTGATGCCAGAGCTACGATGACATAGCGGACAACTAAAGTTGAACACTATGCAAGCGGCATAACGTCTAAATTGGAGTAACTGTGGCACTGTGAAGTATATAATTGATACAATGGATGTACAATTATGACACACACTACACGATGACCACGAACCGGAAGACGCAGTGTGGGTAGACGTCCCACTAGAGGGACTGATCATCATCAGCCAGAAGACGTCCACAGCTGAACATAGGCGTCCCCCTTTAACTGAAAGAAAGTCTGCCATCTGCATCCACTGGATACCCACGGCTCTCAAAATGTCGTCGGTCCATCTAATGGGAGGCCTACCTACGCTACCTCTTCCAGTGTCAAGTAATAGATTACTATCAACTTTGATAAACTGTAGTCAGTCACAGTCAAAGTCAAGCAAAGTAAGTCACGGTCAAGTCGAAGTCATGCCCCAGTAAAGTGGTGGAGACTTTACAAGAGGCTTCTAAGGAGATTTGGAAACAACACGAAAGTACATGTTTCACCTCGTTATATCACTTCCCCACACTCGAGCACGTCCACGAACACTTTATAAATAATAATCCACCATTATTACGCATTAACACTCGAAAATACACAAGTTTAAAAAAAAATAGAACGAGACGACAGGTCCACTTTATGTTGGCGCCATAACTCTTTTAAAATATCTCAAACGATTGTTATTCTGACCTCTATTATATTACAATATTTTCAAGTTGCACTACAAAACAAAACTAGTTTTATTTTCGTTGCCCAAATGTTTCAAGCTAGTTCCAACACCCAGTTTTGCACCTACATATTAATAAATTTGTAATCGATTTCCGCATTCAAATTAATTAATAATTCTATACACTTGTCTAGAATCTGTGTATTATGAATTTATGGCTGACCTTAGAGGGGTTAGCGTTAATTTTTAATAATGAATCATCATCATCATTTCAGTCGTAGGACGTCCACTGCTGGACATAGGCCAAAAACACGGGGGGATCTTCAAAAGATACTCACCCAGCTGCATTAGGGTGAAGCCGGGTTATGTGAGATTGCACCCACTAAAACCCCCTTGGTGGCCAACTTCTGTGCCGGACGGAGGGTACCGGGATCTCTATAGGAACGCACCGGTATCCTCCTAGCATACTGCCTGAAGCAACGCTCCCGGGAAATGCTCAGGGCATTTCCGTTCCTTTCCTTTACAACGCCGTGGGCCACACCGCGCGTTATCTTCCCTGGGCTTGCTGGATTGGGAGGTCAGATCCCCAAATCAGACCACCCACAAGCCCAACGTATTTACATACCTACCGAACAAAAACAGTTAAGAAAATTGCTATTGAAAGGTCTTGTAATATAGAAAAAATACTTAGTTGAAGTGTGTCAAAATAAGTTTCAAGTGTCTCAAGACAAAGGTCTTTAATCAGTGTGTCCTACTCGTTATGACCTACGGTGCCGAGAGGTGGACACTCACGGTTAAGGTGGTCCACAAGTTTAAAGTCGCTCAGCGAGTTTCTATACGGGACAAAATTCGGAACGAAGTGATTCGACATAGAACCAAAGTTACCGACATAGCTCAAAGGATTGGCAAGCTGAAGTGGCAGTGGGCCGGCCACATTTCCCGAACCGATAAACGATGGGGTAGACGAGTTCTGGAGTGGAGACCACGCTTAGGCAAACGTAGTGTAGGACACCCTGTGGCCAGGTGGAGTGACGACCTGCGTAAAACGGCGGGTAAAAACTGGATGCAAGGAACTGCCGACCGAGCTCAGTGGCGTGCATTGGGAGAGGCCTATGTCCAGCAGTGGACAATTAGAGGCTGATGATGATGATGAAAATAAGTTTTCTCATGACTATATAAATGTTTTGTAGTATTTTTAATACAACCATGTTTTATTATAACAAGCTCTGTTTAGCTCCACCATATAAAGGCTGTCTGCAGTACCTAACATCAATTTGCTACCCACTCTATCGAAATTAGACAAAACTAATCGTAAAATAAGTCAAGACCAAGGTTGATGTAATGTGAGTCACAGAAGTCGACAAAAATGATTATATCTTCTATATATATAATTACTAGCTGAATCCCGCGGTGCTACCCGCGATTTTCCAATTTTCCCGCATTTTCTGGGAGAATAAGTACCCTATGTCCGTCCATATGATGTACACTAGCATCCTGCCAACATTCGATAAGATCGGCTTAGCGGTTCAGTCGTGAAAAGCGAACAAACATCCAGACAGACAGACAGAGTTACTTTCGCTTTTATAATATTAAGAAAGAAAGAAAATAAATTTTATTCGACACCTTTACAAAAACTTAGTAGTAAGGATGAATCCCTATTTACCTTAGTCACGCCATAAACTAAGAACGACTTTACCGATTTCATAAAAAAAAAAATAAGTTTTTCTAATACTTTGTAGAAGGTTCATACGGAAACAAAAAATAAAGAAAATTGGGCAGCAAATTCAAACATTTCAGAAAAGTTTACGACGATTTTAGCTTGATGCGTTTAACAGTTCTAAGACAAGACAACGTCTGGTGGGTCAGCTAGCTATCTATAATTTAGCAAAAAACCTTTAAACGATATTGGTTGGGTATCATTATCGTCAATAGTTTTTTTTTAAATATAAATAGCTCACTGTGACCCGTGGATTCACTTGCGTGGTAATGAAAAATGATTAATATGAAAAGTAGTAATAACATCAGCCTGTGAAAGTCCCATGAAAATAAGTCCTGCCGTTTTGGAGTCCATACACATATATCGCCTTTTATATAAAAGACAGAATAAGATTTTAACAAAGCCACTATTACGACCTAAAGACCCAAAATATATCCACAATATTAAAAAGTACCTTATAAATGTCAACTATTTAAAATGTTAACTTCAAATCAGATTAGAATGCAATCTGAAAGAACAGGCAAGAATCGAGTTAGTCCCGAGTTGAAATTCTTTGACAAAGTAAAGCGAAGTTTCCATTGAGCAACTTTTCAACCGCTGAAAAACTATTCCAATTTCTCAACTGAGAAATTTATTAATCCATTCCGAATTTAATTATCTGATTGACAACATTAAAAATATTTACTTGGTCATTAAAAATGTAGTTTAAAAATGTCCTTTGCAAAACCAATATTTAAAAGGACATTAAAGTTGCATTGCCAACTCTATGTCAACGAAATACGATTTACATTTTCATTATAACATTCTGATATATTTTAATAGTTATTATTAGTAGTATGTATTTAAAAACTATATATGTATGTATATCAGTCTCTGGCAGCCATATCACAAGCTTTGCTTAGTTTGGGGTCAAATGACCGTGTGTGCAAAAATGTCCCAAAAATATTTATTTATTTATCTTAGAAGCTTAAAATCAACGTTATTTTTCTCCAATTCATAATGCTTATAATCACATGGCAAATCTAAAAAAAACTTGCATATGCACGTTTAAAAAAATCCTTGTCAAGCTGATTTGAACTGTAATGAATACAATGATTAGGTTATAATTTAGCAGTGATGTAGAGGTTGTTTCCGGTTGAAACAATAGAAGGTTGTTAATTTGTCCAGTTTACAGGTTGTTCGGAAGTCGTTTGATATGATTATCTTAGCGAAGTGTCGGTGAGCATGAACAAGGTCAGACTGTTAAAAAGGAAATAGTTGCAATTAAGGCGGCAATTAACGACTTTTTTTCACATAATTTTGAATGACGTTATTAAAATGATATTATTATTTATATGACGTCGTTTGGTTATGGTTCTATTTTAAAATAATCATTAACTAAAAACTTAAAAAAACACGAAAATCATAGTTAGCAAAAGTTCTTTTTTGTAACGATATAATACTATTATCCAACAATACAATACAAAAACTCTTTATTAAAATACCACAAAACAATGATAACATAAACATTACAATAAAAATATTATCTAGGCTTTTAACAGGCGGCCTTATCGCTATCATTGTTTATATTTAACTAAAAATTCATGGAGAATGGATAATAGAGGTATGCTTTTCGAGTTTAGATCATCCAAAGTTTTGCGAACATTAGACGCTGAGTAAAGCCCTTAATAAATGAGTAAATAGACAGTAGAATGCGAAATACCTTTAGTTAAGTATGTTATCTTTTATCTGTAGATAGGCATGGAAATATTATAATAATTAACATGGCAAAAATCTAATTAAACTATTCGTTCTGTGTGTAATTATAATTATTTAATGATTCACAGGTGTAGCTCGGAAATTTGAGACTTTGGTGGGCAAAAGCCAACACTACGAGACTCTGTTCAATAAAAAAAAAACATTTATGGAATGTCTGTAACATGTGGGTGTCTTCATATCACGAGTGATTCGGTTTCTTCTAGGCAAGCGTGCTCCAACGTAGACCGCATCATCGCTCAACATCAGACGAGATAAAGGCCAAACGCAAACCTATAATTAAATTTTTTTTTAAATACAATTGTACAGCATAATATGGAAAAGTTCTGGGCTATTGTGGCGATTTCTCGATTGTGCCGAGCTGGTCTATGGTATGAGGTACGGTATTCGCCAATCATCCTACTTGCTTATAATTGCTATTACTAATTGTATCATTTATTATTTAGCGAATGGCTTGAAGGGATTGAAAACAAAATTACTGAAATCATTAAATTTTATTATGAAGTTTCATCGTCTCATAGGCGAGAAACGATTAAAAAACTTCAGCGCAAACCCAAATTAAACTTTTAAAAAGTTGTCAAAGAAAACGCAGCAAAGCTGTTCAAAGGATAAGGTCAACGCTCTGCGTGAAGGCCTTAAGCCTCTTTTTAAGGAGCCCTTAGTGACCTTTATATCTAACGACCCGATAAAAGTACTAAAAACTGGCGTTGGGTTTATGAAAGACTTATTACATTAGAAGTAGCGACATGTCTAATAATTCTACCTATTTTTACTTAGAATATTATGGCTTTGCTTAAAAACTGTTTTTATACTGTTTTAGACTAACACAGTTGTTCACTAAAGTTATATAAAAAAAAAAAAAAACTTGTAATCCGATAATTTTAGTTTTTTTAATGTTTAAGAAAAAAGCAATGTTATGGAGGATGTATCATTTGCACTTTTTTTTTTAACTTGTACGTTTCTAAAAGATTTATAGCGTTGTATAAACGACAAAACCAAGGAGCGCTTTTGGTTCAAAAAACTGTGCAAAAACCAACTGACTAGCCGCAGCGCTATAAACCATTTAAATACCAGTTTTGTTAATGTGTTTTTCTACCGAAATGTTTTTGTATGATTATGAAATGATATTTATTCCAATCAAATTAATATGAATACGATCTGGCAATTAACCTTGGGGAACTTGCAAAACTAAAATGTCGTATGGTTCCAAAGACGCGTTCAAAATGAAACAAAACTAACAAAATAAACCGTGAAATGAAAATGTTAAACAAATTTTCTTTGGTAATTCATACATTAATACCAAAGAAAATTTGTTTAACATTTTCATTTCGCGGTTTATTTTGTTAGTTTTGTTTCATTTTGAACGCGTCTTTGGAAACATAACGATTGCGAATGGCTTTTAGATATAGTATAAACAAAGGTTTACTTCATGCATTGTTAAATTTTACTAGAAAATTACAGCCTGTTTTGTAAATGATGTAGTTTGATTGTTTGTGTAATATTATTTATTATTCATCATCATCATTTCAGCTGTAGGACGTCCACTGCTGGATATAGACCTCCCCCATCGATCTTAATAAGGGCCGGTTGGAAGCGGCCTGCATCCAACGTTTCCCTGCCGTCTCTTTTAGGTCGTCTGTCCATCTTCTGGGTGGACGTCCTACACTGCGCTTACCGATCCGTGGTCTCCATTCGAGAACCTTTCAGCCCCATCGGCCATCTGTTCTGCGTGCTATGTGCCCTGCCCACTGCCACTTCAACTTGCTAATCCGGTGGGCTATGTCGGTAACGTTCGTCGTTTGTTCATCTGAAATGATCTCGCAGAGAAACCCCGAGCATAGCCCTCTCCATAGCTCGTTGTTCGACTTTGAGCTTGCTTATGATGCCCATAGTGAGATACCACGTTGCCGTATGTCATCACTGGCAACACAAACTGGTTGAAGACCTTCGTCAAGAAGACGTTGCGAAGTTTACCGAACGCTGCCCAGCCGAGCCGATTATACAATTATTCAATAATATATGAATTTGAAGGTTTTAAAGGTGGTATAATATTTACTCTAATAATTATAAGGATAGTTTATACAAGAAAAAAATATAATTTCTGAGAGTGAGTTCTGGTGGCAAAGTTTTTCGTTGTATTAAAAATATTAGTTATTTATTTATTAACCTACTATTGACGATTTATGGCACCCAATAAAAATTAAAATATTTGATGAAATAATTTAGTTTGACCTTAATCACATATTCTACTGTTAATGAACTTCAGGTTAAGGTTGAAGTTCAAAATTGAATTGTAAACTAACATTCAGTATTTATGAAACACACTGTCCTTTTACCCGACTTCAAAAAATAAGAGGGCTTTATTTTTGTTACCTCAGTAAGTACTCCGTCATTTATTACCCGATTCGGAATATTATTTTTCTAATTAAAATTATAATAATATTAAACTTTCAGATACTAATATAGTTTACTAAAGTTATATGATTATTTACGTAATATTTACCGTGGTAAGGTTGTGGAATGAGCTTCCGATATTTCGGCGCAGGTACATGCACCATGTTTACGGGAAGACATGCAACTACATGCATACATACGTGCATGTAACTGCGCCGAAATATCGGGAGATCATTCCACAACCTTACCACGGTAAATATCCCGTAAAAAATATAATTTAACAAGATTTTAGCTTTAGCAAACAAAATTTTACCCGCCATCTTGTAGCAGCGACCATATTGAATTTAGTGTGATGACACTCACTTCAAGCCCTTTCATTTGATACCCATTCGCCATCTTGTGGTGAGGGCCATTTTGAAAATATTACAATATTGGGCATTGTATTGTCACCAGAACTAAAGATGTATGCAAAATGTCATCAAAACAGTAGGAGGAAGTGGTTCTAATAATTCAACTTGCGAAGTTTTACCTAAGCTAACAAACTAACATACAAACATTGAAAGATAAATAAAAGCTTTTATAATAATAAACTCGTTACTTCTGAAAAAAAACCACTTGAAAGTTACGAGTTAAGCACCAGGATACAGCTTGTATAAACATGGAAGTAACGTAGTGATCCGACAATATCGGATCGAATCGTGTAAATCTGCTTCACTAAGCATAACGCATAAGTTCTTTTTATTTTCTTGTATAAACGAATGAAAAAGAAATTGAACAAGGCTTAATTCTGGATTTAAAATTTTACGATTCAAACTCCAATGTATTGAATGCGGCCGTGTATATAGGCTCTTTGCAGATGAGTACCTATTCCTAAAGTTGATTGAACAGAGCAGTTCTAAAGGCATCTTTGTTGCGTAGAGTACGGGCCAGTCAACATTGTTCTGATGATTGTGACTAGACTGGACTGCCTGTACCTTTGGCATTGCTGCGATAGACATGTCGCAGTAGGTACACGTCGAAGAGAAAGTACTAGACTGATGATTGTGATTAAATTTTTTCGTTTTTATGATATGATTTAATTTAAAATAGTGACAATGACTGTTTTTTTTTTTAAATAATAGTCGAGAATTTGTTCATGTGGGTTCATATTAAGCCCAAAACAAATATAAAAATATAAAATATTATTCAAATAAAGGGTACTCCAACGTTGTATGGAAATAGACGTAATTTTGCCACCTTAAACGTAAATAATGCTACAAAAACTGGTATTTTTAAACGAATTGTTAAACTGAGTTACAATTAATCTGTCACAGGACCGATAACCGTTGGGGTAGACAGATCAAACAAACAAAGGGAGATATGCCTTAGTACAATTATCATTCGTGTTCAACGTCTCCGTGTTTCACTCACTTTGTGTTTCTAAAGTGGATTCTTCTGTACTGTTTTTTACTGGGGCGAGTGCCTTTATTAACTAAACAAAATACAAGCTAACACTAACACTACAAAAACAGTTGGACTGCCCATAGACCGTTGAAGGTCTAAAGACAATAAAAAATAAAAATAAAACGGCCACGTGCGAGTCGGGCTCGCTCACTGGGGGTTCCGTACCACCACAAAATACAATATGGTTGTCTAAGTAACCGAATTACCAGTTATTATAACGCCTTCCAATCGTCCGAGTAATTTGCTACGCAGTTTGCTACAGGCGCTCGAGTATAATAACTTGGTAATAAACAGAAATTTGTCACTGACTTGCACTTGGCAATTATTAATTATTTCTTGTAAGACTTTATAGTGTGCACAATCGTGCCAAGTTTGACGCTTGTACGTACTATCGTTTTTACATTAGAGCTAATACAATAATACGTTTGTCATATGGGGACCCCCCTTCCGTTTTTACTTTTTGCCTTTTTTATTATATGTTAGTTAATCCGCCGTAACGTTACATATTCTGTGAAAATTTCAACTATCTATCTATTACGGTTCGAAAGATACAGCATGTAATAGGTAGGACAGACAGACGGACAGACGGATAGACGGACGGATAGACAGACATGCATCGTAGGCTTAGTAATAGGGTCCCGTTTTTACCTATAGGGTACGGAACCCTAAAAACAATTGAATTAAATTCAATTCTGTAGACTGCCTTTACTGTGTAGATATATAAAATGCGCATTGTTGGTCAAAAGTATTGTTAAACTTCAGAAGATCCGCTTTATGGAATGCAGTAAAGCAAACGGCGAAAACTTTTCTAATTTGAATGCGGCGTTCATTTGGACCTTAATTTATTGAGATTTGGGATTATTCATGTAATTGGGTTAGGGAAAGACCATAATAAAGTTGTAAAAGTTATGATTTCAGTTAAGGTTATGTTCAACTCTTCAAATTGGATTTAAGTACCCTATCTTACTTCCTACAAAATATGCTAGAGATACTCCTTACTTTGCCAAAGCGATTATTTAATTAAAATTTAATTTAGTGTGATGTGACGAAATTAACGGATCAGGTTCAAACAAATAATACAAGTAGAAAAAACACCTGTTAATAATCTTAACCGAATATTTTTTTTAATAAATTATCGGGATTCTTAAAAAAAACAAATTGTGCAACAACAATAGCTTTTGAATTGAATTACTCTGAATTTTCAGCAACAACAACATATTTTTGTACGAATTGTACAGCCACTAGCCAGACTAGTGTCATAAAATTTTTAACCAGTTATTTGTTAAATTTCATTTTTAAATAAAAAAAAAATAAATTGTTTTTAAATTAAAACCCTCTAAATAATATAAACACAGGCACAAAGTAATCATCATCATCAAATATGATGATATACGGTTTTCGGCTTTAAACAAAGCCGTTTTAAATAGCAAAATAGATCATGGCGTGAGCGGGTGAAAAACGAATTTGAAATCGTGATCAGACCGCGCGTTTAGAACATAACTCAATACTTCACATTAGAGTATGCAAACGAAGGTGATATGGATATACTTACTTACAGGCTGAGTACATTGACACAGTGGCATGGTAAGCCAGAGAGCCGTGGATGAAAGTGGTATGAATCATTCTTCGTACTAGTTATTATAAAAGAGAAAATACGTTGGTTTTTCCTTATTTCACATAAGTACTATTCTAAGAGGGAGGCCTTTGTTCAGCAGTGGACATTTACTGGCTGATGATTGTGATGATGAGTTCAAATGGTGGAACTTTAAAAGTTATTTGTAAGGGTTCCGTACCCAAAGGGTAAAAACGGTACCCTGAGCCTTACGTTGTCTGTCAGTCCGTCCTAATTTTAAACGGCTGTATCTTTCGAACCGTAACAGATAGCCGGTTGAAATTTTCAAAAAATATGTAATGTTTTAGCAAATTAACAAAAAAATATAAAAAAGTCAAAAAATAAAATCGAAGGGGGGGGGAGGTTCCCATACAACAAACGTTTTTAACGTATTTTTGTATTAGCTTTATTGTAAAAACAGTAATACGTATAAGCGTCAAACTTGGCATGATTATAGTACACACTCTATAGTGTAACAAAAAAAATTGTCCAAATGCGACTCGGTGATAAGTTTCTGTTAATTACCAAGTTGTAACTGGCAATTTCTTTTAATATTGAATTTTGTGGTGGTATGGAACCCCCAGTGCGCGAGCCTGACTCGCACTTGTAGTTTTTAATAGTAATTTTATCCCGTACATTCCGGATTTATTTTTGTATTTTTTATATTTTTCACAGGTATTTACAACATAACAGCAAAGAAAGCATTAAAGTGTGCGAGTGCCATTTTATCGTGTGTAGAAAGTTGTTTAGTCTGTCATTAGGTTTGAGCTCTTGACCCTAACTTAGTAGATGGAAACTAAACATTTTACGATTTTAGAATGTGTTTTTTTTTTTTTTTTGACATGAATATTTTTTTTTTTTACTGGGCATGTGCCTTTATTAACTAAACAAAATACAAGCTAAAACTAACACTACAAATACAGTTACTTAGTTACTGCCCAATTACTTAATTGCTTTTAATTGCTTTTCGACCACATTCTAAAATAACCAAGCCATTTTGCCGAATTACATTAGGTACATTAAAAAAAAAATAAAAAAAATAGGCTTGCATTTAACCGCCTAATCGGCAACGATGATGAAACACGCTTGCCCAAAAGAAATTTATTCACTCGTGACTGACAAAAAAAAACTAAAATAAGTACATCGGATATTATATTTGTTATATTTGAAGTGGTGTTCTACACTTTAGAATTTATATATTTTAAATGTAATAGACAATTATTAAAAAACTGACCAAAAGCGACCGTAGCCAAGTAGGTCAGGCATCTAGTTTATTTTTTCAGTTTCATTATGTTGGATTTATCTCTAGACATTCCAAGATAATTTTAAAATCAAATTACAGGCATATTACATATTACAAGTTAGTATAGTGATATTTCTAGTAAGCCTAGACGTATGTACGTAAGCTAGCCTAGTCTAAAGAAAAAAAAAGAATGGTATGAATTCCATTCCAATAAAGAAATTCCACAAACGCAATTTGGAACCCTGAAACCAAATTCCACTTTACATTTAGTAGCCAGTAGCCAGGTCTGGGAGATAGTCTTGCCACCACAAAGTAAGTACAGACAGCGTCACTATTCACTATCTTTGCTTACCAACAGGCGAGTTGGTGGTCAAACGCGCATATATGCGCGGGCATATATGCGCGATATAAAACCTACCAGGTAAAGTATGATGTTGAGACAAAATGGCAATATTATAGGAGTATTTTCAATTAGTTAAAATTGTACCATGAAAACATGGTACAGTTTACCATGAAGCAATGTAAGTTTCCATAATAAAAAAACACACTTTTTTTCTCCACTAGAGCCGCTTAGCTCAGCTTTCAGGAGCCTAGTAAGGTTAAAAAAATAATTGAAAAGAGAAGTAAAAAAGAAGTCTTTCTCTCTTTCTCTCTCTGAATTTTTTTTGGTATCATCATATTTTGTTCTTGGCTACATGCAGCGTTCCGTAGACTGATCACCTGGTAGTGAAGAGTTGTAATTTTTTTTAATTTAGTTCACAGTTCAAGCTTTCTTTTAAGTAATTTCTAGGTATCTTGAAGTGTTGTTCCACAGTTAATCCTACCAGATATCCATTTTTAATTGTCTACTAGTTGACCCGACAGACGTCGTCCTGCCTTAGAACTGTCAGTTAGCCGAAGTTAAAATCGTTAAGTTTTGTGAAATTTTGCAATATTCTGGGCAATTTTCTTAATTTTTCTTTCCTTATGAAACAAGAGAAAATACACAAAGTAATAGAAAACTTAAAAAAAAATGAAATCGGTAGTCTTTCTCAAGTTATAGCGTCACCAAGGTAAATAGTTTATAGTTTAATAGATTATAGTTTTTTTTTTTAGTTTAATTTTATTTATTACAGCGGGTAAGTCCGATTAAAAAACACTGGGATGTATATAGGTGACATTTGCATAATATAGTGACATTGTCTGTACCGGTCGTTTTAAATATCCAACAGTGAGCCTTTGAGCAACGTTCTGAGTCTCTTTGAGGGCCAGTTATGAATAAATTGTACGGGAGACTGGTTACATCGGTCAGGAACAGGATATGTGACTGAGATACCGAAATATTTATTTGACATTTTAATCTTCGTATAGGTCAAAACGATATAGGTGCATATAAATGTAACAAGGAGCACCCCGTGGTTTTACCCGCTATTCTAAAAGATTGGTTTATGTTTACGATGTAAATAGTACCCCAAATAAATGTGATAGAATGATAGTGATGCAAGGTATAAACTGCCTCTGTACCGAATTTCACCAAAATCTGTTTGGGCATTTTTAATTGGATACATTTTGTAGAGTATCATCGGAGTTTTGGAAACAATACAGAGTTTTGGAAACAATACAAAAAGACATCATGTTTCACCTCGTTATATTACTACCCACACTCGAGCACGTTCACGAGCACTTAATAAATAATAATCCACCATTATTACACACTAGCTGACCTGACAGACGTTGTCCTGTCTTAGAACTGTCAAACACGCAAATATAAAATTGTAAATCTTATTTTTTTACACCTTGGGTTACATTATTGGAGTTTTAGTAAGGAACCCTATTTTTTTGAAAATATAATATAGCCTATATTACCTGGGGATAGTGTAGCTTCCCAACAGTGAAAGAATTTTTCAAATCGGTTCAGTAGTTTCGGAGCCTATTCAATGCAAAAAACCAAACAAACAATCAAATCTTTCCTCTTTGTAATATTATATTATAAATATATTATTACACATTAACACTCGAAAATACACAAGTTTAGGAAAATAATAAGCCGACATGTTTTTATCCACGTTGGCACACCCCAAAATTTTCTATTTAATATCAGCGTTGCCATCAGTGTCCCGGCATCTAAGCCTTTAATAATCCTAAATTACCAGTAATCAAGCCAAGTTAGCTTAAAACCGGCTTAATTACTTAACTCAATCGTCAGGTTTCTTGTTTGAAGTCGGATCGAGTTATCTTTTCAGGGGTTATTAGCTTTATTAAGGAAAGGGACGATACTTGATGCTTTATAAGCCTTTATTAACTTACTTCAAAGAAGAGATTCGGTTTTCGCTATTTTTCTGCCGATTTATCAAGTCAAATAGGAAAGATGCAAAAATCTATTATAAACAAAGACAATCAAACAAATCAGTTGAAATCATAGAATCATAGTTTTTTGTGTTTAGCCTTGCGTTTGACCGCCAACTTGCCTGATGTTAAGTGATGATGCGGTCTACGATAGAGCACGCTTTCCTAGAAGAATCCGATTAACTCTTGATGTGAAGAGGATTACCTAATCAGGGAGGGCATTCCAAAGACTAGCAGTTCGCACAATAAAAGTGGAATCAAAGCGCTTCGTACGGGTTTTCTGAATATCAGAGATTATATTTTGTTCAGCGATGTCGATAACAAAGAGTGTACGAACCAGAATGTAGCCGATTTTTCGTGCCCACTCTACTCTTAGAGTCCGATAGAAAAATGGGCAGGATGGAATTAAATCATGCATCAAAACTCCTCTATGTTCTATAACGACATTGCGTCAAGGACTTTTTATACCCTAAAGCATTACGTTCATTCAAATTTGATAATAATTGAATACTTGACACTGGCAAATGCACAAGAGTGCGTCGCCAAAATATCACAGAAAAAAAGAATTAAAAAAAATACTGACATTGGACTACGTATCAATCTTTTTTTGGCTCTAGACATCTTGTATATTTTGCCAGTGTTAACTGTTAGTGGAATTTCCAATTCACCGATAATTTTAAAAGATCAAGCTAGTTTAGTCATAGTCCAAGCAAAGCAAGTCATGGTCGAGTTCCGTGACTAGATATAGGTCTAGAATAGTGCTACGTTATGTTTCGGAAGATGCCCGTAGAACGATTATGGCTAATGATGATGATGGTACAAAGTTCTAACTACACATTGAGTCATCACCATACTGTTATTTTGAATTCACAATCGATAGGTATTGATCTTGACCCACAACATACGCGTCAACAATAAAAGGCACATAAACGTCATCGACACAATAAAAACGTACCCACATTGAGCAACTGACGGACGTTGCGCGACGTATCGAGCGATTGTTGGGCAACAGTTGCTAGTTGCGTAGTAATAGGCAGCTGGTTACTGGTACGTAGAGGTTTCTACTGCGGGTGGGTCTCTTTGCTTCATTTGGTTTAAAGTTTTTAACCGTACATAAGTTTTTTTTATAGGTGGCATACAAGTAGACGGGCTGCCTGATGATAAGTAGTCACCATCACCTATGGATACTTGTAACACCAGAGGCATTACAAATACGTTGCCGACCCTTAAGGACTCTATATTAACTCGTCTTTTGAAGAACCCCATGTTTTAGCTTCTCGGAAACACCACATTAGGTAGCTCATTCCACAAGTTTTTAACCGTACATAAGTTTTTTTATAGGTGGCATACAAGTAGACGGGCTGATGGCTGATGGCTTGATGGTAAGTAGTCACCGTTGCCTATGGATACTCGTAACACCAGAGGCATCACAATTACGTTGCCCCTTTAAGAATCTGGTATCTTGCCTTTTGAAGAACTCAATGTTGTAGCTTCTCGGAAACACCGCGGAAGGTAGCTCATTCCACATTTGCATTAATACATTCAACATTAAGAGCGTAGCTCTTGTCTGTGGAGTAACTTCCAAGCTTGACGGTTTTCTGCAAGCGTTTTAACCTCCCTGTACGACCGACATAACATTCTCCTTTTCTTTTATTTGGTCAAAGAATACTCTTCTTGTTCCTGGTCCTCTCTTTATTTATACCTTTCTCTCTATGATGGTTTTCATTAATTTGTCATATCGTACAGGGTGGCCAAATATCTTGCCTCTTCTAGTCTCTATAGTAGCTATTTTGCAGGTCTATGTAACATATTAAGACTCGAAAATACTCAAGATTAGAAAAATAATGCAATGAGGCGACATGTTCTTTCGGTCAGTTTATATTTTTGCTAAAAACTTTAATTCTCACAAGGAGTCAGAAAAATTTCACGTCATCAGAATCTACATGAATGAAAAATTCGCTAAGTATGAAGTTATAATTACTCGTTTTGGATGTAATTATTCTTCATTGTAAAAAAAACTATTTTACAATGCACATAAAATATGAATAAACACGACAAATTTCATCCATTTATCACCGAAACAGTGGCCTAGTTCACTTATGGACGCACTTTCTCTGCCGCTACATAAAATGCCTTTCCCCTTTCTCAAATGACGCTGATTTGAATAAATACTTCGAAATAAGGACTTGCCAATTTTAAGTGCAATTATACAAAAGCTTTTCAGATAGCCCGCTGCAAAGAGTACTTTTTAATATAGGGCCCGCTGGTCCAGTTGGTAGTGAACTTACCTTCTGAGCTTGGCGGCGTGGGTTCGATTCCCACATACAAACATTTATGTGATGAACATTTGTGTTTGTTCTATATCTGGTTGTTAATATCTATTTAAGTATGTATTTAAAACTATATATGTATGTATGTATATCAGTCTCTGGCAGCCATATCACAAGCTTTGCTTAGTTTGGGGTCAGATGACCGTGTGTGAAACATATCCCGAAATATTTATTTATTTTAATTTTTTTTGTCTTTAGATATATATTATTAATCTACCAACTTTGTCATAATCAACTTTGTCGACTTTCGTCGGTCAAAGGGTAATTCAACTGTTATTTTTGTGTGGTGGGTAGGTAAATTAAATAATGTAGTTAGATGTATTTTGTTTTAGGCGATAAAGCCTCGACTGTTATTTTTGTGTGGTGGGTAGGTAAATTAAATAATGTAGTTAGATATATTTTGTTTTAGGCGATAAAGCCTCGTTTTTTTAACTTTATTAAAAAAAGTCTAATCAATCTATAAAAAAATTAATCAGTTAATTTTGAAGGTCTGGCAGATTTTTGTTTGTAAATTACGGGAATTACTAACGTAATATTAATCCGGTTAATTTAGAAGTTCTGATATATTTTTTATAGTATATAAAAAAAAAAAAAAAATTGTGAATAAGATTGAACAGGTTAATTTTTAAGCTCCGACAGGTTCAAATCAACCGATTTACTTTTAATTTAATTAAGTTTTGACAGGTGATGCGCACCATGCGCACGTTACGCGTATAGTGGTTAAGCACCATAATTCGACACTACTGATGCATTAGACCTATTAATCATTCTTCAACTTACTGGTAACCTTAATATTTTGTAATCTTTATTTCATTCCATAATTTCCTGAAGTCCAAGGAAGAACTCAACATACCTGAAACAAACAAAAAATCATTTTTTAAAACAAGTTTTTTTCGTTGTTTTAATTATGATCTAGCCACATCATAGCTTTAATACCTACATTTGCGTGTGTGAGAAGATATCATTATCATCATCATATCAGCCCATGTTCCCACTGCTGGAACACAGGTCTTCTCTCAGAGAAAGAGAAGATAGCCCGTAAATCCACCATGCTGGCCCAGTGCATGTTGGTGAATCTCATTGTCACATGTCTTTGAACTTTTGAAGTTCTTGAACACACCGGTTTCCTTACCATGTTTTCCTTCACCGTTTTTGACCGATAGCTTCGAAACTGCACATAATTTATTTTGATACTAAATAAGTCATTGGTACCTCCCTCACTGTTAATGGCAAAATTGCCCCAATAACCAATGGGGCCGTAGCCAAAAAAAAAAGTAATTGGTGCAGGGCCGAGGACCGAACTGGGTGCTGTCAGATCGTAAAGCGCACATGCCATCACTTGGCCACCATCGCTCTCTATCAACCTATAAACAGATATAGTAGCTCTTTGTAAGTAGATATAGTCGTTTCTTAATTTTTTTATTGTTTAGTGAAGCTTCCCAGACTCCGGTGTCCGTGCATTTGTCAACTTATACAATTTGTCTTGTCAACTATCGCTGATATAACATAAAACTAATAACTTTAGAAGCGCATAGAGTCGTAGAGTTCATTAAGTAATCTTTAGCCTCTCTTTGCTAGATAGCGGAACTTTCTAGACCGTACCAGTTACAAATCTTGCTTTCCTAAGTGAGCGACTTGGAATAACTTGGGAATTGTAGATATTTCCTACGATTATTTCTGTATTTTAATTCTACGTTAATCTTTCGGATACTACCGGATACTCACTTTTACTTCAATCAAGTGTGACTACAAGTTTTTACGGAAATCTATATTTATGCTTAAGACGAAATATGCTTCAAATTTGACGATTCGTCCTAACGAATATTCGAAAGTAGACCTTTAAAATCGATTAATTGACATTATTTCTTTATGTTTAATAAATGTTCTTGAAATATTTTATTTGGATGTGTTCATCGATACACGACTAAAGAAATTTGGCTCGATAGAAAAAAATCGTAAGCTTTCCTAAAAAACACCCGTTTTTACGTTCCCTTCAATGGATTGAATCAACTTCATTCAGATTCAATAGAAAATATTTTTATCAAAAAAATAAATAAATTGTGTGTTATCCTAACAATCATTCAAGTACTTTAGTGGTCGCAGTTTTTTGTAAAAGCGTAAGATATATGTAGAAAATAAAGAAAAAATAAATATTGAAAATATTTGAAAGCGCGCACGCCGCATTACCGTCATACAAGTGTACGGATCTCTTCCATTTCGCCTTAAATTAAATTTCAGTTTCACACGATACGATTGTAAATTCATAGCAATAGAAATCTAGAACAATATTTTTGTGTCATACAAAACTCACAAAATTAAGTCTTTTAAACATATCCGCCTAAACCAACCAATCAACTTGTCAAATTTATTTCTAGAAAAAACTCAAATCATTCTTGTCCACAACAACTCAGAAACGTATGTGTCCTTACCGACCAGCCGGCCTTGCAAATGCAGCTTTCGACATACGCTTACCCAACAAAAACCCAGCATATCTTGAGCTCATCTTACACAAAATCTCAATAGTAACATAGCTCGACCATAACTAGTCAATAAACGCCAAAACAACGTAGACCTGTGAGTGGTGTTTAAGAGTTAAGGAAGTTAGGTCTAGGTATAGTGGTGATTGCGAAGTTAAAATTTCGAACTGACCCTGAGTGAACGAATGAATGAGATCGATTGAGCTGTTGTTAGCATGTCATGTTCAATTCAAAACTTTAATGGATTATAATGTTAGCGAATGACAAAACTTGCCTTAATTAATCAAAAATGTACGATAATTTTATACAGTATTGATAGAACAGCTCAGCGCCAGTGCTTTTTATTTGCCTACCAAAACAATATAATATTGACCTGACTTATTGAATTATTTTTATTTGTTTATTTTTAATGTCATTTTATTTCTGATAACATACTTCATTTATTAGTTTTTTTTTGTATTTCTGATCAAATTATTATTAGTAACAATTTTCTCGCTGTGTATGATTTTTTGGCATCAAATAAATGTTTTTTTAACCGTGCATTCAGACCACAGACGAGATAAAGCTGCTACGATTCAGACATATTGTTTTGTCATGACAAATTAAAAAGCTTCGGAACTTCTTTCTATGAATGCACTGATGTTACGATGGTGATGTCGCAGGGATTGGCGGTGATAAGAACAACACGCAGATTCTTTAAGTTGTATTTTATTCAACGGTTGTCTCGAAAGTGAATTACATTTCAAACCAACGCCTCTCGCTTCTCCTAGTGTTACCATCTACATCCTGCCGTTGCCAGTGCAAACACAACAATGTTACCAGCATCTAATTATTTACAATCAAGCTAATTTGAACAATAAAATAAAATAGATAGAATTAAAGATCAAACATTATTGAATGATAAAATATCATGAACTGGAATAATAATTATTGAATTGAACTGATCAATTGGTGAACCTTAATATCCTACATTTATTTATATGAATTACTTAGCATAGTTATTGTTATTGACAGCGGCGATTGGAAGTTGTAACACTAAGTGGGTAGGTAGACTACAGAGTAAAAAAGGAACAGTATTTTCGGTAAAAATATAATAATTGGCAAAATAAAATTTGGATTAACGGCTTCCAATCGATATATAAATCGTGAAAATCATCCAAACAAAATGGTATATTAGTACAATAAAATGATTGACAAATACAAAAAGTTTTGCAAACTATATTCTATTAAGTAAGCAAGTTTCTTTTGATACGTGACCGTGAACTTTCTTTGTCCAATAATGCTTCGTTACATTGGGTAAAGTTTCGAAATGTACTCTCCGAAGATGTTTATCCTTTTACTCGTAGATTTTAGTAAATATTCATACAAACTAGTAACGACGCGCAGTATCTCTCTCTATTCTGAATGAATCATTATCATTATTTATGGTGCAAATGTTTGCTCGGTTGTGATAGGCGGACTGCAGTAGTTCTCGACACGGGTCCTCCTAGTGAGGACTGCTTCGCAAACCTACTCTTCTCTTAGCTGTGTTAATTTACCACGTTAGTTAAGTTGAAATATTTAAGTTAAAACATTGTATCTTTTAATTATTGTGCGTGTGTAAAAAAAAAAAACAAGTTAAAATGAATCCATATATGTTAGCTTCGTCATGACAATAAACAATTTTATACTTAAAAAACATTTAGCAAAACAAGCGTTTATTTAATTGATGCTTTGAATTTTAATTTTAATGTTTTTTTTGGCAGCCATTTTAAAAATATAACTATATTGGGTATTGCGTATTGGAACTAAATGTGTATGCACAATTTTTGCAAAATTGGTTACGAGGAACTGGATCTAATTCAGCATGCAAGATTTGACCTAAACTAACTAACAAACATTGCAAGTTTAGTTAACGCTTGCTAACATTTGTGAACGCAGCATGTATACAACTATTGGAGTTGTAGTGTAGTGCGCTACATAATTATACATATACCTATAAAAAACGCGTAAACCTTACAAGAGACGTGTTATTGGGCCACATTCTTAGTTTTTAAAATATAATACAATAATTAATAAATTCATATAGTAATTAAATTACTTACTAGCCTAACTTGTTATAATGTGTGTAATAATAATTATAATAGTATAATTTTGTATTGTAAAATAATTTAAGTTAGATTTATATTTGTTGTAATTTGTTGATATTATCTTGTAAAACTTTGGTATTTCTATTATTTTCTTTTTGTCTTTTATAAGGTGTTTTTGATGCACGCCTACCTACCATTTGTTCCAACCTGGTGGATGACTGGTAGAAAATGTTTAGCATTAAGTCCTCCAATTGTACATATATACTTAATATGTACGTGTGCAATAAAGTATTAAATAAATAAATAAATAAACTTTAGGCTAGATTGTAATTAAATTAAGGTGCTATTTACAATCGCACTTAATGAAAATAATAACGTTTAATGTCCGTATCCATATTAAGTAACTAAAATCTAACGTCGCATTTTGTAATAGCTCTGCATGATTTCTTTTGTCTTTGCCAACTTTCTATTTATTATCTGTTGCACATTTCCTTTGATTACGCGCTAATGCCGTCTCCACAACTACCGCTTCAGCTGTGTGATTATGTTGACACAACTTTCGCGGGTATGCGCACTTTCACACAGTTCAATAAGGTGAGCTCCACCCGCGCTAGGAAGGCTGTAGTTTAGGCTTGGGCGAGAATACTCGCTTGATAATTTGCAGTTATTTGGCCATAGTAGGTTCTTGGCTGTTATGTACGCTGATTTGAACATCAAAAGTAGTATTTTGCTTCACACGTGTATGTATGTGTTGCCAGTGATGACATATGGTTCTGAGACGTGGTCCTTAACTTTTGGCCTTTTGGAAAAACTCAGAGTCACAGCGGGCAATTGAGAGAGCTATGCTCGGAGTATCTTTGCGCGATGGAATCCGAAACGTAGCTATTCGCCAAAGACCCAGAGTTACCTACATAACTGTTAAAATTTGCAAGTTGAAAAGGCAATGGGCAAGCCACATCGCTCGAAGAACCGATAACCGATGGGGAAGAAAGGTTCTTGAGTGGAGACCACGAACCGGAAGACGCAGCGTAGGTAGGCCTCCCACTAGATCGACCGACGATATTGTGAGAGTCACCGGCATCCAGTGGATGCAGATGGCAGGCTGTCGATCAGTGAGAGTTCTAAGGGAAGGTCTATGTTCTACAGTAGACGTCTTCAGGCTGATGATGATGATGATAAAACTAAGTTTTGCTATGCCACATAATTGTTTTTGCTCAAAATCTTTTAATTTGACAAAGTAACAAGCAATATTAGTAAGATAATGGTTCCCTAAGCTGAATAAAACTTGACTGCTCTAAAAATGGTGCCTTCCTTTTCCCACATTATAATATAACACAATGTGATTTACTGAAAGTATGTACCTACAATATAGCGCACCGGGCGTACAAGGAAATGCGTTACGCTCACGTTGTCTACGTTATTGTCACGTAGTCACGTAACACACGTCACGTAACGTGGTTGTAATTACGGGACGGCGTAACCTAATTATGAGTTAATTCGCTTAATTACTTGTCAGTACAAATTGTAATCAACGAAGACTTAACTTTGATAGTTATTTGAATCAGGCGTTACTTGCGGAAGTTCATCTTTAAAACGGTTTCTTTGACGAATCTTTAAGTGCAGCGTACGGAATTGTTGCTATGTATTGATTTCTATGGTACTGCGTGCACTGGATCAGCAAATGTTTGCCTTAAAAATCAATACAAAGTAACAATTCTATACGCTGCGTACGCACCGATTCTGATCCAGTGGACGCGTACCTTTAAAGTTATAATAAATACAATAAAAGATAGCCCGTTGGTCCAGTTGATTGTGAACCTACCGTGTGAGCTTGGGGCGTGGGTTCGATTCCCACCTAGGATGAACATTTGTGTTTGTTCTATATCTGGTTGTTAATATCTATTAAAGTATGCATATACATATATATTTATGTATATAGTTATGTATATCATGTCTCTGACAGCCATATCACAAGCTTTGCTTTGTTTGGGGTCAGATGACCGTGTGTGAAAAAATGTCTCGAATATTATTTTTATTTATTAAATACAATAAGGAATTTGGAAACAATTATTTTGTTAAAAAAAAACTTTTTAAACACGACTTCAAAAAAGTAGGAAGTTTCTCAATACGACCCGATTATTTTTTATGTTTTGTTTGTTTTAATTTTTATGAATATTTAAGAAGTAATACCCACAGGTTAAACTGCGGGACGCAGCTAGTATTTTAAACATATTTACATACAACAAAAGCATTACTCTCTTTTTGGGCAGTTGGATTATAAGAAAACGTATTTTTTTATAGTAATAGGCATGCGTTTGATCGCCAACTCGCTGATGATGCGGTCTACGGTTGAGCACGCTTGCCTAGAAGAAGCTATTTCACTCGTGATTTGAAGACACCCAAATTGAAAAACATAGCCGATAGTCATAGCAGTTGATATCTAGAAAAACTTATAACTATTGCTGAATATGATTTTAAATAATAAATATTTACTGTCCCAAAAAACCGAGAGCATCATTGTGCAATTTGTTAACCGGAAAAACACAAACCAAATTAACAAACGGCAAATAAAATTAATAGTTATACCTATTAAATAAAATCGACGCAAAGTAGATGTTATGTAAAAACTATAATGCACAAAATTATTTGGTGTTTCTTAATTCATAAGTCTTTTTGCGAGTTAATTGACCGGATTCATAAAATTATACGATGGTGGATGGTAAATTGACCGAATAAATTTGGTAGCAATCGAATAAGATTTTGATTATTTCTTTTCGTTTTTTTATGTAAATTGCAGAATATTGCGTAGCTGACATAGATGCTGTGTAATTTTATTTTTGTGGTGTTTTGTGGCCACAAGTTCATAATAATGTCAAAAGAACAATCATGTCACTAGTCGATTATTTTTTTGGATAGAGTAACTATAATTTTTTGGTATTTCGAGGATGTTATGAGTAATTTTATTACTTTTACCTTTTGATTTTTGAATAATCGATTCGTCGATATTATAATTTTTTTATAAAATAAACTTATGTTACCATTTGTATGAGCCACTTTTCTTTGTTTGTGCGTTCATCATCAACATCAGTTTATCATGTTCCCAGTCCTGGGAGACGGGCTTTCTCTCAAAGAGAGAGAGAGAATGGGCCATAATCCACCATGCTGGCCTGTTATTGAATGTCATAATTTTGAACTTTTGAGCCTCTTGGACGTACCACAGTTCATCACAGTTAACCTTTTCAACTTTAATTAGCAAACGCATATATACCCGATCTACCTCAAACACGATTTAACGAGTAATTATGCAAATGAGTAAACTAGCTACATGGCATAGGTCTTGGAATGTCGGAACCTTCATCATAACAAGCTGGGAGATGGGTAGGAATTTACATTTTAAAATTAACAGGCTCCGGCAAAAAAAATTGCGGAAATATACCTACTTTAAACGCAAGAGTAGCGCTCGTGGCGTAGCTTGTTCTTAAAATATCACTAAAATCAAGTAACAGATGAACCAGCCTTTGGATGGGTGACCGCGAGTGGCATTCAAAACTGAGCATACACAAACGTTAAATGTTTGCAGGTTAGATTAGAATAGATTAGATTTGCCCTATAATAGCAGTTCAGTCATATTATGCAATGCCTTCGAGTGGCCTAAAAAATCAAAGCTGGCCTATACGAGAGTATTATACAAATTTGTTTTCTGAAACCTGGTATTATGACGTGTATGGACAATTGGAAAAAATCGAAAAATATTAAGGCCTCGAATTGGCGGCCATTTATTTTCTTCTCTAAAATCTTATTGGTAAGTTTAACATTTCCAGATGTTTTTCTATGATTTGCTCTTAGTAGGAACAAGCGGTTAGTAGGAATAACCATCGGTAGGTTTTTAAATTTTATTTGTTTGTTTTGAAATCGAGAATGTTCATGCATATTTCATGAATGTTCAATTGATATTTCAACGCAATGTTTCAGAAAAGTACTATATACACGACTTGGCAGCAACTGAGCATTGATTTAATAAATATAATATGTTTAATACAAAAAAAAAACCGGACAAGTACGAGTAGGACTCGCACTCTGAGGGTTCCGTCCAAGGGAAACCTCAAAGCACGAGTCCAAAAAAAAATAAAAAAAATACCGAAGTTGAAATATTGAAAGGCAAACTTAACTTTGTAGTTGACTATAAGGTTCTTCCATACATTCCAACTACAAAATGTAAGTTTGTAATAGCTTAATAATTATATTTAAATGATATAACTTCAAATTTATGACTTTCGGATTTATTCCTATATATGTGCTATAAGACCTTGCCTCTTGCCAAATTTCATGATTCTAGGTCAACGGAAAGTACCCTATAGGTTTTGATTCCCCTGTCAAATCGCAAAATATGCGACATAAACGTTCATATATTTTGATTGCGTTGACTTACAACTTTAATTTTTTTACAGCCGAAAGAAACTGTAGATTCAAGTATTTGGTATAAATTTCAACTTGATACCTTTACGCGTTCTTGAGAAAAAGGGTCTTGACAGACGGACAGACAGACGGACAACAAAGTGATCCTATAAGGGTTCCGTTTTTTTCCTTTTGAGGTACGGAACCCTAAAAACACTAAAACTACAAATTCACAGAAATAACTAGTTATTAAACATTTTGAACTTACTAGTCTAAAAGATTGTTACGAAAACTCATGAACAAACCGAGTTGCAAAACGGTTTGTCGCGTTCCATAATTGCATTACGAACTAAACCTTTTTGGAGATTATGAAGTTACAGGCCTAATAAAATTGGAATGGCTAAACAACATTACATAACAATAAAACTTTATAATATTACGTCTGAAAGTTGCTGCAAGGTTTTATAACTTGGTTGCGGCAAGTTGGGTTTTGTTATACTTTTATTAAAAATATATCAACCACGATTTATTTCGTACTCGATCCATTCGGAACGCAAATATTCGAATAAATGGTACAAATTAATCGATAACAATGTGACGCCAATTTACTCGAGTAATTAAGCAACTTTATTAAAAGCAGTTTAGCTGCTTGCAAATAACAATACAAAAAACCTATTCAATTATATACGATGTAGTTTTAATCACGTATCCAATTACCTATCAACACTCCACTAAAACTGGAATTGCAACATTAGCGGCCTCTTCTGTGGTTATGTACTCAAAATTATGTAAAAATTTCACCCAATATCATAGCTCGACAAAAGATATTTAAACTATAGATTCAATATTGTAAAACTTTAACCTGTAAAACTTTGGTAAAACTTTAACCTGTAAAACTTTGGTATTTCTATTTATTTCTTTTTGTCTTTTATAAGGTGTTTTTGATGCACGCCTACCTACTATTTGTCCAACCTGGTGGATGACTGGTAGAAAATGCTTAGCATTAAGTCCTCCAATTGTACATATCTACTTAATTTGTAAGTGTGCAATAAAGTATTAAATAATAAATAAATAAAATAATATTTGAATGATTATAAATACGTGTGCCTGTTTGTTGTTTTTTCACGCGACAACAGAGCACAGAATCAACGTGATTTTTTTGCATAGAGAGCCGGAAGGTGAAATTTGTAATAATTTATCTTCGAAAAATTTACGTTTTCTAAGGGAATATCTACGCAGATAAAAGCACAGGGCATACTCGTAGATGGTTACCAATAAAAAAGTAATTTATATTGTGAGCAGATGTTCAAATAAATTACCATAGACACAAAGCACATCCCTAATGTTCAGGCTCATTTCGCAATTTGCGAATGCGTGTTTTCCACTAGTACTGGATATTGTTGACGTTTTTAGAGCGTCGATCTTGAATCTGTAGACTTAAATATCTTTGACTAAAATGAAATGAAATGAAATGAAAATTTATTGATAACAAACGTCTTCTTAATAATTCTTAAATACCGAAAGCACACCAAAATTAGATATCAATCCGATTGATATTCATGTTTGAAGGAGTTTGAACTATAAACTCATTAATAAACTTAAAATTCGACTATTTGTGCTCGATTAGGAGCCGTTTCATTTTACACTGCAAAATAAACTTACTCGACTAGGTTATATAAATGTAAAAATAATGTTTTATTCGCAAATAATCTAAGCATTCACTATTATTTAATAATACTACAGTACAGTTACTTTAGTGTTTTGTTTTATTACTCGCAATTTTTCTCGTAGCAACTTTGCTACGTGGAACGCAAAATTGTTCTCGTAGCAACTTTGCTACGAGTCTTTGACATGACTGCAAAGAAAAAGACATCAACGTGATACTTGAGCTTTTGTTATTATCGGCATTTCGTTATTTTGTATACATTTTCAATTAACGACAAACTAGCCGGCTCACAAAATTAAGCAGAAAGGCTTTAAGTTCGATCACAGTTGTGCGTTAACTACACACGACTTCCTACACGTAAATTAAAAAATAAACAAAAATGAATAGTTAAGTAGAAATATAACTTAAAGTAAACTTAACTTATATAACTTTCTTACTTAATATAACTTAACTTCAAGTCGAGAGTGAATAGGTTTTTTTCTAGGCAAGCGTGCTCCATCGTAAGCCGCATCATCGCTTAACATCAGGCGAGTTGGCGGACAAGCGCAAGCCTAATTATAATTTTTAAAAAAACTTAGTAAAACCACACTATTATAGTGTTTCGCAACCAGTTTCAAGCAATTAGCATTAACTGCTGTAAACACAGTATAGGCAATACTACTGCAGATAAACATATTAATTTAAAATAACGATTGCAACTCTACGAATCAAAATTAGCAAATGCAATAAAGCATTTCATCAAATTAAATCGAATAAAGTTGGACGAACATTCGAATACTGTGAAATGTTAACAATGTTGCTCCCAATTCGATGACAATCAGATTATTCGGTACGATGACTGCAATCAATTCATTCGATAACATTATCTTATAGGCATACGTACAATATGACGTATTGTAGCGTTTTGAGGGTTCCGTACCCAAAAGGTAAAAACGGTACCCTATTACTAAGCTGTCTGACTATCTGACTGTCTGTCTGTCCGTCCTACTTTTAAGCAGCTGTATCTTTGGAACCGTAATAGATAGCCAACTGAAGTTTTCACAGAATGTGTCAAGTTATAGCGAATTAACAAAAAAAAATAGTCAAAAAATTAAAAAGAAAAAGTGGGGTCCCCAACCCCCAATCTCATTTTTTACGTATTTTTGTATTAGCTCTAATGTAAACAGGTTATACGTTCAAGCGTCAAATTTGGTATTATTATAGTATATACTCTAAAGTATAATATATAATAAACAATGGCCAAGTGCGAGTCGGTGACAAAATTTCCTTTCATTAACAAGTTATAACTGGTTTTTAGTTATTGAATTTTGTGGTGGTACGGAACCACGAACCGGAAGACGCAGCTTAGGTAGATAGACCAACGACATTGTGAGAGTTGCTGGCATGCAGTGGATGCAAAAAGCAGGCTGTCGTTCTGCGTGGTGGTTAAAGGGGGAGGCCTATGTTCAGCAGTGGACGTCTTCCGGCTGATGATGATGACAGAACCCTCAGTGCGTGAGTCGGATTCGTACTTGGCTGGTTTTTTATAACCAGCTTTTATTTAACTTGCTTTGTTAGTTAGTATGTACGCATTTGTATGTGTGGGACAAATTATGACTTGCAAATTATTTATAGACCAGTTATCCTTAAACGGTTGATCAAGAATATTGTATACACATTTAGTTTGGATGGCAATGCTTGGCTAGGGATAACTGTTTTAGATAGATTCAAGATTTTGTCCCACACACACTAACAGGGCAGGTTGAATTAGAGCTTTTCAAAGTTGAGACATTTGAACACGAACGATTACTGTACTTAGCATATCTCCCTTGTTTGTCTGATCTGAGTTGGTGGCACTGTAGTTAATATCAATAATACATGTCGCAAGCCAACGCTTCGGCGGACTGCTCGGCGAGGCGTGACCGCTCGGTGAAAACTAACTACTACCTACCGTTTATATTACATATGGCCGCCTTATATGTGGATGGAAAACGTGAAACGTTAAACACACAATAGTCATAGTTGATATATTAGCTAAAGCAGTAGATCAACTTATGCTTCATTTACACGTTTTTCATTTATAGTACATAAGTACGGTAGATAAGTATTAGTAGATTTTTATAGTACCTACATTTATCTAAGTGATATATAGGTTGGTTCGTTACTGACGTAAGCACTTCGTCGACAAGTAGATTAGGATAGGATCTATTTTTTGCCACTTCCGCTCCACGCACGTACCCCTGCCGCCAGCGCGCGCCTCGTGCAGTGTGTGTACCCCACTACCCTTCTGTCCGACCAAATAGCTACAAAAGCACGTCACTTATCTACAAACAACGTAAATAAAGCATTAAAACAAACACCAGAATCTAGTGACGTAATCAAACGAGCACTCCTTCCTTAGACCTCTATGATACCTCACGGTACGCTGAACGATAGTCGCACGCGCCGCGTCATTGAGACACGCTGTTTGTGTGTGAGTGTGTGTGCGTGTGTGTGTGTGTGTGTTTCGTTAACGTTAAAAATGACAACAATATAATGAACATTTTCTTAAAATCCGGTAGTAGCAAAGCAACCCAGGCCCTCTGTCCGACAGTAGGCATTGAATTCAAGGACACGGCCGAGTCAAACTACTGCTTTAGCTTATATACTGTGCATTAGTCATAATGTAGTGTTGTAATGTCTGATTGATTTGAACGGTGCATTCATTGGAACTTCATCTAAGTGGGTAAAAAGCTAAAAAACCACGAATTCTGATCACTTTTGCTAGGTTTTTTGACTAGCCTAGCCTGATATACTTCAATGAAACATTAAGGTTTTGATTCTACGTTTATATTTTGTACGGCCAAGGATTGGAAACACCTGCAGGTTACTTTGTTTTCTGAGAGATATCTGGGCCTTTTCTTTTGTCAGGGCTTCTATGGAGTTTTGAAACGCTACGAAAATATATGTTTCTCTGCGCTGTATCACTTACCCATATTCGAGCACGTCCACGAACACTAAATAAATAATAATCTACCATTATTACACATAAACCCTCGGAAAAACACAATGAAAAGACGTGTTGTTTTCACGTTGGCGCCAAACTCCCCAATTAGTCGAAAATATGTTCTAAACTTAGTTGAAATGATGTAAGGTTAGTGCACGTTTAACGTTTTGCATCACTTTAGTTTCAGCACAAGTAAATACATATCGCCTAGTAACCCACTGAACGCTGCGACTGTGAAACATATTACATAACTCTGTCGCAAGGATCATGGTGCGGAAGGCTTACAATAGGTAGTAAAGCCATACCAACGGTTTGCATTGTTATCGTATTCCTCATGTCTGAGGGTCGTGACCACCACCTTCCATCAATCTCTCTCTGATGATGTCTTTCCATCGTCTTCTATCCTCAGCAACATGGAGTGCGTCGTAGACTGAGGTGTCGAGAGTGGTGCGAATCTGGTCGGACCAACGTATTGGGCTGCCGACCTCGTGATCTTTTGCCGTCGACTTTCCCTGTCACCATCAACTTTTCCAGGTTGTCGCCTTGTTTCCTAGCAATGTGGCCAAAGTACTCAAGGACACGTTTGAGACAGATGGTAGAGAGTCTTGTCGTGACCTTGAGTTGGTGTAGAATAGATACGTTGGTCCGGTGTGCTGTCCATGGTATTCGAAGCATTCTCCGCCAGCACCACATCTCAAAAGCATCGATGCGACCTCGATCCGCATTGTTATTACTGACTTGGAAATAGGGATCATACTATTCATCATGATCAGCCCCTTTTAACAGTCCACTGCTGGACTTTTAGCCTACCCTCGAAAGGGTGATTGTGCCATCATATCCACCACGCTGGCCCAGTGCAGGTTGGTGGATTCACATACGCCATTGAATTCCTTCTCCGTACGTATGCAGATTTCCTCACGATGTTTTTCTGCACCGAAAAGCTAGTGGTATGAAAATCCGAGCATAAACTCCAAAGAGCTCATTGGTACGGGCCTGGGGTTTGAACCCGCGACCTCACGTTTTCAAGTCTAGCGGTCTCCCAAATATGCTACCACTGCTATATTATAAATGCGAAAAGTTTGTAGGTTTGTTGGTTTGTTTGTTCCTATTTCACGCAGCAACAGAGCAACGGATTGAGCTGAAATTTTGCATGAGTTCAAGGGTCAAAGAGTGACGTAGGCTTTTTATCATCATCATCATAATTTTTCATCACTACGCGGGCGAAACCGCGTGGCGCAGCTAGTAGTTCATATTTTTGAATTGTAATTACAAAATCCATTTGAAGGAATGCACTCCTGGATCACAAAACGTCAGTTACTTATTATTGTAAAATAATGTTAATGAATTTAAAAAAAAAATGTGCTCGCCCTACATTTCTCTTCTAATTCGTGCTTGAAATATCGATATAAAACTGCAGAGCTAAATCTGATAGTTAAAAAGGTTTTATAGTTTTGGCAACGCACTTTATGTTGTTGTGCCGATGCTGACGTCATTGCATATAAAACTTTTGGAAACTTAGTAAGTTTTTCAATTACAAGAATTATTATTACAAGACAAATTACTATGATTAAAATAGTATTATAATATTGTATATAGGTATTTATAGAAAATAAAATAAAAACTGTGGGTACTATCATTAAAAAAAAACCGCTCCAAGTATACTGTTCTAAAGAACTATTTCATAGATATTGCAACCAGTCAAAAGATCATACTCTGTTGCCAGTTCAAACCATCATTAAACATCCTACCAATTACCTCTTGGCTCATAACGACACCCAAATGTCAACTTCTTCTCAACCTGCATTAAGCCATGCACATTTCACCACAATGGATTATACTTACTGAGCTACGAACCTACATCTAACGTTATAGGTTTTAGTCCTAGTCTATCGTTTTTATTGACGTTATTAATTATGCTTTGGAAACCTATTTGAAAACACTTGTAAATAATAGAGTTTAAAGTATATTTAAAGACCACAAAGACCTTATTTCATTTAACATATTTCGCCACATATATTTTTTTTTAAATTAGGCCAGTTACCTCTAAAAGTCCTGGCTCGAAAAGAATAAGAAAAAGCTTTTTTTTTTTTGTGGCTTTGTGCATTTGGATTGTCTTTAGACCTTCAACGGTCTATGGGCAGTCTAACTGTATTTGTAGTGTTAGTTTTAGCTTGTATTTTGTTTAGATAATAAAGGCACTTGCTTTAACTATTGAAAAAAAAAAGCTATTTGATTTTAATTTGTCAACATGCGACTTCGCGCTGTTTTCGTATGCAGCGGGGGAATTACATTATAAAATAGAAAGCATCGTTTCAGGATGATTTTATCTAATTCGTTTATTATGTATGTTTATTTTTTCATTGATGTATCTACGCTTGTATAAAACTACTTTTCTGTAGTTCCATTGCACCATTTATACAACATAACGGTCGCATGCATCACGATTGTCGATGCAATCGTACGGGACACGACGGCAGATTGTGATCATCTTGCCGTCATGGGAGAAAACCGGTCTTTAAAATGGTATATACACTGCATTGTCTTATGGTACAGTTACGTTTACTAGAAAAGGTTACCGTTTAAGGTTGTAATGCTAGTAGTTTTCTCTATAGCAATTATTTATTTGTCTAACCCAAAAATTATCCAAAAACTGCAAAAAAAAATTTATGATAATTTACCTTTCAGAAATGTTCATAATATAAAAAAGGAAATGTTTTCCTTACTTTTGGGTTATTTTAATGATTATATCAAATAACCACAGTTTAATAAAACTAGAATAACAATATTTTATACTTAGATAAATAAAATCATAGAGCACAAACTAAAATCACAAATCATAGAGGACATATTTTTTTCATATTTTATCGATCGCCATTTTAAGACAGGCAAAATAAATAATACTTATAAATTATTTATCAAAACTTGTGCTTATTTGATGTTTTTATGCCTAAATGTGGAATATTACATAATATGTAATATTATAAGGTGTGAATATTAACGTGAATATATGGCAGTAAACCTTGAAACGAAAAATACTGACACTACCATAACACAGGCGACGTGTGAAGCCAAAATTTGTGGAATTTGCTAACAAAAAACTAACGAAACTCAATTTCTTACGCATTCATCGTATTCGGCCATTCGGCGGAAAAAAAGAAGAAAACCCGTTTTGGCGCCAACGTAAAAAAAAACATGTCGCCCTATTATTTCTTAAACATGTGTAATTTCCAGTGTGTATTAATGGTGGATTATTGTTGTTAAGTTTTCGTGAATGTGCTCGAGTGTTTGAAAGCAATACAAATGTGTATATTCAAATTTTTACTAAAATAGGTAAAACAAGGCTGACCAAGGTATGACCAAAATGACTATAGCCTGCCCAGTGGGATGAAAAAAACCACTTACTTTTTAAATAACAAAGTGAAAATTTAGAAAAAAAATATAAGTGAATACTTTTTCAGGCACATCTGGCACTTTTTGCGATGGGGAAAAAGCACTGAACTCACGTGTACACTGTACGCCACGCTCGTAATTTTTTAATACAAGCCATCTCTTGTGGAATAGGTGAATACTACGTATGTTTTCACTTATGACGTGCCGTCCTACGAACACAGACAGTCTACGACTGATTATATTTTTTTTAGTTTGGTAAGTAGTTTGAAGCTGTGAAGTATGTGTGAATGTGTGCATTTTGTTTGAATGTAGGTACTTATAGCTTCTTGTTCGAACAATTTTCATCCTAAAGACGTTGCGTATAATATGTCTTGTAAAACAGTGAGGTGCTGCTAGTTTATTCTATAACCTTTATTAATAATAGGTTTCACAATGCACTGGCGCCAATTTTGCGACACTATAACGTTTCCAACGCCGCCACTAGACTAATGAAATTCAGTCGTTAAACCCAACGTGCATGAAATGAAGAAAGTTTGTTCTTGATCTAAATATTCACATTAGTTGCGTGAAAAGAAGGAAATTAATACAGGGTTACGCGCAACGGTAGTACTTAGCAGGAAGGAGGTCATTGTACCTATAATTATTATCAACAAAGTTTACTATAGAAACAACCTTGGAAAAGTAAAAAAAATCGGCTGCTTCATAGTGGCAATCGGACTGTTCTAAGTATATCATTCTTTATCATACCTGATTTCAGATTAGTGCCACCATTCCGTGTAGGTAACCCTATTATAGAGATAGAAAAATAAAAATCACAAAATCTTTCACGTCCATTTTTTATCTGAATTTTAACTTCCTAATAAGTATGCTTTGTGGTTCTTTTTTACCCGACTGGCGTAGAAAAAAGGCAATAAGTAATTTTCGAGTGTATTTTTGTATGTACGTATGTCTGTTTGTTAGTTACCTTTTGCAATTTAAATGGCTTGACACATAAATAGAGGTCATTAGATTGGTCTTTAGGAGTGTCATAGGGTCAGTCCAAAGTTTACGCTCTGACCTTTTTTCAATAATAAAAACTAAACTTACCTAATCTCGAAAGCTACTTGACCTACGACACTGAATTTTGATAGGTAGATTTTTATGGGGAGTAAACACATCTGCTTATATTATCTGTACTAATAATATTATAAAGAGGAAAGATTTGATTGTTTGTTTGTTTGTTTGCATTGAATAGGCTCCGAAACTACTGAACCGATTTGAAAAAATCTTTCACTGTTGGGAAGCTACACTATCCCCGGGTAACATAGGCTGTATTATATTTTCAAAAAAAATAGGGATCCTTACTAAAACTCCAATAATGTAACTCAAGGTGTAAAAAATAAAGATTTTCAATGTTGACTTTGCGTGTTTGACATTTCTAAGACAGGACAACGTCTGTCAGGTCTGCTAGTGTAAATATAAGCAGATATTTAAACCCCCCGATAAAAGAGCTGATAATCAGCGAAAGGCTGATTTTTTTTTCTTGAAACATAGCTATACACCCTCTATCAAGTCACCTTACAAACAAAAAATAAATAAACCCTTAAAAACTACTAAATCAAAATCGGTTCAACCGTTTGGGAGCTACCATGCCACAGACAGACACACATACTTAGATACGCAGATACACAATATACACGTTAAACTTCTAACACCCCTCTTTTTGCGTCGAGGGATAAAAAGGGTTTTACGACAGGCACGAATCAATAGGGGTAAAAGGGGGGAAGTCGGGGGCAACTGTTGGTTAGTAATAAAAACCACCTGGCATTCCAAATGTTGCGATAAATGTTAATTACATGGCGAAACAAGAATTTCACATCCGAAATGCAACAAAATTTAACGCATATTAATAAAATTACATTCATATCTTTAGTGGCATCTTAATGAATTTAATCTTTAATAACGAGGTTAAATAAAAACTTTTGTTTCATATCACGTTTCAAAAAACCGTGGAAAGTTAAAAAAACGCTTCCAATTTTGGTTTTCACTTTTTAATTTAATTTTATGAACTAGTGACGTAACAGTCAATTTACTTTTACTAAATTATGTATTATATTAAACAGTGCATATTGGTAATTGTCGTACGATATGTCTTTGAACTTTTGAGGTTCTTGGACATACCGGTTTCTTCACTATGTTTTCCTTCGCCGTTTTTGAGCGATGACATCGAAACTGTACATAATTTTTACTAAATAAGTCATTGGCGCAGGGCCGAGGTTCAAACCGGGTGCTGTCAGATTGTAAAGCGCACATGCCACCGCTCAGCTACCATCGCTCATCGAACATACTTAGACTGACCTGACAATTTTTTTTTTAAATCAGCTTTGTATTTAGACGATGCGCACCTATGGAAACACTTGGTCTATGGTTATATCATTATTTACGGGATATTTACCGTGGTAAGGTTGTGGAATGAGCTCCCGATATTTCTTGCACCATGTTCACAAGAAGACTGAAGAATGTGGGTGGTTGGTCGAACAGTTAAAAAGTTAGGTGCAGACATAACGATCTACCCTCTTTCTTGGTCTATGGTACAAAACCGCTATCAAACATTCTCATAATTTTCTCTGTACAAAACTTTGTCTTTTTGACGTATTCATTTCATAAATGTTTCGAGAATATGCGTACAACTAAAATAGACAAACGAATAACTCGTGTGATATTGGAGTCCGACCTCCATATTGAAAGGCCGTTCGTAACTTTGGCCTTTTTGTATTACATATTTATGTATTTGTTAGATATTTATGAAGCACGCAGAATAGTTGTGTTGCTACGATATTGCGAAACAAAGGTGTATCCATTAGAATACAAAATAACACGATTCTAGTTTTAAGATTCAATTATTTTTTTTCTTTCTGAGAGGATGTGACGTGGCACGACACATCTTGTGCATTTTCCTGCGTCAAGTATTTATCTTGAAATTGCGAGAATTAAAATTCCCTCATTTTAGAATGAGATAAAGAGACATTAAATTTAATATAGTTATAGTATAGTATAGTTTCGCCAGTCCTTTAATTTTTATTTCGGAAACGTCAAAGTAACAGAGAACGTCAGTTTTTTTTATTATGGCTAGACTGTGTTGCTCTTGGTATTTATTTCGTCATTGCTCTAGGTGGATCTACCTTTTGTGTATTCAGTAAAACTGCCCTCCTACGATGGTTCCCTTTTTGCACGGACTCTACGCGGAAATCAAACCTAAGGGTAGAAAGTATATTAGTAAAGACTGAGGGACTTGCATGGCCCAACGACTTTTGTAAGAAGGATTTGCTGTATACTTTAAAATACATACAAAAAAAACGGGTCAAGAGGCACTATGCACAGGTCAAGAGGCAACTGAAGCAATAATCCACAGAAAAGAGAAGTAAATGGAACGGAAATAAAAAGGGAAATCTGTCGCCAGGCATTATGACAGAACCTTGATTGAACATTTTTATTTACATCAACGCGTCGAACTCCGCGTCCAAAGAACTTGCACCTTACCTTTTTGGGTTACGTCTCAAAGTTCTTTGTTCGCATTACAGTTGCTAACTGATTTCGAATGACTGACGTTTCGTTTATATGGGTGCAACTGGCTACAACAAATTTCTTACAAAAATACCTTCACAGCTGTTCTAATTTAAACAAACAAAAAAAACTTTTCCGTGCAATAATCTATTCAAACTAAAATCTATACATTTTATAATAAAGTACATAGTTTTATAGAAAAGTATGAAATTTTTCGTGGTTTACATATATTATAGCGCCACCGACCTCACGGTGTGAACGCAAGGCGATTTCTACGAGTCGATTGTTCGCCACTTTCACTCAGAGAAACTGAGTTTTTGTTCCGCGCGCCGCAACCGCCGCAGATTTCGAATATCGAACGCGGTGGCATTTTAAAATTTCGAATAGGTCGAATTTCAAGTTCGTAAAATGTTTTACCAGGAAATGTTCTATGGTGAATTGGTGAATTCAATTTAAACGCAACAGGAATTAATTACGGTGGCATTCAAATCTGCGATTACTCTGACGTGTAATTCTATGAATAAAATGAGAGATTGTAACAAAAATTCAATAAGACAAATTTCTATAAAAAAAACGTTTAACTGCTTTACGGAACTGACATCATAGAATCATTGCATTATTAATATTTTATTCATGCAGAAATCTGGTTAATATTCGCTAAAAACTAATTTTTAAACGGCTCGATATTTTATATATGTAGTTATGTCGTGCTCTAATTATGTTCGTCAACTACTAAATAATTAGTTATACACAGCTGTATATAGTACATACATTATAATGTATAGCAAGAACTGGTTTTAAAGGTCATACTATGTACAAGCACCTTAATACCTTTCAAAATGACCAGTGAAAATAAATTATTATAAATTCCTTAATATTCTAAAACTTGTATTTTTACTTTATTTCAAAAATAATAAAAGAACGAAGTGACATTGGGGATAAAGAATTTATGTAAATTGGACATACTTTGACAAAAACTCGTCTGCGAAAAGCTTTTTTCTTCTTCTTGTTTTAAATATATTATAAGATTTATACGAGTATGTTACAAAGTGTAGCGTCTCGAATTTTTGGATAATAGGTATAGATAAAATATTATTTAAAAAAATATATTATAACAGTTGATTTTAAAATTTGAATCAAATTAGAAACTAGCTCACAATAAGAGCTTTATGATAGAAACTGTTGATATTATATAGTTAAAAAAAATGGTTGCCTTGTAAACTTAACCTTAGTTTAAATATTTGAATAAATACTTACCATTTTACAAGATATCCTTGACCACACACAAACTTTCAAAAATTAAAAAAAATTATCCCACCACTAAACTTACACTCGCGAACTGTCACAGCTAAAGCACGGTACCACTAAAATCCTCAATCACTATAAACTATGTTCGTTATAATTTATATGAGATTTTCGTAAATTTAATAAATTTTATTCGGTAGACATGGCTGTCCATTCGTCTGTCCTGTTCGGGAGACAGTGTTGGACTGACAAGTAGAGGTAAGCTGTTAGCAATTCTGGAGGTGCGCTTGCGCTGGTAGGTGGACCTAACTGTCTTGATACTTGGCTTGAATTTTGATATGAAATCGAGAGTGCTTTGTTATTAGTTTTGATGCGTGTGTGAATTTATAATTCGGTTTGGGGAATAGTATACGGATATGGTCGCATGTCAAGAAATTCTGGTCGAAAAGGCTTCACCCTAAACCGATAAAAAATAATGTATTACTCATAAAAAAAATATATAATTTTTTTCTTTAAATATACAATTATGTAAGAAATTAAAAAAAAAATGACAAACATACCGAAATATAAATAAACAATAATCTTTGGATAAAAGTAGAAACTGGTTTCATCTTTTATCCGTTTGGATAAAAGATGGCCACTGAACTACAATGACTTTGTCGGATATTTTAGGTTTTATATGATTGGTTATGGTAGTTTACTATTATTACCTAAATATCCTAAACTAGCTTTTGTTATTCGTCTTTGCCCGCGTAAGTAAATATAGCTTATATTACTTATGAATAGAGTAGCTTTCTAACAAACAAATATAATTCCAAATTGTTTCATTATTTCTAGAGATTACCTCCTACAAACATAAAAAATCACAAACTTTATAATATTAGTAAAGAGTGTAATTATACAACGCAATTAATTAATCAATGTTATCGTGGTAATGCCACCAGCGTGCTGGGTACGTAGCCAACAGATAGAGCTTTAGCATTTGCATGTATCTTGATCTTTAACGACGTATGGGCATTATGGGTAATACAACTGCATTTGATTTAATTTTGCACCAAGAAAATTAAGTCTACTTCCCCTGAATAATAGACTTAGTAGTTAAGGTATTTGGTATCACTCAGCTTACTTAAAAAATTTAATTGTAGACAAAAAAAGCGCCATCTGATGGTAAGTAGTCACCGTTGCCTATGGACATCTACATACCCGGAGCATTGGCGGTGCGTTGTCTAACTTTGAGGACTCTATTAACTCTGCGTTTGAAGCAATTGGAGTCATATTTGGAAGGAAAACCCGAAGGTGGTAAGCCATTCCACAACTTATAGGTGCGTGGCAGAAACAATCGTTTAAATCGAACAGTGCGGGACTTTCACGCATCTATTAATGGATTTTAGACATTAGTTTGAAGAACATACCAACTAAATTAAACTTTATACCTACATACCAAATGTTAGTATCAAGACATCTCATACTCCATATAGAATATGATTTTGTCAAGTAAAAATCCAACTCCTTTCACCCCGTGTGTGGTGCGAGAGGGACGCGAGATGTTCAAAACATGTTCAGAACACGGTCACAATAGTTCATTAGTTCTTGTCACTTCCTCATTATAAATTATAATTAATGTTCTTTGGACTTCCCGAGAGATGAAAGGACTCTTTTCCTGCCTTCTTTTTTGGTGTACGTTATCTTAAAATTTTGGGAACTTATCTCGGAGACTGAGAATTATTTTGGCAGATTTCTTTGTTCAATAGAGTCAAAGGTGCTTTGTCACAGACTAAGGGTTCACTAGAAAGCATTCTACATTTAACTCAGTTTCACATTTGTTGACATAGAAAATAAATTGGTGAAAAGTTTGTTTAGACAAGCCGCATCCTTTTAGCAAAAACACAAATGTTACCTTCTAGATGATTGACAGACAAATCAACTCTTTACTATCCACGTGATAGTCTGTGGAATGCGCTGCCTGAATGGGTGTTCTCCGATGGTTACAAATCTGGTGGTGTCTTCAAATCACGAGTGAATCGGTTTCTTCTAGGCAAGCGTGCTCCAACGTAGACCGCATCATCGCTTAACATCAGGCGCGATGGTGGTCAAACGCAAGCCTATATTTTTTTAAACACACCAGAAATCACACTCGCTTAAAAATGTATGTAACAATCGGTGCTCTAAGAGCGATCAATTCCAACCTTAGAATACAGGAGATAGAAGGCGGGGTGTGCACTGTGCTGTGCAATAAATAATACCTTATGCTGGTTCCAAAACAACTCGTGGATTTTTGGTCTGTGGAACGCCTCCAAGAGAGTAAAAATACAACCGATCAAGTGAAACAAAATGACTGCAAAATTGGAGTTGAATTTACCCAGATTAAAATAATTTACAGTAAGTAAATAGCTCGTTTCTCCGTTTAACCGGCATGAGCCCATGACGTGTCAGAAAAGCTAAGAAAGAAACATTCTAAAGAAAAATGTGGAGTATAACAGTTTTTAAACTCGATTTGATTTTTTAAGGCATTTGGAGTTATTATTATTTATACCTATTGATATGACAAAATGTCATTGATAATCATTGACAAGGGTAAATTTCCGCCGGCCGTATTCTAGCGCACTCGAGATTATTTCGGTCTCTCTTACAGACATCGCATTCCTAACGTGAGAGGCAATGACTGAAATAATAACGAGCGTGCCAGAATAGTCCCTTATTCTAAACATAATTTACCCCGCTTGAATATTACCCGCATAAACCTAGTTTCAAAACCAAAACTAATGCATTGAATTTCACTCGACAATAGGCAAATGTTTTGGAACGCAACCCCAAGATCTGCTCAGCTGGAAATCGAATGTTCAGAAATAACTGTGTTCACATAGCTGCTTTAATTTTTTATTCTCTTCCAGGAGAAGTGGTAGATCTCCCATATAGGCGTTTTTGTACACAGTTGAAAAAGTGGTTGGTAAAGGAGTGCTTCTATGAAATGGAGGAGTTCCTAAAGAAATTTTCATGTCGTTTTTATGCTTATAATTTGGCTTGTTGATGGATTTATAGAGTTTAAATGGTGTTTAATTAATTATTGGTGTAAGTACTTTGACATAATTTGTAAATTAATGCAATTTTGCACGCCCTTGCCCTTGGGGCTGTTAATGGATGAACGTGTAATATTTTAAGACCTTTTATACCCATTAGCAAGTAAATAAAAACTTTGACTTTAAATATAAGATCTCTATCTCATAAAACAGACACGCTACCTCTGTGCCATACCGGAAGTCTAATAGTACAGTGTTTGAATAATTCCTGTTTGTTTGGGAAGTGAAAAAGCTAGTAGAGACAGCTGCCAATAATGGTACTCTAACTATTACGTAGAGATACTCTCCATCCTTTACATAAAACAAGTAACAAATTGGCAACCTGCCCGTGGAAAGCAGTTATCTCTGCAGTTTTGCGAAAGACATTGCCTTGGTTTACATATTACGGTAAAACTTTGTATAAACGCAAGTACTTATATACCTAATCAATTAGGAAAACGCGAGATGTCTTAATCAAATGTATTTTACAGCATCTTTTAAATACTGTAGGTCTACGTACTCTATCATCGAGTTTGTGGCAAAACGTAAACCCTATCTCATCTTCATCATCATCATCAGCCAGAAGACGTCCACTGCTGAACATAAGCCTCCCCTTTTAACCTCCACACTGAACGACAGCCTGCCTTTTGCATCCCCTGGGTGCCAGTGACTCTCACAATTTCGTCAGTCCACCCTATCTATATAAATATAAAAGCTAAATACACTCGCTTACTGACTGACTGACTGATCACTAAATCTTAACAATTACTATACTTACGAAGCTGTAGAGATCTGCATGCTTAGAAATAATTTTGTGATAGAGTCGAATTATATTGGGAAGAGGGTTGAATGTTCATATAAAAATCTACGCATACGCAGTCGTGGACAACAGCTAGCTCTGTATTATTAAAAGTGAGAAAAAGGATTGGAAGGATATTTTTCCGAATTATAAATTTAATTTAACCAAAATAACGTCTCGTATAATCTGTTACAACCTGACTCGAAATGACGTCATGCAATCAGATTACGTCACTCAATGATAGTAATTTCAGAATAATCAATCGTCTACATACCGTTAAAGAGTGAAAGTGGTCAGTTCCGACAGTTCCTGACCGAAATTGGAGGCGAAATTCCGGTATTTAATCATACTTCTGTTTGGTGAGTTGAACAGTTAAGTGTTAACTAATGTACTATTATGTATTATGTGATACTGGCTGAATATAGCTGTTAAACGAAGCACGCGGTTCATTTGTGCTCTTTGATAATATATAGTTTGGATCTGCCTTAAACTCGAGCTTGTACCAAGTAAAGTCTGCCAAAAATTGTAATGCCGAAACTCTACCGATGGGGAAAAAAGGTTCTTGAGCGGAGACCACGAACCGGAAGACGCAACGTAGGTAGGCCTCCCACTAGATGGACCGACGACATTGTAAAGTGGTTAGTACTTAGTTTTAAATATACAACACTACAAAAGTATATTATTTTTATCTCAGTATCAAAAAGCAAAATTAATCCCATGAACATAAAAAAATTTACAACACAAAATTGATTAACATATACGGTCAAAAAAAACGTAAAACTATACACATTATCTTAAAATTATTCATAGCTTACTAAAATAATACAAAACCAGAGAACCGGTTAACCCACAAATCTCCAATCGATTGCAAATTTCGATCAAAATGGTCAAACCCATCGTGACCTCAATCGGCTCTAAAAAGAACGAAAGCAAAAGTCTTACAAAAGACAAAGTGGGCCAAACTCATGGACAAAAAACCCATGACAACAAAAAGAATACTAACAACAAAAACAGGCTGTGAGCAAAGGAGATCATTGACAGCTCATTGGGAAAGTTTCTAATGCTAATGAAAATAAAGTGACAGTAAACAATAAATTAAAATAGTCAAGCGTAAATATTACAAATAAGCTAAGGGTTCCTGAGTCTAACATTGCGAATTAATTTAAAAAATCTATATAATTACCACACTAATACTCTAATAAGCTGATTTGAGTAAAATTCATACATACTAATACGAATTTGCAGTAGTTTACCTAATACACTTACTGTAAAAATATATGAGGCAAATATAATATACACATAAATAATATTGTATTTGGGACATTTTTGCACACACGGCCATTTGACTCCAAACTAAGGACAGCTTGTACTATGGCTGCCAGAGACTGATATACATAAATATATATTTTAAAATTCATACTCAAATAGATATAAACTCCCAGATATAGAACCAACTCAAATGTTCATCACGTGAATGTTTGTCCTAGGTGGGAATCGAACCCACGCCCCCAAGCTCAGAAGGCAGGTCACTACCAACTGGGCCACCAGGGCAAATGATTACCTATAAATTACAAGGAACTGGGTGAGACTGCAAGTGACTCACAGTATAGTAACAATATTTTTTTAAATAAAAGGTATAAATATTTAACAGACCTTTGTGAAATTTAGAAAAGAACTCAAAATTTTTTAGCGTTTGAATACATTTTAATTAAACACACCACAAGAACGACTGCATTAAAAAATTACCGCATTCAAATCGGTTAGCTGTTATGATAACAGTCATAAAAACGTACTAACATACACCACCTCCTCCTTATTAGACAAAACCTATTCCATCTTGGGTAAAAACAACTGAAAATTCTTTCAATGGTTTGAATTGCCGTACCCTAAAAAGTAAAAACAAAGCACAAAAACATCAAAGACAGCTTGCCTATCTATGATTTAAAGTCAGAATTTCTTTCTAGCAGGCAATTAAGGCTAAGAAATTACAGCCATTCATGGTATTAGTTTTGAATACGTATATAAAGCAAGCCGGAACGGCATGCAACATTTATTTGGACTATGGTAGAAAGTTTGGAAAAGACAAAAGAAAGTCATTCATAACCATGACCGTTAATTCGGAACGCATTTGTTTTGTTTGGACTTCTATATGTAATTTGCTTTCGAACGCTTAACTATTGCAGTAATACGTTACATAAAGAAGCCATGTTAAAACTTTAGTTACGTGCTAAAACATGTTAGAGAATAAAATTGCCTTAATAACGTTTATGACATGTATTATACGCTTAAGTAGGTACGTATACTAGATAATTTAAATTGACAGACATACCTTGTAATAATAATGTCTAGGTAAGCAAATGCATGAGAAGATAGATCAAATTTATCAGAGCATGAAAAGAATTTAAAAGAATAAAATAAACTTGACGCGTTCACAAAAATTTACTGCACTTACTCGAACTAAATCAAAACCAAGATATACCCCAAAAACTTCTTTAGCTGCGTTGAGCCATTTTTGGTAGGGGCAAACCTTATGGGTTTGCGTCACTGACTTACTAATGTGACGTATTTTTATCACTTCTGTCGGCAGTCCTCGTGACTGCCTTTTATCCCTCTTGGGAGGATTTTGGCGTCATACGTCTTGTGCATTTGCCAGTGTCATTTTTTTTTCCAAGTTTTATTAAATATTGTTAAACAAGTTATAGTCATAATCATAGTGAAGCAAAGAAAGTCACGATCAAATCCAAGTCATGCCTTGTTCATAATGACGTACAATAGTTCAGAAACATTTATTGTCACACTATATACTTACTTATACTAAATAAGATCTTAAAAGTGTCAAACTTCGTTCATAACGGATAGGTATACAATATTTCGGTACATAATTATAGCTCCTTTCAGTTTGGGCACCCTTTCCGTGTACCCTTGTACATATTCTGATTTTGAAGTCCTAAACATATTATTGCCCGTAATTTATGGATTAATTTTTCTGCAATCTTTGCTTGGAAGAAAAACATGTCTTGACCAAATTTCAGTGATGCAACACTCAGATGCGAAAGGTCACAATTGTCAACATACATTCCTACACCCTTCCTGATACAACTACGTAATAACACTTAACGCATTGCAACTCTAATTGTCCCAATGCACTGCAACTTAAATATTAAGGCCACTTGCAAAACGACCGCAGTGAAAGTAGTTTCTTTAACACCAGCTTTGAAGACCTTCCTCGCCTCTGCTGGCTATAGACTTTATTAACACTCGAGGGGAAATAGTATGGACTCATAAAGGTCTAGTTCTCTGGTCGGTTCTGTCTACAGTGTGCCCAGATGGCTTTGTCTTGTTACAAATATATGATAAATGATACTTTAATCTTTGTTATCGTGGACACGATCGACAACTTGGTTGTTTTGGTCTCGTGTCGTAAGGTTTTGTCTGGTATCTGCTTTTGTTATTCTCTCTCTGCGAGATCGAATCAGAAATGCCAGAAGAACCAATCGAATCAGAAGTGACTTGCCTATAACGTTTAATGTTTTTATGGCCAATAAATATTTCTGATTTCTGAATGAGGAGGTCCGTAGACGAACGAAAGTCACCGACATAGCCCACCGGATTAGCAAGTTGAAGTAGCAGTGGGCAGGGCACGTTTCACGCAGAACAGATGGCCGATGGAGCCGAAAGGTTCTGGAATGGAGGACGTCCACCCACAAGATGGAGAGACGACCTAAAAGAGACCGCAGGGAAACGCTGGATGCAGGCCGCTTCCAACCGACCCTTTTTAAGATCGATGGGGGAGGCCTATGTCCAGCAGTGGACGTCCTATGGCTGAAATGATGATTGTCTCTTAAATTACCTTAGGTTGCTAATTTTATTTCAGTTTACAAACCACAGACCTTTATCAAGATAGATACCGCAAATACAATGAATTTGTGTGTCCAGTGGCCTGTCGTTGATATTCCGAAAATCCGTACAAAGCGCTTTAATTCCACATTTATTGTGCGAATTTCTAATCTGTGGAACGCGCTGCCTGAATAGGTATCTTCAAATCACGAGTGAATCGGTTTCTTCTAGGCAAGCGTGCTCCAACGTAGACCACATCATCGCTTACCATCAGGCGAGATGGTGGTCAAACGCAAGCCTATTATAGATAAAAATAAAATAAAATACCAACCAACTGGGCTCCATAACAAACACGACCACCTAGCAGGCCCAAAAAGAGGTGGCGGGCCAAAATTGACTTCCATATTAGAGACTGAAGGACTGTAGCCCAAGAGCGGGAAATGTGGAAGGAGGGGATCCGGAGGCCTTTGCCCCGCTATGGGAAAAATATAGACAATAAATAGCAATAATAAAGAAACGTAGATACCGTACTGGTTTGACTATGATTATCTATATTGTCGCAACAGCGCCAACATTCACCGAGTTACTATATTTCTACTGCAGCATAACCAAGCTTCTCAGTCTTGAGCATCGACGTAAAGTTGCTAGTCTATCGGTTTTTTATCGGATACATTTTGGAGAGTGTGCATCGGATCTGCACGATCTAATTCCCTCCTGCCCATTTTTCTATCGGACTGCCAGAGCGGGCAAGAAAACTCGTCACCGCTTTGTGGTTAATATTCCGAAAGTACAAAGCGCTTTGATTCCACATTTATTGTGCGAAATGCTAGTCTGTGGAATGCGTTGCCTGAATGGGTATTCCCCGATGGTTACAATCTGGGTGTCTTCAAATCACGACTGAATCGGTTTCTTCTATGCAAGCGTGCTCCAACGTAGACCGCATCAACGCTTACCATCAGGCATGATGGTGGTCAAAAGCAATCATATTATTTATAAAAAAAATATTAACCATGTAAACAAAACCTAAATCACACAATCCACATCTTGACAAATCCACATAACCTCAGAAAGATCAATGAAACCATTGCGTTGACACTGGTCAAACAGGTGTATTTAAATCATTGCCAGCACATTGTGACATTTTGGAGTCCACACGTTCGCCTTGGGTGTTAACTACATTTCCGAACAAGGCTCTGCCACAGCAATTATGTCTAGTGGCTCCACATGCAAGCTAATGGGCGGCTACTGATTTAGCCCATTCTTACACAACTTGTGAACTACATGTTGAATATTGTATGTAATTACCAGCAACTCTCGTGGTTTTATCCGTTTTTCTACAGGGACAATGCTTTTAGGGTTCCGTACCTCAAAAGGGAAAAACGGCACCCTTATAGGATCACTTTGTTGTCCGCCTGTCCGACTGTCAAGACCCTTTATCTCAAGAACGCGTTAAGATATCAAAAAAATCGTATACCATCATATTTGATCATGATGAAAAATGACGGGGTATAATTTGTATCTTTATAAAATTTAATAATCTCTTTCCGAGGTTTATGGGAAGGTATAACTTAGGACAGCAAAGGTAAACCACAAGATGCAGTTTCTTTGTGATGGTAATAAAAAAAACCCTCTTCTTTTCATTTTCAATTATTCTAGAAATTAAAAATCAGTTTTGTTTACATTGCATGGCGACCAAACATTTCGGTTTGAAAGCGTGACTTTCGTATTTTGCGATATAATCTGCGTAAGTGCAGCGTTTCTAACGAAAGAAAGTACTTTTGAACATCCCGAGATGTAAATATAATATTGCACTTGCCTTAACTCGTGGTTTTACTCGCAGTTTCTTATTATGTTACTACACAAATATTTGTCTGGAAAACAATGGTAGCGGTGTTGCTATAGGTACTTATCATCTAAATTTAACTCAATTAAACAGTACTATTGTAAAATTAACGAGCAATGAATAAGACAGAGACACTAATAGACGTGTCAAATTATTATCCTATGATTTAAAAAAAAGCAACGACATACAAAAAGTTTTCAAAACGTACTAAAAAGCTTAAATACTCGGGATGTTTAAACTTTTAGTACGTTTTGAATACGTTTTGTTCGTCGTTGCTTTTTGTTGTTTGCTTTTACTATGTTTTTGAATTATTATATTTTTACTAACCTAAGTATTAAGTCTAATGTATGTACTAACCAAATGGGATCTATGTTATCATGAAATATAAATTTTAGATTTTGAATTTGATTTTTTCTGCAAAAAATTAGTTTTAAAATAGTACAACCTAAGTACGACTATTGATATATATTTTTAGGAAGCTACAAATTTTTTTTTCAAGGGTAAGAGCCTATATTTACTAAACAATATACAAGCTACAAGGTTAAATAAACAATATACAAGCTAACACTACTAAAACGGACTGCCCATAGACCGTTGAAGTTCTATAAAGACAATGCATAAGCCCTATTTTCACGAATAATTTATGTTATTGTGTCAATCGAATATATTGAAATAAAAGTTTCTTATAAAAAGTATTTCTTTAGGTACAATAAATATGATTTTTACTAGGAAATAGAAAATAAAACCTAAAACTAAATTTAATCATTCACAGCTATAACCACGCTATAACCAGACATCCTCTTGAAGCCTTCATTAAAAACATTTTAATTTACATTGTATTTTTTTTATGCCATAGGTGGCAAACAAGCAGACGGGCTGCCTGATGGTAAGCAGTCACCGTCGCCTATGGATACTTGTAACACCAGAGGCATCACAAATACGTTGCCGACCCTTTAGGACTCTTAATTGTAAAATTAGATAAACTTTTTTGAAATATGTTTTGAGTATATGATGGACCCGAGTATGCCCTAAAACTGCGATCAAAACCACCGGAGGATGGGCAGCAGCATCTTATTAATAACCGTTAAACCTACTGCGATCCCCGAAGCGCCTGTAAAGCGTGGGGATTATGGCAACACCCCTGTCTAAGAGGGAGGCCTTTGTTCACCAGTGGACGTTTACTGGCTGATTATCTGTGTGATGTGTGTTATGTTTTACTCTATTACAGGTAAACGAGCTTTTTATGCACTCGTTGTACAATCTGCTATTATTTGTGTCCTACGATTTTGTGATAGATATATTTTTAGGCTTTGTAACAAACTTGCAAACGTTTGCATTCCGATTATATGTGTTATAGGATGATTCATCGGATTTGCCACTTCGATGCTGCTATAAACGCTGTTCTGATTGAGGATTGGAGAAAGGTGCATTGCAATGATTCATCATTCTTAGTAAAATAAACGCTGAAGCACATAAATATTGTAATATAGAGAAATATTTTAGTGTCTCGCAATGATTCAGATAAGTAGGTGTATACGGGGTTTTTAATTTAGACTGTACTAAGCCGAAAAGAGATCATTGTACTTATCATTATGAATAACTTTGACTATGGGACCAACAACGAAATCGCGAAAAAAAAAATCGGCTGTTCCATAAAATACGGTCATGAACACTCGACAAAATAATATATGGAACAGCTGATTTTGGTTTCGAGATTTCAGGTGGTCTCATAGTAAAATTTGTTCGTTATGATGAGTACAATGGCCTCCTTTCAGCTAAGTACAGTCTAAATGCGTAACCCTGTATTCTTAAGAGTTTTTTGACTTAGATAACTTTTGGTAAGAACTGTCTCTTTCTTAAATTACTTACCAAGATTTTGAAGATAACAATTTAATCCGTGGAAGTCTGAGTAGTGGGTAGCTGAAAGCTACATAGAAAATTGCAAGAAAATTTCAATTGAAAGAGTCAATTGCAAATAAAAGCAGCATTACACGTAAAATCAACGAAAGTATCAAATTTCGACCATCAACCACCCATCAGAGCTTTGAAACACAAAATGAAAAGACTACTACTATACAACAAACTCCAATCTCGTTACAATTATCCCAAAGCAACACAAACCGGTAAGAAATTCCACCTAAAGTTTAAAAAATTGTTCATTAGAAAACTAGGTATATTTTATAGCATGCTGGGTACGCTGCCAACTGGTAGAGGGCTTGAGCATTTGGATTGTCTTCAGACTTTCAACGGTCTGGGCAGTCTAACTGTATTTGTAGTGTACCTAAGTATTAGCTTATATTTTGTTTAGTTAATAAAGGCACTTGTCCCATTTATGAATGATTATTATATTTTTTATTTAATTTTATGCTATAAAGTTTCTACTATTTAATCGACTAATAAAATAAGTTATAAAACAGAAAACTAAAGAAAACTTAAATTAATAACTAAAAACTAAAACTTAAAATAAAATCTAAACAAACTACTAATTAAAATTGTAATTACTAATTAAATATATATAAAAAAAAAAAAAAAAAAACCGCCCCTAACTGTACCTGGTGCGAAGGTGCCCATAATACTATACATGTCCCATTAAAAAAAGGTATATTTTAAAATGTAATATTCTATAATAAGTCGTTATTTAGTTTGAATTTCCGCGCATTAATTGAAACAAGTACTATACAAGTCGACCCAACGTCTAATTACAACGACGTAATTTTAGTCCCAACATGTTTTAAGGCGAATAAATAATTCTAAGACTCTATGATTCATTTTATGGACTCATGGACTAAATACATACCTCACAAAACATGCTCGTATTTTATAATCTACCTATTAAAAAAGTACCTATAGATTTCGACAGTTTTTTTTAAATTTGGTCTTAAAGCAAGGTCGTCTGTACAAAAAATCTAACAACGAAACGAGCTTGGATTCGTTTTTATTACTCGCTGTGCCCGCGGTTTCACCCACGTGGGTTATTCCTTATAACCATATAACATTTGCAATAATGTTATTCTATTTCATTTGCAATAATGCCAATTTTTAGACGAACAAAAGTTACTGACATAGCCCACCGGACTAGCAAGTTGAAGTGGCGGTGGGTTGGGCACATATCACGCAGAACAGATGGCAGATAGGGCCGAAAGGTTCTCAAATGGAGACCATGGACCAGTAAGCGCAGCGTATAGGACGTCCACTCACAAGAAAAACAGACGACCTAAAAGAGACCGCATGGAAACGCTGGATGCAGGCCCTTTTGGAGATCGAATGGCCTATGTCCAGTAGTGAACGTCCTATGGCTAAATAATGATGATGATGATGATGATGAACCTAATTTTTATCTCTTAAAATATTATAAATGTACAAAAGAGATAGCTCTGGCTGGTAATCGCAGCCTGAGTTAGTTAAACTGTAAACTTCCGGTTATTTGCAATTGTTAGTAGACGGCCTAAAATCCCACTCAAGCTCCATGCTATGCAAGCTCGACCACTCCGCAGTGCCTCTAGCTACAAGCAGTAGTTGGCGGATACAAGTGGCATTTAGTACAGGAAGCTAGCACCGGTTCACCGTGAAAGCCAGCTAGCCAATGAAGGGAAAAAACGCAACATCCGACCTACGTAACTGGTTTTTGCCTTTGAAGGCACATGCGGTTGATGGTTAGAAATGGTGTTCTTTCGGTTATACTGAGCTCTGGACCTGGATCCTAGAAAAAACAACTATAACCTCTTACCCTGATCTTCAACTTAATATTTGCATAATAATGCGTTGGCTATTTTGGCAGAGATGTCTTTGAATGATCAATGGAAATTAAAGCATTGTAAGTCAATTTCACGTCCTTTTCCTATGGATCATAAAAAGTACTCAACGTACAATGAAAAACACTACACTTTCGAATGGATATACGAGTACCCTATACCCTATACCCTTACTTACATATATTTAACGTTAGTAACAGTGATATTGCAGGGAGTAAAGAGATCTACAGCAGCGTAGGTAGACCTCCCACTAGATGGACAGACGATATTGTGCGAGTCACGGGTATCCAGTGGATGCAGATGGAAAGCTATCGTTTAGTGTGGAGTTCTAATGAGAGGCCTATGCTCAGCAGCGGACGTCTTCTGGCTGATGATGACGATGAAAGAAATCTAATATTTCAGGGTGACAAGCGCAGTGAATTGCCGAGTTTTAACTGTCGATGTTCCAATCTATTATGGGAAAACGTCACGCATACCATCAGGCGAGCAACTTGTTTATTTTGTCACTAGTCGCATACAAAAGTAATATACTTAATGGTAATATAACTAGATCGGTTGCGTGAGTAGGCGTGGTTATTGGACCCTCGCGAATATACCAACCATAAATAGATTTATGTATGTCGTCACTTTCAATATTAGTCTGGCAAGCATGACCTTGCTACTTTTGAAAAAAAAATTGTTTAGCTTTTCTGTGAGATAAACTCTTTCCTCTTCACGCCAGGTTTGATAAGACATAAGACAGGTTTGACATAATAGTATATCAACTTTTACTAGGGTATACAAAGTCCTTGCTTTTACTATAATCAACACAGATAATCAACATAGGCTAACTATACTTGCTTTCTCCCTCTACGATAATCAAGGACGTTTTATATAGATATAGATATATATAGATATAGAATAGAGATTTAGGATGGAGAAAATTTATTAAAGAGTTTTATTTCTTATACAGACATCCTCTTGGACGAAAAAGTCATAATAATAAAACAACAAGTTATTATCCACTGCTGAATAAAGGCATCCTTCTTAGCACAGATCTACGCTTTTTAGAAATACTGTTAATATTGATATAAGTCAATATAAGTCATAATATTTTTTGTCACATAATTATCTCACTATATATATCACAGATATGTGATATATATACTGTGTTGCTGTGTTGGCCACAGATATACACAACATGTGGTGTTGGCATAATAATTTTTAGTAAAAAGGATTTCCTTATAACGCAGAGGTAAGTTTCCTTTTAAAAATTTACTGTAAATCACAATAACGACGTTTCTTGTGACACAATCTTACAAATGTCAAAAGCGTAGTAAATTTTAAATTTCTCGCAAACAAGAGTTGTTGTTTTTTACAAAACCTAAAAGCAAAGGGAAGTCTTAGAGTATAGGAAGTATAATTTATATACGGGGAGTTTTTCAAATTATTGGCTAAGATGGCCAGCTCAAGGGATAAAAAAAAGGGACCAGATACAGCAAAAAGCATGCTGGTCTTTGAAGTGGACCCTACGGAATGTCCTTTCAAAGAATTCAAGGACAATGAACTATCTGTAGATTTGTGGGGTTTGGTAAGAAATGTTTGATTGTGTAATCTAAAAGTAAGAACCCAACTAGGGGCCTAACGCCCAACTCCTTGCGCGGTATCAAACTGACGTTAAAACCACGCAGTTCGGAAAATCACGTAGACGTGAACCTTAACGCGCCCAGGGGCCTTATGACCAACTGCTTACGCGGTATCAAACTAACGTTAAAACTGCGCAGCTCCGAAAATCACGCAAACGTGAACCGTTTGCACAACTTTTTTTCATTGCTTAAACTAAATCGTTTTAAACAGCTAGCCGTTAGACCCCTGATACGGTTTACGGTCGTGCAACATTTTTTCATCGCCTAAACTGGATTGCTTTAAACAGCTAGACGTAAGGCAGATGGTTGAACAATCACGCACAATGCATGTCGATTTTCGCTTCATTCGAAAGGTTGACTTGTGGCGTCTACTTGGATATAGGTCTGTAGTCGTTCCTAAATTGCTAGAGCGTTCGTCATACCATGAGCGAGCCGACCGTCTATGAGCGCAAGAAGCAGTACACATGCTTCTTGTGCTGACTTGTAATTAACTCTATATATAAATGAGCATTAAAATAGTATCTATTTTCATAGGGCCCAGCTGCGTGTCGGGCAGCCGTTCTCATGGGCAAGGCAGTAAAACCGCCACTGGACTTGGTGTGGATTGACGATCAGACCCAACCACTGCCGAGGTCTGTGCGCCAGTACTTGCACGGTTGGATCAGAGCTGAAGAATTGGCTTCAGATCGGTGGGGAGCTGAAGTTGTGGTTTTTGAGGTAATTGTCACAATTTCATCATCATTAGCCAGAAGAACTCTTTAGCCCCTTAGAACTCCACATTGAACGACATGCCTGCCATCTGCAACCACTAGATGCCCACAAATACCATGATATCGTCGGTCCATGTAGTGGGACGTCTCATCATCGTTTACTGTTGGACATAAGCCTCCCCCATCGATCTCCAAAAGAGCCGGTTGGAAGCGGCCTGCATCCAGCGTTTCCCTGCGGTCTCTTTTAGGTCATCTGTCCATTTTGTGGGTGGACGTCCTACGTTGCGCTGTGTGTGTAGTGGGAAGTCTACATACCTTTATTGGAACCAAATCTTCACTGCATTATTAAACCTCTTTTCATACAATTTAAACTTCCTTTTCGCAAATAGCATTGATAAAACATCAAAAGCTCTCAACACATCCGCCTCACGCACCATTGTTCTTGAATATTGACATCCATTCATCAGCTCAACAGTCAATTACTGATATTAATCACTAGAAGCCGGAATCAGTTCAACTTGCAAGCCTTGGTTTTTAACGAAACCATCTATATCAAGGTCAACATCACCACACTAAACACTAATTGCATTCCGCAGTTTAATAGTACAGCATGCGAGTTGTGGTATATTGTAACGCCACGCCTCCGCCACGCCTCCGCCACGCCTCCGTCACGCTCCCGCCCCGTCGTGTATCGTCGCATCTATATTTGAGTACATCACATTGAGCATCACATCGCATTGCATTCGTACATTGTGTACTTATTTGAGTACGTCACATTCAAAAATAATTATAAAAATATTTGTTGTGTTCATCGAGATATTCCTTCATCATCCGTCAGAAAACGTCCACTGCTGAACATAGGCCTCTCCCTTTAACCTCCACACTGAACGAAAGCCTGCCATCTGCATCCACTGGATGCCCGCGACTCTCACAATGTCGTCGGTCTACCTAGTGCGAGGCCTACCTATTGCTGCGTCTTCCGGTTCGTAGTCTCCACTTAAGAACCTTTTTTCCGCATCAGTTATCGGTTCTTTGATCGATGTGGCCTGCCCATTGCCACTTAAACTTGCAAATTTTAATAGCCATGTTGGTGACTCCGATTCTTCGGCAAATATCCACGTTCCGGATTCTATCGTGCAAAGAAACTGCGAGCATAGCTATCTGCCCACTGTGTGACTCTGAGTTTTTCCAAAAGACAAACAGTTAAGAACCACGTCTTAGTACCATATATGCATATATCATCACTGGCAACACACACTGGTTAAAGAACCTTGCAATTAGATACTGTGGTGTGTGGCTTTTGTTTATTAACAAAAATTTACATGATTATAATTGTATTAAGATATTTAACCTTTAGTATATATTTTCTGTCTATTGTCTTTAAAATATATTTTCATCCCCCCTCCTCGGAAAGAGTATTTATGCTCTTTTTATTTTTTATCCGCTAGAGGATAAAGTAAAATTTAATTTAGAATATCGTGTGCACTAAGTTTGTGAATTCAAAACATCATTAAACCTATTTACTTCTACCTCCATGGTGCCGAATTTATCATACAACCTTTTTTAATTTGTTAAAAACTCAGACTCGGAACCTTCTTGGTGTACTTTATTTTAATTTGCTTTGCGCGCGCCATTTTCTTTTCACGTCATATTGTTATAACCTTAGGTTAAAAACAAGAAACTTTAAAACAATTAAGTGAATAACCTAAAATTTGTGATTTTAGCGACGAGGAAGTTTATTTGAAGCCGAATTTATTGAAATTATTTATTGAAACAGAATTGACTGAAACTGTTAATAATGCGCAAATGTTTTTTTATTTATTTAGTCATTTCCTCGCTGAGGTGGGATGAAATGTTACGTTTTGCACTCGAGTGGAAAGATTTTTCACCTAGTGCTCTTTTGATTCCCTCGCTAACGATCAGAATTCTAACTTTTGAATCCTTCGCTTGCTCGGTCATCAAAATTGAGCACGCTGTTAAAAAGCAACTTTGCACTCTTGTATAACAAAATGTACTTACTGTTCTTGCATTTTTTTTCTTTTATGACAGGAAAACGACGGAAGCGGTAAGATGTCAGTGATGGACACTCAGCTAAGCCACCCGCAGGTGCTTGTGAGGTCCTCCTTCTGCAGGAAGGTGTTGTCAGCTTGTTTCATACTGGAGAGAGTGGAAGGATTGACGGTATGATCTCGTGACGGTGTCTGTCATTAGTGTAATTGGAGTTTGAACCGTGCTAATTGAATAAATAAATATATATACAAATTTAATGATACCAATTCAAGCTTCAGGTTTTAAACTGTCTCAATTTAATCTCTTTTTAGGGTTCCGTACCTCAAAAGGAAAAAACGGAACCCTTATGGGATCACTTCGTTGTCCGTCTGTCTGTCTGTCTGTCCGTCTGTCAAGACCCTTTTTCTCAAGAACGCGTAAAGGTATCAAGTTGATATTTATACTAAATACTTGGGACTACGGTTTCTTTCGGCTGTAAAAAAATAATAGTTGTAAGTCAACGCAAACAAAAGATATGAACGTTTATGTCGCATATTTTGCGATTTCACAGGGGAATCAAAACCTATAGGGTACTTCCCGTTGACCTAGAATCATGAAATTTGGCAACAGGCAAGGTCTCATAGCACATATATAGGAATAAATCCGAAAGTCATAAATTTGAAGTTAGATCATTTAAAAATGATTATTTTGCTATTACAAACTTACATTTTGTAGTTGGAATGTATGGTCCAACATGGTCCGTCCAACGGAACCCTCAGAGCACGAGTCCTACTCGTACTTGTCCGGTTTTTTTTTTAAATGAAATGAGCATCTAACAAGCATGCGGTTCACCTGTTGATAAGCAGAAACCGCCGCCTATGGACTGCGGTGTTACTATGCACTGCAACGCAATCAAAAATAATTATTCGTATATTTTTTTTGTGCTATTAAAAAATATAAAATATTGATCCCTTAGAATAACTACTCAGAGAAGGTAGGTTTCAAACAACGCCTTCTCAAAACGTAAGCTAGAAATTCGCTTTGTAGCTTACGTTTCGATTGGTATTGCAAGAAAATTAATGGATTACCCGTGGAATGTCACACCATAACTCTTATGCTGCTTTTCTGATTTGTTGTGGTATGATTTCACCGCGTAAATTGTCATAGTAAAAATTTTATATATTTTTTTGGAGCCATATATGACACTATTTGAATGGCTTCAATTTTGCGAATGTACTTGGTTTCTTTGTGTAGTTATTCTAAGATTGATCCCTTTACGGGCAAAATCACATTATTATGTCCAAGGATCTACAGGAAATCGACTAAGTTTACCAAGAAATGAAATGAAAGGTTTTTGAATTAATGTTTTTTACTTACCTTTGGTATGGAATCCCCGATGAGTGAGAATTACACACGATTTGGCATTTTTATTGTATTTTACCTTATTGTTTTAATAACAAAAAACACTTTTTGTTAAATGCCATAGGTGGCAAACAAGCAGACGGGCTGCCTGATGGTAAGCAGTCACCGTCGCCTATGGATACTTGTAACACCAGAGGCGTCACAAATACGTTGCCAACCCTTAAAGACTCTATTAACTCCTCTTCTGAAGAACCCCATGTTGTAGCTTCTCGGAAACACCACATTAGGTACCTCATTCCACATTTCCTCCTACCATAAGAATAATAAATGATATAATTTCTTTTTTTACGCTCGTATCTACCTAAATGACCTTTCATATTATAGTGATTCACGGCGAAACCTTAACTATTTCACATAAGGTTGTCGAACAGTCTTTTTTTTTTAAATAAAAAAGCTGATTATAAGCGTAGCTGAACACTAAAAACAAAATTGAAACGTGTTTAAAATTATGGAAGATATGGGCATTTTAATGTCTTGCTAGACGGCGAGCCCGCTATAGGTACTTACTAATGACGTCACATATGTGTACTCCATACAAACTCCATACTGGCACTCACCTTGCAAGAAAGAGACAGAGCATTCTTTCCTAATCCGAGCAGCTCATAAAAAAATTCATGTGTATCTCCCAGGCAAGCGAGCACCATCCTCGACCAACAACGGGAGTGTTCTGAAGAACCGTTAGATCGTTTGGCGTCGCAGTTTTATCATCGCACTAGCCGCCATCGTCTGAAATCTCATCCACTTATTCATTTAAACCATAGGTAGCAAACAAGCAGACGGTTTGCCTAACCTAAGCAGTCACTGTCGCCTATGGATACCTGTAACACCAGCCAGAGCCATCACAAATACGTTGCCGACCCTTTTGCAGAACCCCATGTTGTAGCTCGGAAACACCGCGGAAGGTAGGTCATTCCACCTTTGGAGATGGCAAGAATGATCATGACAGCACACATGATCGCACAGTAGATGAGCTTTCTGGCGGTGGCGTCTATCGATGAGTCAAATAATACTATTTTCATCACCAGGTTGAACATCAATGGGAGAACTTCATATTCACGTACGCCGAGGGCTGGCGAGCCAGGTACCACGTCTACAGCCCAGGCATGAAGCCAGGAGGTGGGCAGCAGCATCGTCCGGTGGTGTCTAAGAATGGTAAATTCACATTATTCATGTGCCGTGTTCAGGATGGGATATTCCCTCATCAAAGCCCATTGCAGACCATGCTTAGTACAAATAGCAAGTACAAGTTGCAAGTATCTACTACGCATTGTCTGCAACGTTTTCCTTCATCATCGTCAGTCAGAAGACGTCCACTGCTGAACATAAGCCTCCCCCCCTTTAACCTCCACACTGAACAAATGCCTGCCATATGCATCCTGGATGCCCACGATTCTCACAATGTCGTCGGTCCATCTATTGGGAGGCCTACCTAATACGCTGCGTCTTCTGGTTCGTGGTCCGGCTTAGTGCAAGTGAAAACAAAACCAAGCAAAAGCAAACAAAAACAACTTGTACATTGTCTGCAATGGGCTTTAAATATGGAATGACGAAGTTCATACAAACTTTCATCCTCTCATTAACTCCCTTCAGGAAGAGTTTTGAAAACACGATGATACAATTAACTATGGGCATAGTCTTAACTGCTCTTTCAAATTCAAATTCAAAATATTTATTTGTCAAAAAATGGTATAGTTTAATAGTCGACAAACAAGCGACGGGCCACCTGATGGTAAGTGGTCACCGTTGCCTATGGACACCTACAATACCCGGGGCATTGGCGGTGCGTTGCCTTCCTTTGAGGACTGTATTCACTCTTTGCTTGAAGCAATTGAGGTTATATTTTGGAGGAAAAACCGAAGGTGGTAAGCCATTCCACAACTTACAGGTGCGTGGCAGAAACAATCGATCAAATCGAACAGTGCAAGACTTCCACGCATCTATAATATGAGGATGGCTTTTTTAAAGTAGCATACATGGTCGTAATAATGGAAACGTATCTCATGTCCTTGCCTGTTACAGCGTACAAATGTTAGTTTTTTATATATCTTTTTATTCGTTTATGTAAAAGTTAAAACTAAATTATGTCTATGTTAGAATATTACTAAAATCATATTTTGGTTTAGTTGCATTTTATTCCTTATTCTTCTGATACTCTACCAGGTTGCTACCTAGTCCGGGTATACTACATGGGTGCCTGGCGATGCGTGTGGGTGAACGACCAGATCCCAGTAGACGCTACTGATGCTCCACTTCTCCCGTTCTCTCCACTTCTCCGCACGCAGCCCACCAAGCCAGGAGTGAAGTCAGCGCCTACTATGGTGTACGCCAACAACGTTCACCTGTGGCCGATGCTTATTTGTAAGGTGAGGACTTTGATTGAACTCATCATTATCCGTCATCTATGATGCCATCATCAACCATCATCTTTGATTATCATAATCATCTATGACTCAGTCATCAATCGTCTATGATTACAGTTCTATGGTTGTTAACAAAATCCATTTTACCGTGATTAGTTTCTGGATGAAGCTCCCGATATAATGTGATGATCAAGGATAATTATGATTGTCATCCTTGATCATCACATTTTATAACTCTCTTCATCATCAGTCATCTATGATGTCATCATTTTAGTTAACATCTATAACTCTCATCATCATCAGTTATCTATGAAATCATCATCAGTTATATATGAAATTATCATCAGTCATCATCTATAACTCTCATCATCATCAGTCATCTATGTGAGAGAGTTCTTGTTTTTGCATTAAGCGGCTTATAAGGAAAAAATATATATGAAATAGACTGAAATAATTGTATCAAATTTCCCTTGTTTATCTAATTTAAGGTCGGCTGTCCTGGTAAAACAATACCTAAGTATTCTGAATTTTTAATAATAAACAAATTGAAATCATGTAGGTATTACCATTTATACAAAATACTTAGTTTGCCAGCTGAAAGTACGCGCTAATAGCTTTCTCGATGTCTTGCAGAAGCAAATAATTTCTTGTTACGGATTCCGCGAGACCACAATGTCCAATTATTGTAGACTTTGCGGTTGGGACATAATAAATCTTCAATTTATAACGCAATAAACACCGATTATAGCTGTCTTGCTTGTTCCCTTCACTGTTTAAGTATAAGTACTGGTTCTCGAGCAGATGTCTCTTGAAAATTATAATTTTCAACTTTATTTATGTAAGACTAAAGTTCAAAAATAACAAGTCGAACAGCACACAATGGAACCTAGTGAAACAAGTGGCTGTGAAAAGCCTATTATTTTCTCGGAATATCATGACTAGCTATCATAGTAAGTAACTATACTTAACATTTTGCGTTTTAGCTGAACTCGTCATCATCATCATCATGTTCCTTTCATGTTACCACTGCTGGGACACAGGCCTTCTCTCAGAGAGAGAGAGAGAGAGAGAGAGAGAGAGAGAGACGATGGGCTCTAATCCACCAAGTTGGCCCAATGCATAATATTCGGGACTTTTTTTGCACACACGGTCATCTGACCTCAAACTAAACAAAGCTTGTGATATGCTAGAGACTGATATACATACATTTTATACTTAGTTTACAATACATTAACCAGTTAAAGGACAAACACAAATGTTAATCATATAAATGTTTGTCATAGGTGGGAATCGAACCCACGCCCCCAAGCTCAGAAGGTATGTTCACTACCTGGACCAACGGGATATCAATCAATATGTCATGTTGGTGGGTCATCATTTCACCGTGTTCATCATGTAGATCATCTTTTGAGGTTCTTGGACATTATCTACCGGTTTCCTCACGATGTTTTCCTTCACCGTCGACGAGCGATAGCATAAAAACTGCACATAATTAATTAGATATTAAATAAGGCATTAAATTAGCAGGGAGAACATGCTACCGCCCGGCCACCATCGCTCACTGAGATCTGTGGACCCCTACCAAATTTGAATAGCAATCCCATTAAAGATCTTTGCTATTATTAACTCGGCAGGCGTTATTGAAACTGGCCGCGCCCGACATGAACTCCGACGAGGAGACGGACTGTGCAGAGGACGAACTGATGCCAGAGTTCGACATCATGCACGCGCTCACTGGATGCATGGACCTCACTTATGTTGACTTCGGTGAGGACTATCCTCTCATCCTTCCATATTTTATTTTTAACCGACTTTAAAAGAACCGGACAAGTGTGAGTAGGGCTCGCGCCCTAAGGATTTCGTATAAGCTTAATGAAATAATATCTTTTTAAACAGTTTTTTTTAATGCCATACGTGGCAAACAAGCAGACAGGTTGCCTGATGGTAAGCAGTCACCGTCGCCTATGGATACTTGTAACACCAGAGGCATCACAAATACGTTGCCGACCCTTTAGAACTCTATTAACTCGCCTTTTGAAGAACCCCATGTTGTAACTTCTCGGAAACACCGTGGAAGGTAGCTCATTCCACATTTTGCAGGTATGAGGCAAGAAGGATCGAGTGAATCGGACAGTGTGCGATTTCCACTGATCTATGATGTGTGGATGAGCCTTCAGGCAGTTCATCCATCTCGGGATTCTCGGGTAGCTGCGGGTCTCTAAAGTTGAAATATGTATGGACAAACTTAACTTTGTAGTTGGAAAACAGGTGCACCCATAAATTATACCAACTATAAAATGTAAGTTTGTATTAAAACATTGAAATTCAATAACTTTCGGATTTTTTCCTTTATAAATGTTCTGGGAAAAGCTTCTTGCCTATTATTCTAAAACAGGAAGTACCTTACAGGTTTTGATTCCCTTAGTCTTGATAGACAGACGGATAGACGGACAACAAAGTGATGCTATGAGCTTTATAATAGGAAAAAAGGAACCCTTATAGTATAAGGGTTCCATTTTTACTTTTGAGGTACGGTACCCTAAATATGAGGGGGTTTTCATACATAAGTATGACGTTTTTGAGGCTTCCAACCCGATAAAGAACTGGTATCTAAATAGGTACCTAACTAAATTACAATATTTCTCATAATTATAGATAGTGAACAGCTGTGGAATCTGGTGACGGCAGAGATACCAGTCTTCAGCTGGGACGATGACGACGTGACAGCCACGAGCACCGTCAAATCTAAACCTAAGAAACCCACTACAAAAGAAGCCAAAGAAGATAGAACCAGGGTAAGTCTGAACAGAATTAATGGACTGCTTCTTCTAAACTTTCTTATCTAGATTCAAATAATAATAAATATAATAACGGTTGGGTCAAGGGTCAGATGCAGAAGGTGGTAATCCTTGACACGGCACGCATAGTCAGGAGGTTCCTCACTCTGCCTAAATCCTCACAGCCCTAAACACCGGTAGCTTGGGCCCTGCCCCGCTGCCGGCGTCATTCTAGGTTTATTTTACAATATCTTGTTTTATATATTTACTAGCTGTTGCCCGCGACTTCGTACGCGTAGACTTTCATATAAACTTTCAACCCCTTTTTGTCATCCTTAATTCGGCTCTTTTGTAAAATCCTTTCTTGGCGGACCTCCACACCCCATAAGGAATCTACCTGCCGAATTTTAGCTTCGTAGGTCAAGTGGTTTTCTAGATTTCGTATTTAATGAGTGAGTGAGTGAGTAGATGAATTTCGCTTTTAGATATATAGATTGTAAAAAAAAAAAATTAAGAATAAAAATAACTGATGTGAACAATAATAAATATTCAGGACATTTAAGCAAAGCCAAACTAAACAAAGCTTGTGATATGGCTGCCAGAGACATAGCTGCCACCACCTGAAAGCTCATCCACATAATTATTTGGATCTGTGGAAATCGATCTTTTGAGCGATCTTTTTTGCCTCACACCTGCAATATGTGGATTGAGGTTGGAAATACCGCAGGACATAGGGTTCTTCCTGAAGGCTGAGTTTTTAGGTCAGCAACGCATCTGTGATGCCCCAGTTGCCTATGGATACTTGTAACATCAGAGGCATCACAAATACGTTGCTGACCCTTTAAGACTCTATTAACATGCCTTTCGAAGAACCCCACGTTGTAGCTTCCTATATGAGATAATAAACTCTGTAGCGGTAGAAATCGTTAAGAATTTGATAACCAAAAAGGCGAGAAAAAAATGTCAGCTTTGAAAAAACATGGTGTTTTTTTTATCAGAATGCTCTGGCCACAATCCTGATTCAGGACACGAAGAACACTCCACCGTACATACTGCCGGGGATCACGCCGGGACACGAGATGACTCTCCTAGTCAATATGGCCAGAGACTTGCCTTTGAAGAAACCGCTGCCTGAACCAGGTATTAGCTAGAACTATCATCATCATCAGCCCTGAGTGGCCCACTGCTGGGTATAGGCTCCCTTTACTTATGCAACTCTCCCCGGTGTCTCGCTAATCGTATCCACTCGTTCCCGATAGTACTTTTGATGTCGTCAGTCCACCTCATCCTTGGTCAGCCTGGGTTCTGCCGATCTAGTCTCGGCCACCGCGTGGTTACTGCCCAGTTCCACTTAAGTTTCTTCTTTTTTACGACGTCTGCAGCCAGCCACTGAGATACGACGTCGTATCTCAGTGGCAGTTTCGGATACGGTCCTGTAATTTGATGTCGAGGGTGGCTCGCACCATGGCTCTCTTATGCGATGGCTATGTTATGCAGTCTTCTCCGCCCATCTGTTCAGCTAGAACTATGTTTAAAAGGAATAGGGATTTAACTGTACTAGTTACATCGGCTACCAGCTACGGTATTAAGTTCAATAAGATATTCTCTATACTAAGCCTGTTAGATCAGACACAACCACTGGGTTGAGTCTGGTTGCTCCAAACACATCCGATGCATAGCATACGCGTGCAGAGTACGCACACTGCGACACTTGTAGCGGTAGTGTGCGCTCTGCATGTTTATGCACAGCTTATATATTAAGCACTAACCTCATTCATGTCTGCTAATTTTGTTTTTATGTTTACACACATTTTTAAGTTACAATCCAGATCTGGACCGATAATAGATATAAATTTTTGTAAGATTGTAATATGTGTTGTGTACGTATATAATAAAATTAAATAAATATCCTAGGACAACCTAGCCTGTTTTGTGCATAAAATAAATGTTTGCTTTATCTATTTATTTTTTTGATTTCACAGTTTTTATACTTTATTTTACAATCCACAGCCTGCTGTCAGTATAAAATAATATTGAACCGAATACTGTATTCACCAAAAAGTATGTACATTTCTTGAGCTAGAGGTCAACCAATAGTGGAACCCTGGTTGGCTATATTATGGAATACCTACCTAGCCTTCTATTACTTACGCATTTTTTGTATATAATTATGACCGTAAGACTGTGGAATACGCAGCCAGAATGGGTGTTCCTCGATAGTTACAATCTGGGTGCCTTCAAGAGTGAATCGGTTTCTTCTAGGCAAGCGTGCTCCATCGTAGACCGCTTCGTCAGGCGAGTTATAACGGCCTAACGGAAGCCTATTTTTTTATATTTTTTTAGGTTTGGTAGTTTTGGTTTTGGTATTTGATAAATTGTGTGAAAATTATGCGATGGCCTATACACGCATGTTTTGCAGAGGTGGCCCTGTGGAAGTACTATCGGTGGGTGGACTGGGCGAGACGCCACGGACTCTACGAGGCGTACGACTGTCCCCGCACTAGATTCCTCAAAGTCAACGGACTTATGAAGCTGTCTTACGCACCTCACTTGCTGGACGTCATGAGCACAGAATCGGTACAGTAACGAAAACTATTTTTTCCCCTCAAAATTGCTTCGGTCATAATTGTCATGATAATTTTAGCACAACACGCCATAAAACGCAACGTTACGCTGCAGCAAAGCAACCAACAGTACAACACAAGTCTACTTTGAAAACAAATCAGAAAATTAAAAAGAAATAATAATAAAGTTTAGATTAACTACACAGAGATGGTAAGTTTCCAAACAACGCCTTCTCAAAACGTAGGTAAGCTACAAATTTGCTACGTGTGCTGAGTTTACTTGCCCCGTCACGCACACAGACGCAAAAATTATGCGGCAATAATTAAGTAAATTTTTTGGGAGCTCTTAACACTATCACCTGACTAAGAGCACTGACCACGGAACACTATTACAGCGGGCACTGACCGCGCGAGCGTCGTTTGGTGTCATATATGGCTCCATTTGAACGGCTTAACTTTTGCGAATGTACTTGGTTTCTGTATATAGTTATTCTAAGTAATAAAGTTAATTTTTAGAAAGAAAAATCGAATTCAAGTCTTCAATGTATACAAACTTAAACTAAAATGAAGAAAAATGTCAATCAAAACAGAGATTGAAAGTGACCAAGAACCAAAAACATACCAAAACGTCGTCAGTGTAATATTTTTGGTTTTTATTGATAATTTCGAAAAGCGCTGAATTCATTTCGATAAAATTTATATGGGTCCACTTCTACAGTATAACCTACCAAACAAAAATAGTCATCAAAATCAATTCATAATTGGCGGAGAAACCGCGTTACATACAAAAAAATCAGTGGATTCGAGCACCTCTTCCTTTTTTGTGGCCGGTTAAAAAGGTTTTAACGCGTTTTCCGTCCCATTTCACGGGGAAATCAGACGTCGTGTAGCGCTGCCACACTAAACTTGAGCTGTTTGTTTGATTATTCGTTGCAGATCAACTACGGGTTTAGGGAGGAGCATGAAAAGCCTACACCGGTAAGATGACCTTACAATGAGGTCGAATTTGAAGTAACATTTACTCTAAACCTTCGACCAAAATAAGATGAATAGACGGGCCCAGAAGAAGCGCATTTTTGAAGATTACAAAATAAGCGCCGGCGCTCACTTCGTGTCAGTCGGTCTCTAGCCGTAGGAAGTGCGACACGCGTCTATTGTTATATGATAACGAAACTTCTGACAAAATTATGTCTTCGTGTGCTTTCCCGACATATAAAATACACATCAAAAAACCACTAACTAATTATTGTAACAAATGTACTGTACATGGCTATAATTAGGTGTTGAAATATACGTCCAACGGTTTTGCCTAGTTTTTAATGAGCAAGTTCAATGGTCATGGCCGGTCCATTCATTTTATTTGGCCGAGGCTCTAAACCAAATTTTGCAGCTCTCAATCTTTTTCTTACCATATTAAAAGAGTTAGTGACAGTAATTTATCAAATCAAAAACCACTGCAAAGTCACCCAAATGAATCAGCAAAAATGTTGACGTCACGAAGGCCTCCGAGGAGGCTTTAAAGAAAAAATGTGGTAATAAAATATGTACGCATTAAATAAAATAAAATACTGGTTAAAAATAAAAATCGGCGGAATAAACCGACGTGAAAATAATTGTAAGTTTTAAATGTTTGAGGAGAAGATGAATTAAACTTTGTTTCCATTAAATTGTTTTTTTTTTTTTGAGTATAGGTATATTTTATCACGGTAGGTAGATTGGTAGTTGAAAGAAAAGTAGATTACGCAACTGTCTAAAGTGAGTAATTAATGCACTCGTGTTAATTGAGTACCCTTGCATGGCTTACATGCACCCGGGCACCAATATAACACTCGTGCAATAATAACTCACTTTGCGCTCGATGCAACAATCTACTATTAATGATCTAGGGTTAAATACCAAGTGCAGGAAAATAAACATTTAGCTTTCATTTTCATCATTGTGTAGATGAGTAATATTTGACCGAGGGGAAGGCGGTGAACACAGTTCGGGGCATACTACTACCAATGTTATTGGTAAATAATGTTAGTTTTCCTTGTGCAGGCCAAAAAAGGTGCAAAGGGCGAATTAAATGCCCAACCTCTATCAAAACAAATAAACGCTTCTTTCAATCAGATTTCTTATATGAAAGAAGAACTACGCGAGTGGATACAATTTAATCAGGTAAGTTTTTGTATTTTTAACGTACAAACAAATTATTGGACGCATCCATAAGCCGCAGTTTACGTGATCTAGTTAAAACATTCACACTTTTGTACATACTTTAGGTCATAATTCGCAGACATGACCATGAGCCGAACTTGGATGATTGCGTTCAATCAAGTGCGCTAGATGTGCAAGATGCGCCCGACCGAATCCCGTGTATGAGAGTCGTTATGTCGTCAGCTCAAATCCAAGTTTTGTTCCTGCGCGGAACGGTGACAAAAATATATTATGCGATCTACACCTGCAGAAAGAGATATATACACGGGTCGGTGCCCGCCTCAAAACTAAACAACAAAAGAAACAAATGATAAAAACTTAAAATTACTCAAGAGCTATTTTAATTTTAAATAAAATGTTTTTTTCTTTAAATTGCCTTATACAAATAACCATTAGAATATAAAAAAAAAATAATGTTAAGAACTTCTAGACTAAAACTAAACTATGTGTTTTAGAAGGTCTGTTTTTGCCGATTTATTCTATCGAGAAAAGTTTCACCAATAAATTTATGTTTGCTAAATTTCATTAAACATAATTTATAAATTTTACTATAGAAACTGGCGTGGTATTCATACATTTTATTTAGAATAAAAAATAAATACGGTTGAAACTATGGTCGGAGTGACCGGTTTAATCTTACGTCAGAGCAAATTATTTTTACTTGCCCGGAGTTACTTAATTACAAAAATACAATTCAAAACCAAAATATGAATTTTGTACTGTTCGCCATAACCACGCAAATTCATGCAATGCAACCCAAATTGACAACATAATTATTATCAATTCGAAAACAAATTACGGAATGCATTGAACTAAACATAGCATCCAGAACATATGGCCGAAGGGGTCGAACGAAAGGTTCTCGAATGGAGACTACAGACCGGTAAGCGCATGGTAGGTCGTCCACCCACAAAATGGACAGACGACCTAAAAGAGACCGCAGGGACACGCTAGATGCAGGTCGCTTCCAACTGGCCCTTTTGGAGATAGATGGGGGAGGCCTATGTCCAGCAGTGGACGTCTTATGGCTGAAATGATGATGATGATTGAACTAAAAGAATCAGTACCATCGAATCTATGTGGATTGACATGCTACTTACGGCATAGAAATATTTGTTTATTTGAGATTGATTATAATGAGGTCTGCTAATGTAAATGTAGCATCATTAATTAATCTCACTAATATTAGATTTGCGAATGATAATTTTTGTCCGCACTGAACTCCGTGAACGGATTTTGTTGAAGTTTATTATAGAGGTAGGCTAACTTGGATTAACATATAGATTACTTTTTCCTTTTTTTCATATTTACTATCCCGATAAAATAAATACCTGGTAAAATTTCAGTGGATAAGGGCCCATCCTCTTTATCTCTCTCTCTCTCTAACCACGGTGTACAGATAGAAAGCAATAAAATACAAATTTATTTTATAGAATCGGCACCAAGTGCTTTTTGCTGTTTCAAAAGCAGCCCTTTATAAATTACGTCGTTTATTTTAATTTTAGATATACGAATTAACCATGAAAATGAACATTGTGTTCTTCCCGTCTATGTTCGATTACACGACCGCCGCCAGCTGTCCACCAGTCAGGATTACCAAAGCTCCCTCAAATAAAGCATTGGATATGGTTGCTCCAAAATGTGCCCCACTGTACCTACAAATAGATAGTCCAGAAGAAAACACCTTAAGACTAGCTCTGACGATGCTTCATCCAAGGGTCATGGTAAACAGTGGGATCCCAATAGATGAATACATAGAGCCAGCTTATTTGATCCTGGAGAAGTTCGAGTGGTTTGTAGATAGTGACCTCCCCCTTGCAAAGGCGTTTGTACAGACAAGAGGATATGATTCGGTGGAGGTAAAGTTCCTGCCAGGAAGACATCATTGTCGGTATGAACCTTTTGAAACTTTTAGATTAAGTCTGGGCATTTTACTCGTTCTGGTGATATTTTAAAGCTATAATAGACCATTTGCTTTCAGGCTCTGGGTTCATTCAAGGTTGAACTGGCATGTAATGTTGCTGAGTCAATCTACTTTACTTCTTGGACAGCGCGACAGTGTACAAGCAGCGGCCGTACACGAGTGTCCCTGGGCGGCCAGGTTCCTCAATAACCTGTCGAATGCGTTCTCATTGTGGATCCGATATACCAGATCTAATACTGCCATTTTGACAATTGACAGAGAATTTTACAAGTAAGTTGTTCTGTAGACCTTCACATTACGCTTTACGCCAAAATTCAGTCAAATTGCAAATGATAAAAATAAATAAAATCTCAAGTTAAATCTGGACCTAATCAGCGCGCGAACAAGGCATTGATATCATAGTAAAAGAGAAGGCCCCAAAAAGCTGAAAAACAGGCTCAGAAGAAAGCTGAAAGGCTGTGGATGATGATGATAAAAACAAATATAACCTGCATCTCTTATGAAGATGAATATTTAAATCGCATTGTGGCTGTAAAGCGTATTGCTGGTTAGTAAAAATATTCCACAAACAGAGTGTAATCAACATTTCTAATAGGTCTTACAGACCAGACCTCAAATGGGATCGTGACGTTGTTGGATATAACCAAGCTCTGCTTCACTGGATGTTCCGTCAAGCTCTACAGTCACATTTTCACAAACGACTTCCATCTTACGAGTACCTCACAGTCTGTAAAGTATTGAGACACTTCTTCTGTGACCCTGATTTTGGACTGCCCCCAAAGCCACATCCGCCAAAGTCTTTGAGGGATATGGTCGCGTTAGATCCATGTGACTGCCTTATGCCAGAAGTGGAAGATGTAGAAGAACTTGAAGAATTTATAGAAGAAGAGGTAAATGACACGTAAAAATTTACGTATGCTAGTAGATAGTACGAGGCAAAAGTTGAATTTTCATTTATAACATAACCTACTTTTAGACAAACGTCTTCCTCTTTATGTGACTCCAGTCAGCCTGTAATTCCTTTACCTATCTCGACTTATTTATTGGCGCAAATTATCTCGAGTAATACTGCTACGAATACTATAGACCTAAAAGAAACCGCACGGAAACGCTGGATGCAGGCCACTTCCAACCGGCCCCTTCGGAGATGGATGCGGGAGGCATGTGTTCAGCAGTAGACGTCCTACGGCTGAAATTATGATGATGATGATTACTATAGTTTTGACCACCTTTTTGTGTGTTGACATTGCTATTATCAGTTACTCCACTTTTTTTTAGGTCGAAACAGAAGAAAAACCCGTCGTAGACCCTGAATTAATGACAAAACTATTGACGGCACCAACTGCACCGACCGTTTCCCAAATTTGTGACTTTGCTACTGAAGAGCTTCCCTGTGGAATTCTGAAAGATGAAAGAGAGAAAGTTATCAAGAAACATGAGGCAGCCACATTTCTTCAAGCACACTGGAGAGGAGCCCAGGCTAGGAAATGTTTGAAAGTCAAAGTTACGTTTGCCCCTGATGTTTTGAAGATTGTAAGTAACATAACTACTGTAAAAACTAGCATGGCACAGTTAAATAAGTTAAGTATAGAAGTTAAAAGGTTTTCAAGAATTAAAACGGACGGACAGACAGACAGACAGAAAAACAGGTGGACAGAGACATAATGCTAACAGACCGACGCACAGAACGAACTTATAAGTATTCTTTGAAAGTACAACGGGACCATAAAATCCTAAAACTGAGACCTAATGTGCCATGATTATTGTTTACAATTTTATCTCACGTGGTTATGTTTTTAACTATAAGCTGGCCCTATAACTTAGGCATCGCTCTCAACGTCACAGTATTGTGAGGACAAGATGACAAAGCGGTTGCGCAGGAAGTGAGCCGCTGTGCTGACAAATGCCTAGCGCTCACCAGCAGATATTCAGATAAATTTATAATACTCAGCCATCCCATCCGAAGGTGTGCGCTGGACTTTATGCAGCCAGCGTATAGTATAGCACGATAGAAAAACTATTGCCCTAACTCATGGTTTTAATCTTCGTAATAAAGCCCATTTAGCTTCTTCATTGGGACTAATTTCATACCTATGAACATAATATAGTTCGTACTTCTATATCCATTGAAACAGCTCCGTTCAAAATTAAGAGTCAAACTCTTAACAAACCGCTTACTTATAATACCCTCACACATACCACAATGCCAGCTTTAACAAACTGGAAACGTGCCGCAAAGTTCCACACAACACGAACCAAAGACTTAAACTGAGTTAAATGTACGATATACTAATGAGGCGATTCCGTAATGAGTACAAAGTACTTTCTGAACTCCCGAAACTCGAAAAGGATCACGAAATTCACGTAACTCTTTGTCGGGTAACTTTTCACATCAGAAGTTGGTTGCTTCTGAGCGGATGAGAAGTTTTAATCAAAATTAGCAATTCACTCTTCTTGGAACAGCTGGGCCTTCCACGGGCGCTATTATTAGCTTCCTGTTACATTTACTAATAAAACTGTCCATTACCATTGGCACTGAAGAAACAGTCATCATAATTTCATGTTCCCAATGCAGCAAAACAGGGCTTCTCTCAGAGAGAGAAGACGATCCACCATGCTAGCCTAGTGCACGTTGGTAAATATCTTTTAAGGTTCTTGGATATACCGGTTTCCTCACGATGTTTTCCTGCACCGTTTTAGAGCAATGTAAACTGCACATAATTTATTTAAGTACTAAACAAATCATAGGTGCAGGGCCGAGGATCAAACTGGGTGCTGTCAAATTGTAAAGAGCAAATGCTACCGCTCAGCCACCATTGCTCGAAAAAATATAGTGCAAGGCATTGGTTGCGCTGGCCTTCTGAGCTCGGGGTCTTGAGTTTGTTTCCCGGCAGGTGTTTTGAATGATGTATTTTCGAACTAATATCTGAAATAATTATCACAAGAATAAATTAATAGAAAAAAACCTTTATTTAAACAACCTTTTTACAATTAATGTATATAACTCAAGGGGTCATTATGCATGTTGACGAGGGTCTTATGATGGAGCCGGGAGACGGATAGTGGAACTCTTGCTATGGACACTGGGCAGGCCTGGCGCACTTTAGGTATGAAGCTACAAATAGCCGACTTGTCGGACCTGCCGCGCGATAGACAGGGATAACGCGACAAGAGTTACGCTATAGACAGAGAGGCAACTTCTAAGTTAATATAACTGTAGGTAGGTAGCGCTCGCCGTCCTGAATTGCACTTTATTGTGTAGTAGCAAGAGTCGCTACTTATTTAAATGATTTTGCGGAGTGAATCTTCTGTACTTGTACTAATATGTCTTCTATGCTATGGGACTCGAATGATCCCAAATTCGAGGGTTTACTAGTCGAAATTGAAGAGTTCCACTATCCATCTTCTATCAGTTCGATAGTGACAAAATATTGTATTGTCATCCAAAATACATTTACTTGTAAAGTTTCTTGAAACTTATTTTTTTTTTCTAATTTTCGATACGACCGACAATTAGAAGTAGGTACTATGATAATTCTTGTCAATAGTTGTAAATATGTATCAATATTTACATGGACGTGCTTACGTTCATCACACGTCCATGAATACTTATGAGTGTCAAAGTCAAAGTCGGTGTCACTTGTCATTGGTTGTTGGCGATTGGAGTGGGAGGGGCTGACTAAGTAGAGAGGGAAATATATATTGGGTCGTTCAGTCGCCGTCAGGACAGTCGAGCTGTGGATTGGTAGCCGAAAGGCTGAAGGATTAGTGCTGTGTAGTAAATCAGTGAAAATATACTTGTTGAGATACCATATAGACTGCTATTCGTAATAGTACGTAAAAATTCACTTTCAAGATTTAGTTAGTAACAAAACAAGTGAACATTTTATTTACATTACACGGGAATTACTCACGTAAGATTCGACCGGTCACTCCGACTATAGTTTCAACCGCATTAGGTGGTATTTTAATAAATCTCGTAATTCCCACAGAAGAGAAAATTTTTTCGTTTAAAATAGAACGGCTGTCAAGGCATTTTTGCAAGAAATCCGTTGTAGCCAGTTGCACACATGTAAACGAAACGTCATAATATAACTACATAGGAAGGAATGCAATAATTCGTCAAGATTATTATTAATCCAAAAGGTTATGAACGCCATTTTGTTAAAGTTTAAAACTGACCTTCTCGTGGTGCAATACGGTTCAGTTCCCTGTGCATTTTGCGCAATTATTTCGGTAAATGCTGCTATTCCAAAAAAACTGCACGATTCTTGTGCAGTTCAAAAAACTAGTACGAGTTCAACAGTCCTTAACGTAAATTTATCTACGACATAGTTAAAATAGTTCCAAATTAAACTGCACGATAAGCACGAGGGTTAAAATAATTTCGCTAAGAGTTTTTCATCGATTTAGCTTTTTTTATTTAACAAAACTAGTGTATTAACGCATGTGCTTGTGTAATAATATTGAATTATTATCCGTTAAATAAGATTAAGGCAAATTCGTAGGTTTGCGTGAGTGTAGGCAAACAATGGGAAGTTGCAAATGTGATTTTTTTGTGTTGCCCCAGAACTCCATAGAAACTTGATTAAAAAGTTTCCATGACCTTACTAGGTCATGATTTGACCATGATATTGACGTAGGCTATGTTTAGAGTTCGTTTTATGTGACTTTAAATGGGTAGAAAAATAAATATATTACTTGATACGGTTAAATGCTATTTTCGTGAGGAGCCATTAAAAAAAAAACCTCATCCTAAAATTTAGAATGTGGTATCACAGCTAGTGATGGGAAAGTTTTGTGTGCAGTTTTAATTTTATCGATAAACTTAATAGGCATGATGACTAATATTTTTTTATTACCTCATAAAAAAAGCTGATCATAAATAGAGCACATCAACGAAAACAAAATAAAAATTAGTTCAAAAATAAATAAAAAATAAATAAATTAGTTAAATTAGTTAAAATAAATTAGTCACTGACTCGCATTTGATCATTATTTATTATTTTTTGTTATACTTTAGGTAGAGTGTGTCTGTGTACTATATTCATGCCAATTATTACGCTTGTACGTATTATCGTTACACTACATTACATATACATTAGATCTAATACAAAAATACGTTAAAATACGTTTGCTGTATGGGGACGCCTCTTTCGTTTTAACTTTTTGACTTTTCAGGGTTTCGTACCCAAAGGGTAAAAACGGAACCCTATTCTAAGCCTACGAGTCTAAGTCTACTAACTTACTAAGTCTGTCCGTCTGTCTATACCATTAAATATTATGGAATCGTGGGTGTGACTTATTTAAAAACGTGGAGTTTTAGTACAGTTGTATGATTATTAACGACTTATTTACCGTGATTATGTTGTGGATATGGAGTTCCTAATGTTTCGGCACAGGAAATGACTCAAAAACGTTATAAATAATGTGTAAATATTCCGTAATCATACAACTAAATAGTGAACAACCGGGATATTATAAAAAGTGGAGTTTAAAGTTTCGGGATCGCAATTGAAGCTGGCTAGGTTTTTTATTGAATAAAATTATCAATAATGAATATCAAAGTTAGTTGATTGAATCAGGCGTCACTTTACGGAAGTCTCAAATGTGCATCACAAATATCTATAAAGAAAAATAATTTATAACTTTATAACTTCCTTTAGTTTGCGTTTTCTTGGGAGTCGAAGAATTTGAACAGGCAGGTGAAGCTATTTTAAGCCTCTTTGGAGATTTTTTGGTTGTCTGAGAGTAGTATGAAGACGTTGGTGTTGGTGATATGATTTAATTTTTAACCACTGAATGTAAATAAATAATTTATTTTTGTGATATTGCTAATGGCTTCAAGTATCTTTTATTTGTCGTGATACATATATGTCCAAAAATTTTTTTGAACAAATTGTGCTTGTTTTGTAGGAATCCAATCACGTCTTCCCGTTGCATCAATCCATTTTTGCCTAGTAGACGGATTGCCTGGAAAACTGTAATAAATTCAATGTCTATTTATAAAATAGAAAATTACGGGAAATGTAATAGTGCTAATAGACGAAACGGACTTGGTCCATACGTCTGTTAGTACTATAAGAAAAATCTAAATGTATCGATATCGATAAAATAATGGTAACCACTATTATTGTCAACGGCTTGTCAACAGCTTTGTAATTAAAACACGGTGAAATAATAAAATTATAAACAATTTAGACATACCAGTGATAGGATATGCTTCCTTTTTTTTAAATCAAATCTTTGCTAGCTAGGCGACACGTAATTACAGCGCAAGAAGGCATTGTGGAATAAATTCGATGGAGAGGCTACGCGTTCAAAATCAGTTAGCAATTGTGATACGGAGTTCAACGCGTTGACGTAAATAAGAATGTTCACTCGTATGCCTGGTAACAGATGTTCCTTCTCTTTTCCGTTCTATCTACTTCTCTTTTCTGTGGTAATTCCCGTGTGATATAAATAAAATGCGTGAAAACCACGTCAGTTTCCATAATAAAACAAGTGAAGCTAATAAAGCCTTGTTAAAATATTTTTCTCTGATCCAGGTGATGGACAACGCATTTGGTAACCTAGAATCTCTCGCAGCGCTCATGAACGAATTCTTTGAAATGTTTCCTGGGGCCAAGACAGCGTACTCTGTTGCCTCTGCTCTTAGTGGAGTCAATGGCCTGATACAGCATCAAGGGACTACTAATGTCACTCCTAGTTGCAAATGGATTCCATACTTTCAAGGTACCTTACTGCCTAAATTTTTTTTCTTCATTCCTCTATGCCCAATCAATAAGATCAGTCATAAGTCATAATGTTTAATTTCTGATCATACCATCATATCCTGTACAGATTTAGATGCTATGCTTAGTCAAAAAGATGTAAATGCCCTAAAATTATGAAACGTTTTTACTATAGCATCAACTTAGAAACCATTTTTCTAAATTTATCCTATATATAAGCAAAACTGCTTTTCCGTAGAAAAGGTCGAAAAGGTCATTAACACTAGAGAAAAAAATATATAAAACAGCAAATTTGAGTAAGCATTGGGTTATTTCTTACCCTGTATATTATGCTGTATTACTTTTTTGAAATACCATAGAGTGATTGTTTTTATTTTTCTCCCCAAGGTGTTTTCTACTGTCACGCGCCTGTCAAAGCACACTTCACGGTGCAGAGCACAATTCCTTATTGTACTGTGATGATCTACAACAATGATACTAGTTTGCCGCTGCCTCAGGCGTACAATGCTCATATCACTTTTGATATCGCACCCAACACTAATGGGCAAGTACAAAAATTCATATTTCATCCACACATCATAGATCAGTGAAAATCGTACACTGTGCGATTCACACGATCTTTCTTGCCTCACACCTGCAAAATGTGGAATGAGCTACCTTCCGCGGTGTTTCCGAGAAGCTACAACATGGGTTTCTTCAAAAGGCGAGTTAATAGAGTCTTTAAGGGTTGGCAACGTATTTGTGATGCCTCTGGTGTTACAAGTATCCATAAGCGACGGTGACTGCTTACCATCAGGCGGCCCGTCTGTTTGTTTGCCACGTACGACATAAAAAAAACGATAAGTAGAATGTTGAGGCGAGTTGAGGCGGTTGAATTGGACTTCAGTTTGCAAGTCCAATGGATAGTTTTAGGCTGTTAATCATAGAACTCATTACTGGGTCAGGCCATTGACTAAGGATAGGTATAGACTCGCTCTTAAAATAATAATAATTACGAAAGTGAGATAACGTATATGAACAACTTCGTGAGAGTGAGCAGGACAAAGATTATATATTTTGTTCCTTACTGGCGTATTGGTTATTTTTTTATTTTTTTTTAATTGTAAATAGACTTGCGCTTGGCCGCCATCTCACCTGATGTTAGGCGATGATGCATGCTCCATGGAGCACGCATGCCTAGAAGAAACCTATTCACTCTCGACTTGAAGACACCCAGATTGTAACCATCGGGGAACACCCACTCAGGCAGCGAATTCCACAGACTAGCAGTTCGCATAATAAATGACGAATCAAAGCGCTTCGTACGGGTTCTTATGGAATATCAACCATAAAGCGGTGTCGATTCTTCGTACCCACTCTGGCAGTCCGATAGAAAAATGGGCAGGAGGGAATCAAATCATGCAGATCTGTAGCACACTCTCCGAAATGTATCCAATCCAAATGTATCTAAATTTAGTTGTTTGCCATCGACTGATTTGACACTTCAGGTGGCAGGCAAATTGTGGCGTCGTTGAAAATAACTGTAAAAACCCACAGAATGAGCTCATTTGGTTTTTTGTTTGTGACTTTGTGCATTTAGCGTGCGGTGCAGTTTAATAGGGTGTAAAAGCCGTAATGAACGGAATGAACCGAAGTACTCTGTCTCAGACTTACTCGCTGGCTGGTTGTCTGCTGAGGAAATGTTTATCCCGGGGTTAAGACAAGAGCCACTTTCTGTTAGCGTTCACTCCTGCGGAAAGATGTAATTGTATGAAAATGACATTGACAATGACATCAGCTAGAGATAAATTATCTCAAGCTAATGTCATTTACATAAAATTTCATCTATCCGCAGGCGTGAACGCTAACAGAAAGTGGCTCTTGTCTAGACCCCCCGGTATCGGTAACTACTCTATCAGGGCTCTACTTAATCTGCTGTCGTGGAGCTATGATGATGCCTAAATATATAAATGCAATTTGATTGCGTAAGGCTTTACGTTATCATTGCACTGAAACCCAGTATTCTGTTTCTTTTCCTGATATCTTCAAGATCGATTTTAGAATCGGCTTAGTCGTGAAAAGTAGGAAACAGTCAGACTTGCAGATACAGATTAAGGTACTTCCGCATTCATAAAGTAATTTTTAAGTGCTTTTAGAGTAATTTGTCTACTTTAGCTACACAGTAATCGGCCATGGAACCCTAAAGGAACCAAAATACGTCCAGTTCGAGGTGCATTGGCAACTAACTATCCTATCTTCATATGACGGTGCGTTCCACGTTTGTGACAATGACATTGACAGATGCACGGAGCAACCAATACCAGGATCTCAAAAACTGCACATAGACGAGATCTTTATACCCAATAGAAGGAATATCCTGGGAGCGTTGCTGATCTCTGTTACTAAGCAGGAAGCGATCAGCTTTCGGGCTGCTGCTTCGTCACCTGAAGTAAGTTAAGAGTAGACCTTACAGATATATAAATATAAACTCTTTATTGTGTACACCTAGGGTTACCAGATCCGAGAATACGTTTTCCAGGAAAAATCTCTGTTTGAGGAATAAATTTCCAGATATTTCGGCAAAGACCAGCAGTCGCTGAAAGCTATATCCAGCAATGAAAAGTACGAGGTTCAGATTAATAGTTAATCAATTAATTGATTGCTAATTATTAGATTTTATTCTTTAATTACAATTTTATTTCAGATATTTTCTGACAAAGTTTAATTTTCCCTGTTTCCCTGATAGACAGCTGAAATTACGGACATGTCAGGAAAATTCCTGTCATCTGGTAACCCTATGAACATCAGAAATAAAAATTACAAACAGATAGTAAACACTAGCTAGTGCCTCAAGTGAAGGCCTTATCGCTAAAAGCCTTATCTAAGTAACCAAATAGTAGGCAAGCAGTAGTATTCAAAATACTGCTCCGGATTGAAGAATATCTCGAGGTGACTCCATGGTAACTACAGTGCGATGCTACGCAGAGTTTTGAACTGTTGAAGTTAAGAATTTTGAGCGGAACTGAACACTTATAAGCTAAACTAAATAAAGTGCTAAACATCAGCATCAGTTTTCTCACTTATAAAAGAATGAATTAATTCATAGACGATTAGTGGGCAGCCCTAAGGTCAGAGTTTTTTGAGCAGCCTGAAGGTTTGAATTGGTTAAGCAGTTTTTTTAAGACAAAAGTCGAAACCTACAATTTTATGTGTCATGGTAGCACTTGGTTCACCACGGTCACAAAGATAACCGGATCGTTTCTAAAAAAAAGACGATGGAAAAAATATCGCCACAGCCCTAAAAATGGCTAATTTCAGTGATTACTCAGACTATTCCATAAGAGGGGCATAAAAAATAGTATATTATGCAATTAGTGAATTTACGGATTTAAAACGAGGGCCATATATGAATAACGAGCAAGGGAAGGATTCTAACGACTGAATCACGACCGTAGGGAGTGATTTATGACGAGTTAGTATTAGAATCCTGAGCGACGCGAGCGATGGCCTTCGATATAAATCTGTTTTATTCAAGAGTTGTATACCATGCTTTCTACCAGGGATGTTACGGAGCTTCGACTCCGATTCCATTAAGTCGGAACTTCCGATTATTATTACACCTTCGGTTCCGACTTCGGCTCCGACACTTTTAAATCGAAGGTTTTAATCGGAGGTCGAAGCATAACATAGCGGCGGCGGCGGCTTGTTTATTTTGAAAAATGCCAATTTTTTTCATTGTTTGTGTTTTATTTTATAATTGAAAATTTAAAAGAATAAAAATTGTCAAAATAATGTGTTATTTGTCCTTAAATAAAAATTCTCTCTCATGCCACCACTTCTGATCCTGCCTCCGACTCCGATTCCGACTCCGATAAAGCAAATTTAAAAACTCCGACTCCGTCTTCGGTTCCGATAAAACTACCTCCGTTACATCCCTGTTTTCTACCATGACTACGAGAAAAAGAAAGATTAGACATGAAGAAAAAAGGAAGTTTAGTATCGAGTATTTTTTGCGCAAGGAGGTTGTATAACATTTTGATGGAGGTCAAATATATTGGCGTGCTTTTTATTCAGTTTTCAGTGAATAAAATAAGCTTTTAGAGGGAGAATGATATACACATAATTTATCTTTTTGTCATCAATATCATCAGCTAGATCTCGTGGCGACGCTTCAAATCATCTCACCGGATGGCGAGATAGAAGAGCTGGCGACTTGTAACGGCAAGGGAGAGATATACTGGCCGTACATCAGTGTCCTGCCCTTTTCAGCCGATCACAATGCCAAGAAAAAGTCCGCGGTTCATATGGTATGTAACTTTAACGTCTACGTAACGTCTAACGTCTTTAACGTATTTTATTTGACGACTGGTATGACTCAGCGGTAGTAGTAATAACCCAAAGTGCGATTCCTGGTCGGCCAGATGTTTGAAATATCTTTTTTGGTTAGTTATGTTATTCATGTTTTTGTGTGTGTGCATTCTATTGGGAATTCTAGTACCTAAGTTGTGAGCTCTTTTCTGAGTGGTTTTTACACACGTGGCGTGAGACAGGGAGATGTTATCTCTCCGAAACTGTTCACGAACGCATTGGCGGACGTTTTTCAAGCTCTTGGACTGGAACGGATGCGGCATCAACGTTAATGGCGAATACATCACTCACCTTCGTTTTGGCGATGATATAGTCATCATGGCAGTCGCTGGAGGACCTCAATGCGATGCTCAGCGACCTCAGTAGCCTTTCCCAACAGGTGGGTCTTAAAATGAACATGAACAAGGGAAAAATCATGTCCAATGTCCATGTTGAACCCCTGTTTTTTAGTATTCGCATATAAATACATATTTGGGACACTTTTGCACACACGGTCATCTGACCCCAAACTAAGCAAAGCTTGTATGGCTGCCAGATATTGTTTTTTTTATTTTTAAATACATACTTAAACAAATTTTAATATCAACACCAAGATATAGAACAAACACAAATGTTCATCACATGAGCAGACGGCAGGTTAACTACCAACTGAACCAACAGGCTGTATCCATTTTTTCCACGAAATTATCCCTAGGATATAATATAGTCCTTGATTTATTCCTACTTTTCAGGCTGATACCTCCCATACACCAACTCTCAGTGCCCGCTCTATTAAACAACCTAAGAAATCCATATTACCCTCCATCGGGAAGAACAAAATATCTACGACCAAGGCAAGTTGCTCAAAAAAAGAGAAAAAGATTTGAAAAAATGTTCGGGAGAAACTATTACCATGTTAGCATCGAGATACAATACATATAGAGTCACAATCGTGCCAAAAAAATGTCTAAACCAAAACTCGGCACACGCTACGAATTGCGTAGACTTTTTTGTTAGCTACAAGGTAACCGCGATCCGACTACAACGCCGCCGCTCGATGCTAGAGCTACGATGGCATAGTGGACAACTAACGTTGAACACTATGCAAGCGACATAACGTCTAAATTGGAGTAATTGATACAATGTATGTAAAATGACGCTCGGACATTTTTTGACTGTTTTCACTGAGAGATTGTGACTCTATAGGAATAGTATCTCGATGCATGTTAGTTAAAAATATTTTAGTAAGTAGTATACATAATTTTATTATAGAAACTGATTTTTTTTAATTTTTTTTTTCACATTTTTTTTATTTTATTAAGTATACATAATTTTTCTGGTATTTTTTAATAATATTAGTAAAAAAAATATGTGTCTTACTGCTATCCTTTCCTTTCCGTTTCTTAGATTAACTTACAGTCCGCTATAATTGAAACATTATAATGTTCAAAAAAGTTTTTGTTTGTAAAAAATAAAACACTGATAATTCATTATTTTTTTCTAGATGAAGACATTGAATGATCCTAAACTATATTCAATTCAGTAAGTTTTAATTTGTGACATAATAGTTATTTTTTAAGGCTGTTGGTCTTCCTTTGAAATAAAAATAAATAAATTTGCGAGAAATTACAAAAAATGGAAATTAAAAAAATACCGTAAAATACACGCACGGTGCTATACAACAGAGCGTGTGGTAAAATTAATTACCGCACGCTCCGTTGTATGATACGTTTCATTACCGCACGCTCCGTTGTATGATCCGTAATGTTTAACTTTCGAACGATGTATACAGGCTTCGTAAGTGCACTTTTTGAGCAAATGTGTTGTAAATGTTTTTTTATAATAATACAAGGTTATAAGAAAATGGTATACTGAGCCGAAAAGAGGTCATTGTACTCATAAATATGAACAACTTTTACTATGGGACCAACCCTGAAACCGTGAAAAAATATCAGCTGTTCCATAGAAAACGGTCATTGACACTCGACAAAATGTATAGAACTCTCTCTCTCTCTCTCTCTCTCTCTTGCCAAATTTCTTGATTCTAGGTCAACGGGAAGTACCCTATAGGTTTTGATTCCCCTGTGAAATCGCAATATATGCGAAAATATACGACATAAACGGTCATATATTTTGATGCCGTTGACTTACAATTTCGATTTTTTACAGCTGAAAGGGACCGTAGGTTCAAGTATTTGATAAAAAAATCAAGTTGATAATTTTACGCGTTCTTGAGAAAAGGGGTCTTGAAAGACGGACAAACGGACAACGATCATTATAAGGGTTGTTTCGTTTTTTCCTTTTGAGGTACGGAACCCTAAAGAAGCGTGATTTGATGGCAGAAAACACCAAACACCCATTCTATTTATTTAAGACTGTGCTCACCAGCAACAGGAGAAACAGCTATCTCTGACACGTTTTTTTTTTTTAAATTAATTTAAATGGAGTTGTGGCCAGTGAACGTGGTCTTAAATAGCTATAAATAGATTCTACGTTTAATTTACAAATAATTTTGCCTTTACATAAAAGTGTTTGACTAGGGTGACAGCACCATCTGGATGGCCACTGACTCTAGCCCAGTGGAAAAGGGTGGACGAAGTCCGGAATAGTGAATCTGCGAAACGTCGGGAAAGTCGAGAAGTCACTAAGAAACCTGGCAAGGTCAGTTAACGGCCTGTTATCCGAGTTGCGTAGGCAACAAAACGCTCCCTCAGCCCCCGCCAACTTATAGCGACGATGTATTTTGCCACGCAAGAGTCAGGAGGCCCGCGGGGGGAGTGCAACGATAAAACGAACATAGGTCCGACCTCGATGACGCCTGGCGCGAGCGCGGCGCGCGCAAAGTCTCGCGACCTTTTACGCTTTTAATTTCACTAAAAAACTAAACTATTCACTATCATAAATCTATCCAAACCAAAAAAAAAAATTATAGGATTGCCTTTCAGTACATGCAATTTCCAGGTTGTTAAGAGCTTTCATTAGAGCATAAAACGAAAAAACTAAACTAAATCGACTTTGTTTCAGATTTTTTTTTGATCGAGGAAATTTTATTCTGTCGTGTTTTGAACCAAATCATAAACTCAAACACAGATGTATCTGTGACATGTATTTTTTTCCAGCTCAAATATGGTAATTTAATTGAATAAAATTGATTTAAAACCCGCAAATTTGGTATCAGAGGCCGTTAACTGAAATATCAAACGTACGCTGTACCCTCTAGGCTTAAGACCCCCTTAAGGCTTAAGGCTTAAGGCGTATTCCTTGCAAGAACCGGAGTCCAGGCTCAGATGCAAAATATCAACACGCGCTCAAGGTCTCCGAAAGGCGAGGCGTGTCTAGTACACTCTCGCACTTGGCGAGAGTGTACTACGAGGGTTCATACGTACCATAACCTTAGACCAAAATAAAATTAATGGCCAGGTCCAGAAGAAGCGCATTTTTGAATATTACAAAATGAGCGCTAGCGCTCACTTCGTTTCAGTCGGTCTCTAGGCGTAGGAAGTGCAAAACGCGACTATTGTTACTAGATAACGAATCTTCCCTTCTATTACATTTTAATCTTGTAAAATTTATCAGGGAGGCAAAGGGAAGGAGTTGACCTCAACAAGCTTCACTGCACAACCTACTCTGTATATACCACAACCAGATGATGCTTACGTGGAGCTGGAGTGTTCCCTGGCTATAGGTGGTGGAGCCACGGCCAGGAGAGACGATATGAGGGACATAGAGTTTGCAAAGGCTAGGAAGAAGTGGGATTCAACGGAACCTGGGAGAAACTTGAGAGGCGAGCAGCTCAGGTATCTAAACACGGCCGCATTTGCACTGGCACTTGCCAATATTTGTTATGGCAAGGGTCTTGCATAGCTCCTTCCCATATCAAATATAGTCCCGACACTATCAAAAAAGCTCACCCCCACGTCTTGGAAAGCTGGAAATCCCACACAGTCTGGTTTTTCAGCACCCAAAAACGGTGTCTACAAGTATCTCTCCAGGTTGGCAAAGCACCGTCAACACCGCTAGTGCTGCAGGAGTCCATAGGCGGCAGGTTCTGCTTACCATCAGGGTGACCGCAAACTTGCTTGCTGCTCTTTAAAAAAAAAATAGTGTTTTTTTTTACAAATAATAAGCTTGCGTTTGACCACCATCTCGCCTGGTGTTAAGCGATGGTGTGGTTTATGTTTGAGCACGCTTGCCTAGAAGAAACCGATTCACTCGTGATTTGAAGACATCCAGATTGTAACCGTCGGGGAACACCCATTCAGCCAGCGCATTCCACAGACTAGCAGTTCTCACAATATGTGGAATCAAAGCGCTTCGTACGAGTTTTGGAATATCAACTATAAAGCGGTGACGATTTTCCGTGCCCGCTCTGGCAGTCTGATAGAAAAATGGGCAGGAGGGAATTAGATCGTGCAGATCCGATGCCACTCTCCGAAATGTATCCGATAAAAAACCATTACCTCATTGCTTGATATCATTACTTCAAGGTATTATTCCAGTGTAAAATATTTAATTGTAATTTGTAATTTATACTATTTTTGCAGGAACGAGTTCCGTGAAGAATTTTTGGTTGCTTTGCCTCCACCGCGTTCTGAAAGCGTGCCGACAGTAGAAGAGGTAATGGTTTAACAATAAGAAGGTATTTATGATACTGAGGCGTGGTCCTTAACTGTTGGCCTTTTAGAAAAACTCAGAGTCACACAGCGGGCAATGGAGAGAGCTATGCTCGGAGTTTCTTTGCGCGATAGAATCCGAAACGTGGATATTCGCCAAAGAACGAGAGTCACCGACATACCTGTTAAAATTTGCAAGTTGAAGTGGCAATGGGCAGGCCACATCGCTCGAAGAACCGATAACCGATGGGGAAGAAAGGTTCTGGAGTGGAGACCACGATCCGGAAGACGCAGCGTAGGTAGGCCTCCCACTAGATGGACCGACGACATTGTGAGAGTCGCGGGCATCCAGTGGATGCAAAAATGCGTCTTCTGACTGATGATGATGATTATGCTGATCTATGATAGTGTTAGAATTTGATAATTTTATCAATATAAAAATCCGACTTCAAAATTTGTAAATACACAATTTTGTTTATAACCTACGACATGTTTTTTCAGTTATTTTGATTAAAAAACCAAACTTCTGATTCGATTTTCTATGGGACCAATCTCAAAGTGAATAGAATTAGAATAAAATAAAAATCCATATCAAATCGGTTAGAAAAAGGAAATCGCCTATCCAGCCTAAACTTGGGTTTACATATCAATTCAAGAGCCACTTTCTAGCTCCATCATCAGATCATCGTTACTGATGATGAAGACGCTTTTTAATAATAAGAGCAAAATATTTACAAATGTCACATAATAAATATAATATTTTTAGGAAATGTTTGGAGAGGAGATGGAAATCGAGGGCGAAGATCATACGAGTAAGTTTTTATTATATACCTAAGTAAGTTTTTTAGGGTTCCGTATCAAAAGGGTAAAAACGGGACCCTATTACTAAGCCTACGACGTCTTTCCGTCTGTCTCTCTGTCCATCAGTCAGTCCGCCTGGCTGTCCTACCTATTAACGGCTATATCTTTCGAACTGCAATAGATAGACAGTTGAAGTTTTCACAGAATATGTAACGTTATAGCGTTAACAAATAATAAAAAAGTTAAAAAGTAAAAACGAAAGGGGGTTTTTTTTAACGTATTTTTGTATTAGCTTTATTAAAACGATAATACGTACAAGCATCAAACACTGCACGATTGTAGTACACACTCTAAAGTATAACAACAAATAATAAATAATGGCCAAGTGAGAGTCGGTGACAAATTTCCGTTCATTACCAAATTATTATACTCGAGCGCCTGTAGCAAACTGCGTAGCAAATTACTCCGACGATTGGAAGGCGTAATAACTGGTAATTCGGTTACTTGGACAACCTTATTGTATTTTGTGGTGGTACGGAACCCTCAGTGCACGAGCCCGACTCGCACTTGGCAGGTTTGTTTTTAAATTTTTATGTTTGATTATTGTATCACGTTGCAGAAAATCTAAACCCTATACAGCAGGGACCAACGCCAGCAACTGAGAGTGGAAGTGAGTATCATCAATATAATACAAATAATCGTTGTTAGAAATGTTATAGCATTTTCTCTGTCTCCTAATGTTTTTTTATACATTGATATAGGTACGTTTACCAGTGCTGTTTGTGTACAATCAGCAACATGCTGAGTTGTGGCCGGTTTTTGTTATAATGTACCTACTGATATTTGGACAATTTTGTTTGGTTTAAATTTTCAATATTGCAAAATAAACATTTCTGTTTCTGTATTTTTTCTGTTTGGCCACCAACTCCCTGATGGAAAGCACTGGTGTGGCCGATCCAGAAGAAATTTATTCAATCAAGCCTCAATTGAAGATGCATAGATTCTCAGGAAACAAGGAGATGGCATTCCATTCTTGGGCAGTACGTACCATAAATGTCGACGCAAACCGTTGCGTACGAATTTTTGAAATTCCCACGAGGAACGGGTGGTACTGCGCTGCCCTTCTACTTGTGATTATTAACTGTAATGTTATATATGTAGAGATTTTGATGTTCTTGTACTTTAGTGTTGGAGATGTCAGTGGAAATGGAGGAAGAGGCCAAGTACCTTTTGATGCCTGAACAGCTTCGGGAAAAGTTCATCCCGCTTTACTTCTTGCCGTTCTGTATGAAGGAAAAAAACGAAGAGGAAACGTAAGTCTTGAACTCAAATCATAGCACACAATAAATTTTCAACGAATAGTTATTTTAAGACGTAAGAAAATGGTACCGCCAATACGTCCTGTGACATTCCGGTGACCAAGGAAATTCGTTTTTGTAATCGGGAGGAAAGACAATAGCGGAACATCAGAGCGTAGCAGTATAAACTTAGATGGCGCCATAGAGCATTTCAAGAAAAACGCAACTCATACCAATAGATCCTTTCTTTATTCCCTTGTGTAACAAAACGGACGTGACGTTGCCTGCGAAACTACGAATTACAGCCAGCCAGCCGCCATGACACACCCCCTCCCTCACGCCATGCCACTGTCAAGCTCACCAAGCCTTTGAGGGGAGTGTATATAAGCCAGCCTGCCAGCCAACTATCTATCTGTTCAATTCGATTGCTGAATAAATGAAGTAGTCGCCACTCTGAGTGTTTTATATGTCATCCCGCTTACACTTAAAATGTTGCGAAACTTGACTGCGATACCAGCGCTACGGTAATTTGTAGAACCCTTTCGTACATTATCAGACTGCAGCGCTTACAGAAGTTTAAGACAACCTATAGCACGCTCAAATTACGGCGCCATCTAAGTTCATACCGTTTTTAGGCAAATGTTCCGAGCTACGCTCTAATGTTCCGCTATTGTCTTTCCTCTTAGTCTATCTTCCGTGATATAGCTTACGTGTGTGTTCTAGCGTCTTACTGACAAGTGATATGGCCGAGGCAGCCAAGCAGGACAGGCATGCAAGAATGGAAGCGTCTGTAGAAAGGATGAAAGAGCTCCAAACTTTTAATGAAGAACACGTGCTGCAGCGTCAGAAGGATCGCTGCAGACTGCTGGAATACTTGTCTGTTGGTGAGGATATTTTTTGTATTAACCCTAGCCTAAAGATGAAAGTTCTTAACTTGTGCGTTCTTCATGACTCAAGAGGTAAGATGTGAGCACTTTCGGTATGGTTTACGAATTCTAAGTCGCTCAGCGAGCTTAAAAACTGTTAAAAAAAATTTAAAGCTAAAGGACCCTATACGAATCGAACTTATTCTCTGGAGAACCACAGTCACGAATATCGTCATCCACAGTTTATCCTTCTTCATCTCACTGTTGAATATAGGCTTTTTTGCTGTGTCAGCTACTTCGTTACCTTTGCAAAGCAGCTGACAGTGGCTTGAAACAAAAATCTGAAGAACTGGCTGAGTGGCGTGCTTTGGTAGAGGCCTATGTTCAGCAGTCGACTAGTATAGGTTGATTATAATGATGATGTGGTGCTTATCATCACATCAAATACCGATAGTAAGCTTTCCATCTGCCCATAATAATTTTCTCATCACTTGAATATAAAAGCTATTATTATTAATTATGCAGATTCCGCTTGGTGTCAAAAGCTAGCAGATATTTTAGAAGAAAGGGATGACGCTATTGCGCGTGAACAAGTCATGCAAAACTTGTCTGCCAACAAGAAGAAACAAGAGCAGAAGGACCTGAAAGCGACGCCGAAGGACCAGAAAGGGGCGCAGAAGGACCAGAAAGGAAACAAGAAGTGAAGTCTCTTATGTGATTATAGAATAGTTTTGTTTTAAGAGAAGATAGATGCGCTTTTAGTTAATAAACCAGTAAGTTTAATGGTAATGGATTGTTTTATTTATCTGATCTGTATGTGTTTGTTTCCATTGAACTTAACCACGTCTGTATTGATTTAGATGATTTTTGGTATAGATAACGGCAAGATTTTGAAAAATTACCTTGTCTGCGCAAAAGTTTGTTTCATGCTCTTTTTGGTAAGTGGGGATTTTAACCACGCAAGTCTGCACGATTGGTTTTGTGCCAAAATTTTCCGCACTACACTGCTCAAGACGTTTGCCAGTAACTATACGGAAACTAAAGTTATATGATTATTTACGGGATATTCCGGAATATCCCGTAAATAATCATTATAACTTTAGTGAACAACCGTGATAGTTTAAAACAGTGTTTTAACTATACGGAAGTTGCTAAAGGCTAGTTTCTATCTCGAGAAATAAATGTTTTCTGTTAGTGCTCTGGGTTTTATCAGCCTACAAGTCTATTTAGTCGATTTCGCAAAATTTTGAATTCTCATTTTTATTGCCTTTTTTCTCTTATGCACAGTGTTGAATTCCTAAAACACTGAATTCCCAAAATGTTGAGTTATTTTCATGTTGAGTCGTTTTCGTGTTGTTTTCCTTTCCCGTTTTATATTTATATGGTTACATATAATTAGCTCTACAGCCAATTGGCATTAGCTAATGTGATACAAAAATAGATTTTTTAAGTTTAATGCCACCTCGTGATTCGGTCTGTTCGCTTCCATCCATACAAATTATATGTCTTGATAATATGATAATTATATATACCCCTTTGGCCCTTTTATGACTTCCAGCTAGAGTAAATCTAAGCGTGTATAAAAACTTTATTTTAAAAAACGTACTTTCAGTAGATTTGTATATTGAATGACATCACACCATAATGGCAAAAAATTATATGAAATATATCGAGATAGTTATAAACTAGAACGAAAATATGTACAGTTTCCCTGTTTAAATTCAGTTTTAAATATACCATAGAGTATTATACCTATACCTATAAATAAAATTTATTTTAAATTATTTTACGAAATCTTTACACCTGATCCTCTTTCCGTGCCTCATTAATAAGGAAGTCGACGAAACGGCCACTCGAAGTAAGAAGAATCACCGAGAGAGAGAGAGATAGAGAGAGAGAGAGTCGTATAGATTTCACCGTGCCGGTCTACTCGAATTTATGAGATGCACTTAAACGAGAGTCGACATGACGGATATATTTCGTAATAATACAAAAGGTAGGTCCGCTAATTCGATGTTTAGTTCTTATTGTAACTGTATCAACTTATATTTTTACTGAACCTAGTTCCATCAATGTAAATATCCTCCCGGGAAGACCCGCTTGTTCCGGGAGGCACACCATGAAACCCAGATCCAATAACAGAAGTGATCCGTGCAGATAAGGATTGCGCAACTAGGGATTATAAAATACAGAAGAGACAGCATAAAATAATACCTACCTAAACACAAATTTGATACGTCCATCAAAAAGAAGGATCGACAAAATTGTCACCATTGCGGGTGGGTGCATGGTTAGATAACAGAATAAAGAAGGCTTTGAATGATAATGATAATTATGATAAAGTATCTACTAAAAATAAAATAACTAATCAACAAAATGTTATATCCATACCACGGATTCCAGCTATAATCTGGAAAAATTACCTTGACTGCACAACAGTTTTTTTTTTTGGTTGCGTGGGTGATCTGATACGATACGAGGGGATTTCAAACACTCTAGTTCATGTTATTGATTATAAAGTGTGTGCATGCGCCAAATTTTTTCTCCACATTGCTTCTTTTTGGGTGTTGCGTTAAAATAACAGGCGTTAAAACTTGTCTGGATGCTGCATGTACATCTAAGTTGCTAATTTCTTTGCTCCAAAACTTCTAGCACTCCACCTGTCTACCTTTTGACTCGCTGTATCTGTGTTATCAACATCATGGCTTTCCAACTTTAAGAACAAGGTTCTACATCACTTGAAAATGTTGGTAGCGTAGTAGGGTTTAACTCCTGTGACACGTTTAAAAATTCCTTTTTTTTCTAAATGAAGCTTGAAAAATTTGATTGTAGGTAGATTTTTAACATGACCGTTCTATTCGTGTTTATCTAATCTTTGCATAAGAGTGATCCAATATCGGAGTTATTGCAATGGAGGCCCCATTCTGTTTCCGATGCAAATGATCAAAGTCTCATTGAAATTTCCAATACCCTTAAATGTTTTGGAAAGATTATACCTGTACATTATTTACCTTCTTATTCGACATAACTAATTAACTATGTCTTCTAACTCAATAACAAGTGTCCTTGGTTACACCAGATTGTGCATAATATTATAATATACTAGCTGACCCGACAGACGTTGTCCTGTCTTAGAACTGTTAGGCGAAGTTAAAATTGTTACTTTTCTGAAATTTTCCAATTTTCTGGGCTTTTTCTTAATTTTTCTTTCCATATGAAACTTCTACAAAGTATTAGAAAACTTTAAAAAAAGATGAATGAAATCGGTAAAGTCGTTCTCAAGTTATGGCGTGACCAAGGTAAATAGGGATTCATTTTTATATATAAATATAGATATAATATCCTTTAATTTTTTGTCTTTTTGAATTTTTAACCGACTTCAAGAAGCAGGCATGCTCCACCGTAGACCGCATGATCGCTTAAGTCGAAGTCGCAGGCGAGTTGGCGGTCAAACGTAAGCCTATTATAATAATAAAAAAAGAGATCAAATCAGTCTGGTTTTTAAAAAAATATATGTACACCGAATTACCAAATTTACGTGGTTCTTGTTTTACTATGTAGATGAAACTTTGAGGTGGTACCACATTGACTCAGTCGGTAGTTCTTTATCCAGCTCCAGGAGTATGAATAATTTTGTACCAACCTGTGGAATTATCAATAGCAATAATTTTGTACGTGTGTATCATTAACATTTTAAATCACGTAACTTGGTTCACACAATTTGGAATTATTGGTACACATAAAAAATTCTTTTAAAAATACGGACCGAATTGTAAACCTCCTGAAATCGGTTAGAAATGGGTACTTTTTATGAAAAGGAGTACAAAGTTGTGTAAAAGTTAGTAACAAAGTGTGTATCATTAACATTTTAAATCACGTAACTTGGTTCACACAATTTGGAATTATTGGTACACATAAAAAATTCTTTTAAAAATACGGACCGAATTGTAAACCTCCTGAAATCGGTTAGAAATGGGTACTTTTTATGAAAAGGAGTACAAAGTTGTGTAAAAGTTAGTAACAAAACTTCTTACTGAAGTTATTAGTTGGAGTCATAATATTTTAATAATTAATTTTTAACCCCCGACGCAGAAAGAGGTGTGTTGTAAGTTCAACGTGTGCATCTGTGTGTCTGTATCTGTATGGCATCATAAAAACCTTGTACCGCTAGTTTCATTAAATTCTTGGCACGATTGAAACTTGTCAAGAACAGTTAATGACACCAAGATTTAATTACGCACTTTTAATATTACATATTATTATTAAGACCACGTATAAATAAATTTAACAGGGAATAAAACCTGACAGCTGCCGTGGGAGACGCAAAATGTATAAAATTCATTATGTTACTTCTAAAACATGCAAATTTTATCTGTAACCGCAAAAAATTAGAGTGTTGTTCTCTGTGGCAGTTTTAGAGGGTAAGAATATAATTTTTAATGGCCTTTCGTCGTTAAAAACGGTGGTGGATGTCGAGGGTAGGGCGTAATTATTGGTTACATTAAACAACACTTTTTCTTTAATATGCCCTGTTGCCTGATTTTAAATGAATAACTAAGGTTTCATATTGCTTTGGGAATTGTGTTTTTATGTTTTGTGAGAATTCGTTTTAAATTGTTTTGTTTTAATTCTAACTAAGTCTAACAAAACAATTTAAAACTTATTGTCAGCACAGCTCAGAACAAGAGAGATAAACTGGCCCGACACTACACTGAGGACATCCCAGACATCAGCTTTTACGAGATTAGTTTGGCTCTGAAACAGCTTAAGAACAACAAGGCACTGGGTGATGACGAAATCACGATAGAACTACAGCGAGCGGGTGGAGAACCAGTACTTTTAGTCCTCCAGAAGTTATTTAATTTCATCATACTCGATTGTACTAAAGCATGGCACAGAAGTGAGGTGTTACTCTTCTTCAAAACCCGGACTGGGTATGTCCTAAAACTGCGACCAGAACCACCGGAGGATGGGCAGCAGCGTCCTATTAGTACACGGTGAACGTACTGCGATCCCCAAGCCGCCTGCCAAGCGTGGGGATTATGGCAACACCCCTCTCTACGAGGGAGGCCTTTGTTCAGCAGTGGACGTTTACAGGCTGATGATGATGATGACTCTTCTTCAAAAAGGGTGCATAAAATATAAAATTGAGATATTTGAACACGAACGATATAAAATTGTACAAAGGCATACATTATCTCCCTTCTTTTTCTAATCTAGGTTCCCAACAAAAAAATGGTAAAAAAAAGGTAAAATTTAATGGTGTGAAAAATAAAAAGTTAATCAATCAATCAATCAACAATACAAAACAAAATCAGAAATCAAAATCTATTGCCAACTGCAGTACCTCCATGATCAAATGCCGGTAACTGCTTGCACTAAAAAAAAAACTTCATACAAAATTTCCATCTCTTCTTGTATCGATTACAACATGAATTCTCGTTTCGCTTTCCAAAATAAACCTAACAATGCATTTCAAACTCAAATACCAATATATATTCAACCTTCCTCTCAAAGTCTGAAACTACCTCGAGTATTGCGTGTCGGACTGGGAAATAACTTCAGCTTTCCAGAATTTTCAGAAGCAGGGCAATATAGGAAATTATAGGTTGCTAGAGTCCATATTGCGAGCTGAAATATGTATTGCGAATATTGCGATACGCTGTTTTCTCCTCTTGCAAGAAGCAGGAATAGTATTTTTACTTTAAAGTAACAATACGTAACAATAAGTAGGTGTGTCTAAAATAAACCGGCCAAGTGCGAGTCAAGCACTAAAGTAACTCTCAGGGCCTGAGCACGAGCATTTAAATAACGCTGGTTTAAAATCAGTACGGCGACCCTTGCGGGTCACCCGTACGGGCTCCCGGAGCGGAGACATACGTGAGGCGCTAGAACATCGTTTCACAGCGACGCGGATTGTTCCATACGGGACTTGCCTCCGCGTAGATCCCGTCTCCCGTAGTACGGGCTCCCGGAGCGGAGACATACGTGAGGCGCTAGAACATCGTTTCACAGTGACGTGGATTGTTCCGTACGGGACTTGCCTCCACGTAGATCATGTCTCCCGTATAGCTGTGAAACCAGCCTAAAACAAAAATAATATTGATCCCAAATACCTATGTGAAAATAAACTAGAGATTCTACAAAGAAATAGCTTTGAAAATGAACTTCCTCAAGTAACGCCTGATTCTATCAACTATTTATAAACACTTTAGTTTGTCCGTATTTCAATACTCTTTTATTTATGTATCTACCTCAGTAGGTAGATAATTGGGAATTGAGCCCAGTGGGTCAATTCACAATTCGGTATGCTAAAAAACTAACCTATGCCAATTCCAAAACCATTTCGAGATTTTATGTTACCAACCCTTATTTTTCTACTCCGACCTTTTAAAACGATAAGATGCCATTTATTTTAACATAAAACTAAGAAATCATTCGACTTTCATTGTCCTCTAAATGACGTCACATTGTAAAATGCATTTTATTATCTGTGCCTTTTAAGAATAAAAAATATTTAATGATCAAACGAACTTACCTGTACGTGAAGTTCGATCATAATTATATGATCAGCTTAATTCGAAGCGATTTTTTACATGTTGTAGTCCTGTCTCGCGTCACAGCCTTGCACGGTGTTTAAAGTTTTTCTAAATGTGGCAGCACTTCCCTTTCCGGTCTCCCACCCGGTAAGGGCGAGCGCCGCCATCTTTACGAGTTCCTCATTATGTTTAAAGAATAATAAAATAAATAAAATACTTAGTTGTATGGGGTAGGGATAATAATATATTTTCTGGGAGGGATATTATAAATCGCTTCGAATTAAGCTGATCATATAATTATGATCGAACTTCACGTACAGGTAAGTTCGTTTGATCATTAATTATATTTCTCAGCTTAATTCTTTGCGATTTTTTACATGTTGTAGGATGTTCAGAGCAAAGAATGAAAACTATCAAAATATTATTCCAATAATTTACTTTTCATTTAAGTATTTTTTATTTTTATCTTATGTATTATTATTATTTTTCCTTAAATATAATTATGTATTATTAATTGATAGAATTGTTCTAGCGAACTGTGTTGAATCATCAGTGATCAGATCTCTATTATAAAATTTAGCAAATACAGAAGACGTTTGACTCCACCCTGCAGTTTTTCTTATTATTTCGATATTCACACCTAACCTACTAGCTGCAGAGGTAGCCGCATGCCGAGCACTATGCCCGCTGAAAATGTTCGTATCAATGCCACTCTTGTTAAGTATATCTTTAATCCAGTGACTAAGTGTTTGCGATGTGACTTTTTGGTGTGGTTTTCTATAACTGATAAACAACTGATCATGATTTTTAGACCGTATTGGACGGGTGTTTTCAATATAAGCTAAAAGAGCTTTCGCTGGACATATCTCAGGTTTATCAATAAAAAATGGCAATTGTAGTATGGGTTGTGGAGCATTTAACCTTGATGTTTTGATCAGATCTAGAATATTTATACTAATTTTAGAATCATATATTTTAATACAATTTAATTTTATCAGAGATAATGTCTGTACTCGGTGTGCGGTTACCAATGATAACAATGTTACAGTCTTTTTTGAAAGTATTTCTAAACTTAAATCATCATTGGGCCAGTATCGAGCTAAGTAACTTAATACATAATTTGGATCCCAGGTCAAATTGTATTTTGGAGTTGGAGGCTTAAGTCTAAATACACCTTTCATGAATCTTTTCAGCCGATCATCATTAATATTAGGCCCCAAAAGTAAAGATATCGCAGATCGATATGAATTGACAGTACCATAGCTAGCGCCTTTCTCGAAAATTGTTGTTAAGAAATTTATAATGATCGTAACAGAGCAATCTAGATAATTAAAATTGTTTTTTCTACAGTAATCTAGCCAGGCTTTTATACATCCATCATATTGTTTATATGTATTATCGGAAAGAGATGCTAACATAATATCGATTGATTTCTGTGACATAGATTTGTTTAGTAAAGCTTGCCTGATAACTTCACGGCAACCAGGGTAAGGGTCTTGTGTAGCTTGTGGGATAATCTGAAAGGAGATTTGAGCAGTTTAATATCCGGTCCAAAAAATAATAAATCAGATGCGGCTATTTTTTGTAGAATTGGAAACCAAGGTTGAGTGGGCCAATGTGGGACAACAACTATACCTTCTGCTTTATCATGAATAATTTTTTGTAACATTTTTAATATTACTGAAAATGGGGGAAATGCGTAGAAAAATACACCGGACCAAGAGATTGTAAAGGAATCTATGGCATATGCATCGGGATCATTTTTCCATGATACGTACATGGGACACTTAGTGTTAGATCTACTAGCGAATAAATCTATAGTAGGCTGTCCAAGATTCTTAGTAATTTGTTCAAATGCTATTTCGGATAATTCCCACTCGGTATCTTGAAATCTTTTTCGGGATAACGAATCTGCTTCAACATTATCATGAGTGTTAATGTATGAGGCGAATACTATCAATCTTCGGAATTCGCACCACTCCCATATGTCTCTTGCTACCTCATTGAGATGTGGATACTGAACACTTCCCATCCTATTTATGCATGAGATTGCAGTTATATTATCGATTCGTATCAAAATTTCGCAATTGTAAAAATCACTAGCAAAAACCTTAAGCGCGAAAAAAGCTGCTTTTAATTCAAGTAAATTTATGTGTAATTGTTTTTCATTGCACTTCCAAAAACCATGAGCTTCTTTGTTTTGGCAAAAAGCACCCCAGCCAGTTGTTGAAGCGTCTGAAAATATCTCCGCCTTAAACTCATTAAATCGGAACGGATTACAACTTCTATCTATATGTTCAATCCACCAGCTTATATCCTTTTTTATGGTACTAGGTAGAGAAATCGATTGATCATAATTTGGATTTTCGACTAGGTGTAAATATTTTAAGCGTTCAAGTGGTTTAGTGTACAACCATCCATACTGTACAGCTGGACATGCTGAGATTAAAAGGCCCAAAAAGCTTGCAAAATCCCTCAATTTGCAACTTTTCACAATATTGAAATATTCTAAACGTTCCCTAATTTTATCTTTTTTATTTACTGGCAATCTTAGTAACATATTTTTTGAATCAAACATAAAACCTAAAAATTTGCATTCTGTGTTTGGTGTTAAGTAACTTTTTTCACGATTAATTATAAAACCAAGATTTTGGAGAACATTCTTTGTAAATGTTACATTTTGTTGACACTCAATATAGTCTCTTCCAATACAAAGTATGTCATCTAAGAATATTACCGAAGTAAAGTTTTTTAACCTTAAATATTCCATAATTGGTTTTAGTAACTTTGTGAAAACATATGGCGCCGTTGATAAGCCAAAGGGTAAACAGTTAAATTCATACAAAATATCATTATATTTAAAGCGCAGATACTTTTTGTCGTCATTATGTATAGGTATAAAAAAATATGCGTCTTTTATATCGATAGTGGCCATATGACAATTATAAGTTATTAATTTTGAAGCTGTTCTATAATCCTCCATCTTAAAGTGGCACTTTTCTATAAATTTATTTAAGCACTTAAGATTTAAAATAAATCTCTTATCCCCGTTTGGTTTTGGAACTAAAAATACAGATGATAAGAACTCATGTTCGGTGTGATTACATCTAGAAATAGCATTTATATTTAGTAATGATGTAATTGCTTTAGTAAATTCCTCATGTTCCAGTTTACTTTTTGGGTAAACATGAGGACTATTATTACGGAAAGGTATAGAATTAAATAGAATCTTATACCCATGTAGCCACTGTAAGATGATAGGATCGTTAGTAATTTGTCGCCACTTTAGAATAAAGTGACGAAGACGACCAGAGTATTGTACCTCGGTGTTCAATATCTCCTGTTGGACCTCACGGCTGGTGGACGGTCTGCTGTCTCCCGCTGTTGAAAGCTGCTCCTGGTGGGCGGCGGCCGCTGTGTAGGGCGCGGTTTTCCTACGTTTGGTCTGTTCGGCGTCTTTCGAGGCAGGTTTCTCCAGTTTAAATGTTTGTCATTCTTGTTGTTTTTAATAAAATTATTTTTATTAAATATCTGGCATTTTTCATTCCTTATAGGCCTTAGGTCTGTGCTCGATTTCTGCACAGTTTTGGCCGACTTTAATCTTTCAGATAAGTTTTCGCCGAATAACAAAGAGTCCCTTTTTGAGTCTATTAAAGTCTCTCTGAGTTCAGATTTTATAGACGACACGACGAACCCGCGTCGTGTTTTCGTTTCGGCGTTGTAGCTATCGCATAAGAGCCGGCATGCGTCACTTATTGGTTTTAGGATTTGTGAATGGTCCGATTTAGTTAAAATAAGTTGGACCGCTTGTCCTAGTGCAGCCACGGCAATGCCCAGCTGTTTTTGCTTTGTCATTATGGCGGTATCTCTTTTTGCCATTGTATCCGCCAAGGCCGCTTTAACCTCTGGGTTTAAAGCCGGCGCCACCAGTAGGGAGCAATTTTCCGGAATTAAATATTCTAAAATAATTTTTTCCCTTACTTCCTTAGTCAGGCCGTTTGCCAATATATCCTGCCATCTTGATGCTAAGTCTTTATGAATTGCTTTCCCGAATTTTGTATCCAGCTTCGGCGCATCTCCAAGTAATGCGAGAATTTCATCATCGAGCATTTCATCTTTATTTTCGGCGGTAGTTGGCTGCGACGACCCAGGTTGTAGCTCAGGCGCTAGAGCACATGATGGAGTGTGCGTTGGGTCAGGCGACAGAGCGCGTGACGGCTCTGGCGAAGAGGCTGGTGATGCTTCGGCCGAGTGGTTATGTGATACGGAAATCGTTCGTGATGGGTCCGTTGCGCATTCATCAACGGGTTCTGGAAGGAACAATGATCTTTTTTAGACCACGTGGAGGGTACCCACATTTAACATGACAGAGATAACCCAGATGGTGTCTCGCATCATAATGTGCTTACGAAAGGATATATTTCGTGACAGTAGTAACCCTTCATGGTAGTACGCATCACATTTCCTTTGCTTTGGTTATGATTATAATGGAGAAGAAATATAAATAGTGACAGTAGCAACCCTTCATGGCAGTACGCATCACAATTTCTCCTACATGTTCATACTAAAATATTAACACTTATTGCTATAAAAAATTTAACTAACCTTCTGAATCACTTCCCGATGAAATGATTCGACGTCGGCGTTTTTGTAATTTTTCTTGAAGTCTTCTAATCTTGGATTGAATTTTTTGTTCACGTGTACTTTTTCGTTTCCCCATGTTCTTCTTTTTCACTTTTCTTTTTCTACTGTGTGTGCGAAGGCTATGAGCACGGAAACACGAATGAGGAACTCGTAAAGATGGCGGCGCTCGCCCTTACCGGGTGGGAGACCGGAAAGGGAAGTGCTGCCACATTTAGAAAAACTTTAAACACCGTGCAAGGCTGTGACGCGAGACAGGACTACAACATGTAAAAAATCGCAAAGAATTAAGCTGAGAAATATAATATACATTTGACACACTGTTCGTCACACAGAATCGTAGAGGGAGAAAGCAACACAGAATAGAATATTTTTTCATTTCTGTGGTTTGACTGTCTAGTTTTTCAGGGCTGCCAAGATGTCGTGCTTTTTCGGCTTCTTAACGCAACGAAATTTTGTGCTATATTGTGACGTCATAAAATTTCAATTTTCAAAAAAAATAAATTGTGAATAACTACTGAATAGAAAACAAAAATAATGATATTAGTTTCTTAAAATAGCCTTATCTACGAAATAAAAATATTAAAAAAATATATATATTATCTATTTTCACATAACCATTATTGATAAAAAGTTAGTTATTTAAAAAAAAAAGAGAAAAGAAACTAAAGAATAAATCCACTGAAGAGTTATACGGCATTACTTAAACAATGCTCAAAATTTCCCTGTCTCGTGTTCACGTATGACAATTTCCGTCAACCAGAAATTGACAGAGCAATTTAAAAAATTGTTAAATTTAAGTAACGTTTTTAAGTAAGGCCGAACATCTTCCACTGTAGACTCTTGCCCGCGCTTCTAAGACACAGTGTCAGAGTTCTGTTTTTAATCACGTCTACTACACGTGCAAATATTGGCTCTTACGCTATTACACCAACCTAATACATTCGTCTCAACCCATCGAGATAACAACCATAGACACGTTATTCAGAACTAAGTTGTTTTTCCTGTACTTTAGTGCAAAATCACTGATAAAAAGATGTTCTAAGCTCTCTAAAATCAAGCTACAAATCATTCCTTCAATCACATCACACTAATATTATAAATGCAAAAATGCGTTTGTATACAAATACAAATACATTTATTTCCAAATAGTAACAATAATAAATGTAACAAAAACATTTATTTTACCAACATTTCACTGAATATAATTAAATTTAAAAAATAAACACAGATTCATTAGAAAAGCCTTGTGGATAGCTCGGTAGCAGCTCTACAAGGTGAAATATGTGTTACAGCTGCTACGATTCAAGCCTCCGGGGTCTGTCCTATACCATAAAATGTGTAGAAATTTTATAAATATTGAGACATGTGAATTACTACTATGTGTATGCTTGTCACTCAACTCCGTAACGGGTGAGTGGATTCGAAAGGACGCGCTGAAAGTATATTATAACATCATAAGACCAGCCAGAAGACATTTACTGCTGAACATAGGCCTTGTTAGAGCTCTACACTGAACGATAGCATCATCACTATCATCACTACATAGTATAAAACAAAGTCGCTTCTCGCTGTCTGTCCGTCCCTATGTATGCTTAGATTTATAAAACTACGCAATGGATTTTGATGCGGTTTTCACCATCAGTTAGATAATTTTTTACGGAAGGTTTATATATGTAACAAGCGCCCCGCCTTGGTTTCGCACGTAAGTTACACCCGTGCGAAGCTAGTGCTATAAAAAATATTTTTATACATATAATTTGCAATCCTTATTAATTACTACACACCTCAAACTTTAATAATGATTCCTGCAAATTTCTTTTCAGAAAAACAAAAAACTTCATACATATTAGTATTAGAACTCTATCAACTTTATACTCGTCGTTTCTAAATAATGTGCTTTCGCCACTCGACTGTGCGTAATATGTATTCTCCCAGTAATTAGCTTGTTCTTGAAGAAACAATGTAAACATTGGATAATAGCTTTTGTTGATATGATTTTAGAGCAGCAAAGTAATTATGTCATCTCTATCTGAACTAAGTCATGTGAATGTAAATTTACAAAAGAAACTACGCAACAGCGTCTGTTAGTTTATCAGGTGCATGCCCGCAAAGCCGCAAGCTAATATAAATTATAGTTATAATTGAAATGTGACGGGATAAGAAAGAGGGTAGATCGTTTTGTCTGCACCTAACTTTTCAACTGTTCTCCAACTACCCGCATTCTTCAGTCTTCCCGTGAACATGGTGCATGTAACTGCGTCGAAATCTCGGAAGCTCATTCCACAACCTTACTACGGTAAATATCACGTAAATAATCATATAACTTTAGTGAACAACCGTGATAGTTCAAAAGAGTGCTAATGAAGCTCTTTCATTTGATACGCAACACGGCACAATATTCATTTATTTATTTATGACTGTCCTTTGGAGGGCACCATATTCAATTTAATGTGACGTAAATTATAACCAGCGGACGATCAAGACACTTCGAACGACACCAGGGGCCTTATCGTGAACCTTATCGTGCCCAGATACGGTTTGAGGTCGCGTGATTTTCTCACTGAGCGGATTTAACGTTAGTTTGATACCGCGTTAGCAGTTGGCCGTAAGGCCCAGATATATTATGTAGCCGAGTTGTCGGACCAGCCGCGCCCGCTGCCGGGCGATAGACGGAGATAACGCGACAAGAGTTACGCGATAGACAGAGAGGCAACTTCTAGGTTAATATAGCTGTAGGTAGTTAGCGCTCGCACGTCCTGAATTGCACTTTATTGTGTAGTAGCAAGAGTCACTACTTATTTAAATGATTTTGCGGAGTGCATCTTCTGTACTTATACTAATACGTCTTCTATGACGAAACCTCATTTGTCAAATTATGATAAATAATTTAGAATATTTGAGACAAATGGACATAAATACATACTCACATACATACACATCTGTTAAAATTATAACCCTCTTTTTTGCTTCGCCATATATAGTCGGGCCTGACAGAGTGGTTACCAATAGCGGACAAGCGTTCCGTAGGCAGACAACCCAGCCCGATGGGTCGATGACATCAGGCCCATCGCAGGTCATACGTGGATGAGATTAGCCCGAGACAGGGATCAATGGCGCAAGGGAGAGAAGGCCTATACCCAGCAGTGGGTTGATACAGGCTGACAATGATGATGATGATGATGATGATATAGTCGGGTAAAAATTGGTGTTCAGTTAAATTAATTTAACGATTGAAGGACGAGCAGAATTCTCAAATTGTAATTTAATTTTAACTATCGAACACTAATCAAATTTTACTTTTCCATTTAGTGTCCTAACCTTGCCCCAGTCAGTGTCAATTTGGTAGTGAGCGGAGCAGCTCGACTCCGAGACGTGCAGTCTGCAGTAATGAGAGGTAAATGACGGCGGCGTCTTCACTTGGAGCTGCAAGGCACGGGAGCAAGCGGAGATAAATCCAGTGTACAGAGCCTGTTGACAATACAGCAGTGCAAGTACCGTTCGTTATCGATCGTCAAATTCGACATTTGAAATCGTCAAATTTGATAAAATGCTATTTGGTCAATACGCTATGCGTCCAATATTTTTTTTTTTTTTTTTTTTTTACTTTTAAATTTGTGTTTAGCTCTAAGTGTGTATGGATTTTTGTTACAAATAAAATATTGTCTATTGTCTATGATTGATTCTATGGCATTTTATCGAATTTGACGATAGATAAATAAAGGTGCTTGCGCTGCATGGTTACGCATATTAAGTGTACTAAGCTGATATGAGGTCATTTTACTCATCTTTATGAACAACTTTTCACTTTTTTTTTTCTTTGAACTTGAAATCACGAAAATAATTCATTTGTTCCATAAAAAACGTTCATTTCAAATTCAAAATATTTTATTAAGGACAACTAAATATCTATTGGTTTAGTACAAACAAAACTTATAACTAATGTTAGACTTATCTTTTTTTAGTCTATATTATCAGTATTTCTTAAAACACAAAAATTCAAACAAATAATAATAATAATATAGAATTAAAAAAAAAAAAAAAAAAAAATTTATTCACGCACCTTCGGAACTTCTTCAACAATAACGAATGAGGAAGAAATAATATACTTCCTACCCAGTCATCACCGGCACAAAATGCCCGAGTATAGGCGCGTGAACATCGTCAGCCACGATCTGTTCCGACTTCCCCGCACCCTCCTTATTAGACACTCTACAAAATTTATGGCTGTTTGTTGGAATAACAATTGGGTTTTATTCGCGATTTCAGCGTTGGTACCGTATTTAAAGTTGTTCATAATGATGAGTACAATGACCTTCTTTCAGTTTAGTACAGTCTATATGCGTAACCCTGTAGACAATAGTCAATTCTTTATTGTGAAAAAAAATCATTTTATACTAGTCATAACAAAAATTACAACATAAATGTATACAGTATACACCAATATGTTTACCCACAACCCGTCTTCAACTCAGCAGAATGCTGGTTGCTAACAACCAGCTCTGGTCTTCCGTTGGAACCAGCTGTGACATCATCCACGGAAACCACACGGCACGGTACTACACACGAAGGAAACAAATACACATATAATATACTATATTAAATATACCTACTTAGCAACATTATAAGAAAAATAAACGAGGTATCTATACATTTTATATTTTATTATAGAAAGAAGAAAAAGAAAAAAAAAAAAAAAAAGAGGTAAAAGAGGTATCTATACTAATATTATTATAAAGAGGAAAGATTTGTTTGTTTGTTTGCATTGAATAGGCTACGAAACTACTGAACCGATTTGAAAAATTCTTTCACTGTTGGGAAACTACACTATCCCCGAGGGACATAGGCTATAATCTATACCCGTGCGAAGCTGGGGCGGACCGCTAGTATTAAAATAAAGTAAGTACATATTTAAATTATTCGGTGCACTTTCGCGAATGTATCTGTGACATGTATTTTTTCCAGCTCAAATATTGTAATTTAACTGAATAAAATTGATTTAAAACCGTCAAGTTTGGTATAAGAGGCCGTTAACTTACGCCAGCTCCCACCCATTAGTGGCTGCCCATCAAAGTATACTTAGGGTACCTATTTCTCGTCGTAGGCCAAAGTGTTTTATAAACTATTCACTTAGTGCTTACATTTTGAAATTGCACTGCCGTTTCTTCATATAAAAAAACCCACATAAGTTTAAGGTATTTTGCGGTTTTACCATCAATAACAATACCTATAGAGTCACAATCTCTAAGTAAAAACAGTCAATAAATCAGCCAAGTGTGAGTCGGGTTCGCGTACTGGGGGTTCAGTACCACCACAAAATATAATAATTATCAATTAAAAAATTGGTGGCATTTCGATTCGGGGAAATGGAAAGTCGACGTTCCAACAAGGTCATCTAAATAACGAAATGTCCAGTTATAACTTGGTAATGAACAGAAATTTGTCACCGACTCACACTTGGCCTTTATTTATTATTTGTGGTTATAGTTTAGAGGGTGTACTAATCATGCCATGTTTGACTCTTGTACGTATGTATTACTGTTTTTACATTAGAGCTAATTGCGTATTTATATTAGTAAAATAGTATTTTATTATATTATAGTATTTTAAACTCTCAATAACCCTTGTCGCTATATAAAGGTGACACTGTATTACAACCAATCACACGGACTCGGATGGTAGAAATCTCTCTTACCCCTTCAGTCCGCCAAAACATTATCACAGAAGTTATCCCAGTAGAATCCCTGGTTCAGACTAAGCTTCTTAGTCTTGAGCATCGGCGCAAGGTCGCTAGTCGCTAGCTATTTCGGAGAGTGTGCTACAGATCTGCATGATTTGATTCCCTCCTGCCCATTTTTCTATCGGACTGCCAGAGTGGGTACGAAGAATTGACACCGCTTTATGGTTGATATTCCGAGAACCCGTACGAAGCGCTTTGATTCCACATTTATTGTGCGAACTGCTAGTCTGTGGAATTCGCTACCTGAGTGGGTGTTCCCCGATAGTTACAATCTGGGTGTCTTCAAGTCGAGAGTGAAACGGTTTCTTCTAGGCAAGCGTGTTCCATCGTAGGCCGCATCATCGCTTAACATCAAGCGAGTTGGCGGCCAAGCGCAAGCCTATTTATAATATTAAAAAAAGTTAAATAAAATACTACTAAATCAACTATTGCGCATCAAAGTCATTTTTCCGGTTAATTGCAGGTTTATGAACTTGCGGAATTTCATCGATTGATATTGTATCACTGTTTTTGAGGAAAAAGAACTTGAATTGTTACCAGACCGATTTTTTCGAAGTTATATAAATACATTCCACTGTAATGGAGTAATCTACACAGATACAATTTCTTCGACACAATACAATTTTCCACCTTAAAATATGTTTTATAACCTTTGACATGTGTGAGTATTTATCGACCCTCCTACGCCCTCCGCTCTCAGATCTTCACAAAGACTTTTGCACTCATAATTGACGATCGCAAACAAGAATTATTGAATAGGCCTGTCACATTACCTTAGCGTGAAATGTTCTCTCAAAAGAGACTGGTTAAGGGGAAGCATTAATTTTTTTTGTTTGTTTTATATTACAAAAAACAAAAGCCTGATTAACGATTTGTTTAAAAACCCAACTTTGACAAGTTTACATTGAAGATTAATAAAAAAAATACAATAAGAACGGGCGCTGTCGAACTGTCAAACGCGCGAAGTTAAAATCGTTGTGAAGTTTTCTGTTTTCTTTTCTGAATTTTCTACGCAATTTTCTTATCCATGAGAAGATGAATGAAATCGGTTAAATCGTTCTCAAGTTATGGCGTGACTAAGGTAAATAGGGATTCCTTTTATATACAGATATATATTGCCAATTTAAATACACATAACATGTTAAATAAAAATCAGACAAATGGTTTCATAAAAATTTTACTAGTACGTTTGTACGCAAAATTGAAGTTCGAGGCCCTGATATGAACGGTTAACCAAAATATCATGTACTTAAAAAATATCTAAATATTAAAAAAAATATAATAGGTAACTGACTTCCCCTTAAATCCTAACAGCCAATCGAATGCCAGCATTCCAGTCATATCGTCCAATCAGCGCCAAATTAGAACGTTCTATGTTTACGGCCTACGTGACTACTTACGCCCTTTCACATTTTGACATTCAAATACCTTTTTACAAGACATTTTCGTCGTTCCGATGATAGTCCAACGATCTCTAATTAAAGTTAATTCAAGGGAGGTCAAGTGAGAGTGACACTTTCTTAATTGAATTTTTGCATAAAAAGGTCAGATATAGGTTGGTATAAAATACTGTTTAATTCATTTTATAATGATTACTTTTTACGACAAGTAGCCAACCCAATTAAATATGGGAAAAGGACGGAAGAAGAAGTATGATTATATTTTAATCAAATTCAAATGATATGAAAATTTAATGAAAAATTATCATTATAAAAAATCATGAAAAATCATGAGTCATCTTTTTTCCTAAAGCCTCGTTCGATCAACGAAGGACTAGATTTATCATTCTTGGTTCGATTAGCAATGTGACGTGGTTTTCACACATATTGTTTATATCATACGGAAATTACTCACGTAAAATCATACGTGCGTAGTATTTATGTTTTATATTCTTTTTCTTACGTGTTTTGTTATTTAATCAAGCCGGTTTGTTCGACTGCAGTTTCAATCTCATTCGGCGGTCTTTTTCAATGTATACTTACCTTGAAAAACCGCATACGCGCAGCTGCGTCTCGGTTTACACCGCACCGAGTAATTCCCGTATTATCTATAGAAAACGGTTAATTTATATGACTGGTACTTAACAAAAAAAAAAAAAATTGTCGTACAGAATGCTTAGTAGGTTTTCTTGTATGGAATGCAGCTTTATATAATAGGCAATGGACAATGGTATCGTTTGTGCTACTTATATAAATAATCTTATATTAAAGTCGACACCTTTATAAAATATGGATCGTAGCTTTTCAAATGTGTGTTTTAGGGTTCCATACCCAAAGGGTAAAAACGGGATTCTATTACTAAGCCTACGATGTCTGTCTGTCTGTCTGTCCTACCTATTAACGGATGTATCTTTCGAACCGTAATAGATAGCAAGTTGAAATTTTCACAGAATATGTAATGTTATGGCGGATTAATTAAGAAATAATAAAAAAAGTCAAAAAGTAAAAAGTTAATGCGAATGGGTTCCTATCTCGTATAACAAACGTATTTTTGTATTAGCTCTAATGTAAAAACGATAATACGTACCAGCGTCAAACTTGACATGAATCTGAAACGGCTCTAAAATATAACAACAAATAATAAATACCTAATGGCCAAGTGCGAGTCGGTGTCAAAACTCTCGTACGTTCACCGAAGTGAAGCAACGTCGGACGCGGCCGGTACTTGGATGGGTGACCGCCTGGGCATTGATGTGATGTTGTCTTTTTGCACTATTTTTTTGTACTGTAGTAGCTAACAAGTTATGTGGTGGTACGGAACCCTCAGTGCGCGAGCCCGACTTGAACTTGGCCAGTTTTATTATAACATGCGACGATCACTCAAATTCTTTCAGACTCACAGTACAATGACACGTCGCACGCGTCGACTAGAGGGCCATTCATTAATAATTACGAATGGACGAAAGGTGGCAACCCTGAAAATGAAAGATGCCAATGCTGCATCATACCTATGACGCGAATCGACTTATAAGTAGATTGCCTAACCGTCAATGCCTAAACTTTGTAATTGCCTAGATGTATGTATTTATGTATTACATGGGAATACTTTAATTTATCCTACTAATATTATAAACGCGAAAGTACGTATGGATGTATAGATGTTTGTTCCTCTTTCACGCTGCAACGGAACAACGGATCGACCTGATTTTTTGCATGGGTTCAAGAGCCAGAAAGTGACATAGGCTACTTTTCATCATCATCATCACCATTTTTCATCACTACGCGGGTGAAACCGCGGGGCGCAGCTAGTGTGTCATATGGAACACCCGTACGATAGACAATACGGCCATCTACTTGTTCCTCCATGTGCGTACGTAAATCAATGCGCTAAACATGACGCGACGCCATTGTGTCACTCCCGCGTTCGTGGTGACAGGGACAACCAAACAATCATTGGCGCTGCGATTGTTCTAATAGGGCTGCTAATTAACTAACATTGATAGCCCGTTGGTCCAGTTGGTAGTGAACCTACCTTCTGAGCTTGGGGGCGTGGGTTCGATTCCCATCTAGAACAAACATTTGTGTGATGAACATTTGTGATTGTTCTATATCTGGTTGTAAATATATATTTAAGTATGTATTTAAAACTATATATTCAACACTGTGTATATCAGTCTCTGGCAGCCATATCACAAGCTTTGCTTAGTTTGGGGTGAGATGACCGTGTGTGAAAAAATGTCCTGAATATTTATTTTATTTTATTGTGTACAATTATTTTTAACCCGCCATTTTGTGACATATGTCGGAGAGGCCGAGTGGATCGAAAAAATCTAATAACTTTTTAATTCTCCAATGATTCTCAATGTTCATAGAGTTTATTCAATAAAAATTACGAGTAAAATAAAAACTATCCTTAAATTAAATTTATAACTGAAACTAATCTAAAACTAAAACTAATCTAACAAAACTAATATAATAAAACCAATGATTTGTGTTGTAACTTGTGATATCGAATAGCTGCTTAATTTTACATCCTCTAACGTTATGGTGCTAACAGACGAGACAGATTTGGTTGACAGACCGCCGTCCAACCAACGGGAGAGAAAGAGTAAATTTTATCTTTCCCTGCCGTTGGTTGGACGGCGGTCCGTCAACCAAATCCATACGTCTGTTAGTACTATTAGATCACCGGGCAGCGACACAAGTACACATCTTGGAGTTTTGGTGCCAACCCGGTCCGTGAGACCGGCGTACGTCACCACGTGCTATAGTGCGCTCTCCGTCTAGTATGAAATTAAAACTCCGCACTTTAGGTGCTTTAGGTGTAAAGCAAGTACGCGGCGGGAACCGTCCAGACTAGACAAAACTGCCACGCGATAGACAGAGATTACGTGACGTTAGAGTGGGTTACTATAGCAGTAACTAGTTACGGCTCGCACGTCCTGAATTGCACTTTATTGTGTAGTGGCAAGAGTCGCTACTTATTGAAATGATTTTACGTAGTTAATATTCTGTACTTGTACTAATATCATCGAGATAAAATTCCTGTAGAGTCACAATCTCTCAGTTAAAATAACAATGAAACAGTCAAAAAATGTCCGAGCGTCATTGCACATTACATTGTATCAATTATATACTTCACAATGCCAAATTTACACCAATTTAGACGTTATGTCACTTGCATAGTGTTCAACGTTAGTTGTCCGCTATGTCATCGTAGCTCTAGCATCGCACGGCGTTGTAGTCGGATCGCGATTACCTTGTAACTAAGCATAAAGTCTGTACAATTCGTAGCGTGCGCCAAGTTTTGGTTCGGACATTTTTTTGGCAGGGTTGGACTCTATATGTATTGTATCCTAAAGACTAATATTTATTCTGTGCTTTGCACAGAGATAGTAATAAATGAAACATTAGGCCACAAGCCTTTTGAATACTGCCAGCCCTACGGAATAAATTCGCCACAACGAACGTTGAAAGCACCATACAGTTTCAACTCGTGCATTATAATAGGGCACCATTCCTCGTATTGAATCTGCTAACTTTCCGAGAGGGAACTCTACACTCCTTTGTTGTCCATTGAGTGCTCCACATAGGTTATTGAGTATTGAATGCGGGAACAGAATTGAAGAATATTCAAAGTTCGAAGGCAAAGTTACTGACACGGAAACTGAAACGCAGCAATAGGTTTTGAAATAGGATTTTTCGATTGTGGCTGAAAATATTATCCGCAATTTTTGTTACATAGTTGACATCTTTTGTATGAAATAAACCGACCAAAGTGCGAGATGGGCACGCGCACTCAGATTTCCTTATGGATATATTTTTCCTTACGGCTGAAATGATGATGACAATGATGATGAGGCTTGCTACCCCATAACTTGTTAGCTACTAAATAGTTGTGCAAACAGACACCATCCATCAACGCCCATGCAGGCGGTCACCCATCCAAGTACTTACCGCGCCTGATGTTGTTTAACTTCCGTTCGGTGATCGTACGAGAATCGGTGGTGAACAGAAATATGTCGCCAACTCGCACTTGGCCATTATTTATTATTTGTTGTTATACTTTAGAGTGTGTACCATAATATATACCTAGATATATCTAAGTAGACTTCACAAGCAGCCCAAACTGTATGAAAACTAAGCATATAAATTTTTTCGTACCTACCTATAAATACTTAGGTACCTGTGAAAATAAATAACTTTATTCAATCGGACAACTCTATTTGTGGTATTTTTATAACTCAGTATTGCACAAAAAAATTACCAATTTTAGTTTCAAACTGACACGTGTTGTCGCGGTACCGATTGAGCAGGCTGATTTTGGCCGAGCTCAATTACGACTATTCATCATAATTGTATTGGAAATATGACATGCAAGGTAGATCGACTTGTGGCGTCTACTTGGATATAAGCCTGCTAAGTCTGGAGTGTGCTTTAATCATATAATCATGCCAAGTTTGACATTTGTACGTATTACCGTTTTTACATTAGAGGATGTGCTACGTTTGTATTTACAAAAATACGTAAAAAATACGTTTGTTGTTTTTAACCCTTTAGTTATTACTTTTTGACTTTATTATTATTTATCAGTTAATCCGCCGTAACATTACATTATGTGAACATTTAAACTGGCTTTCTATTACGATATGAAAATGTACGACGGACAGATAGCGTAGGCTTAGTAATGGGGTCCCGTTTACACCCTTAGAGAGGGATGAGAAGAGAGGGATAGGGATTTACATCGTACACTCCACAGATAAGAAAAAAAATCGTTATCTTTTCTGTGGTACACTCCTAGTCTATCTCAAACAAAATGAGTGTTTATTTCAAATACTGGCTCACCCATCAATATGAGTGGTCACAGGGTGTGTCCTACATAGCATTGTGCACCCGCAAACATCCATCCAACATGTCATACAAATTGTAGGTTTGTATATTTTGTCCACTGATGCTAGGAGGATTGTGTATGTTTTCATTGTACGTCATATTTTTTTGAAACGGTAGACAGATGAGTTTTGAATGTCTACTTTAGATTAGAAAACTGGTAAATAGTAACTAAATTAAATCTCTATCGAGCCTTAACTCGCATTATTTTATTTATTTGTATATATGACGAATTTCTAGTGTAATTCCGCTTCTACGTCGCTTCGAGTACCTACAATAAGAATTTTGGGATAAATTCTTTTTCTCTATAGATATTTGTGATGCAATTTTAAACCCAACCTGAATTACATAAAACAGAAAAATTAACCTAGCCTTAAACAAAAATTACAAAAATCAGTAACAAAAAATACGTTATACGAACGCCGAAACGTAACACGTCGTTCGTATGCGTTTCGTGAAAGTAAAGCCTGATCGATTGGATCTTATTAACTATTATTTTATTTAGGTAAAAATCGTACTATATAATAAATAAATTAATTTCGCTCAACATTTCGACCATGTTGCAATAGACGTGATCGGTCACTCCATTATTAATTATCATACTGCCAAAATCTCAGAATGACAAGGTCTCAGTACGACGATATCAAAGAATGACTGCATTACAGAATGACTCTACATATATCTTATGACAACATCGCAAAATATCGATATATCACGGATTTGAGACCAAACAACCTTCATACTGCTTCACCCATGTGTGACGATTAGGATGAAAATTTTCCCAACGTCACAGTATTTATGTAGTAGTAAGACGGTTAACGTTCATATTCCATTGTAACGGAGAAGAGTGGAGCGAAGCCAAGCTAAAAAGAGGATGGTGATTGCATTGAAGCAAATACGAATGCGGATTATAGCGAAGCGTTATTATCATCGCTTGCATGCCGGTGCGGTGGCTCACTCCACTCACCTATATTCCGCTCCTCTCCGCTCCGCTCGCATCGCATCGCTATACTTTGCCCCGCTTCTAATCGCTATACATACGCTATACTCTCACTCTCTCTCTCTCACACACACACACACACACACACATACACACACACACTCACCTACCCTGTCATACACAGCCACACACATTTGCACATACATTTATTTTGATATACGACCGTAGATAGTTGTTAGATTTATATAATGTAAATCCATTATTGGCCGTAAGTTAAGTTCGTAGTTTATGGTTTTGTTTTAAAAGGGCTGTGGATTTTGTTAAATAAATAAAATAAAAAAATTACCCTCTCTTCTCTGACGCGCTACTCCGATTGCCATACAATTTTATACAATTCTTCTCGTCTCTGATATGACTGTTTCTATTGAAGCAGACCGGATACGAGATGTGGATTTCAACCAATGTTGGTCGACTCCGGCACAGATTCTATTCGGCGCTTCATTTCTTTACGATCTTCACCGTCAATTTAGTCTGTGTCGTAATACAATGGACACAGTCCAACTCACATAGCTCTGTATTCAACGGTCAATATGCATCGTGTACATGCCGACACGTCCACGTGTGAGTCTATTAGTTTTGCATGTGTGCGTCCGTTGTCTAACAGCTGGTCGATGGAACACAGTATGTGTTAATTTTTTTAATGTATTATTTTCCTTTTTGAATGGGTTTTGTTTTAAAACTCAATAACAATATTCAACACCTACCTATATAAGTACACTAAACTTAAATTTAAAAAAACTAACCTAATTAAACAAAGGCCTATAGATAGTTTAAACTGTTGCTAATTTCAGGAAATGTGCCCAAAATGCTGGCCGCGCTGCCTCGCTGGATTGCGATTGAACTTTCTGACCAAAAAATAAGCCAGCATATTTTTGTTAAAAAAAAAAAAAAAAACATTAAAAAACTTCGACTATTTTGGAAGGCGTTATATTAACTGGTAATTCAAGTACTTGGACGACCTTATTGTATTTTGTGGTGGTACGGACCCCTCAGTGCGCGAGCCCGACATGCACTTGGTTGGTTTATTTCTTCTTCAAAAGTAGAAAATATAATGAATCAAAATAAAGTAGGATACTTTATTTTGAAGTAGGTATAGTTGGCAACCCTACTCATCACATACCATAATAAATTATGTTATATGGAAAATAGTACACGTATCAAGTATATTATTTACAATATCTAGGAGAATTGTAAACAAAATATAGTTTAATATTAATATGTATCACAATTAAGGCATCAATACCCATTAATGCTCATTAAAATACCCAATTATACAGTAACAAAAATACCTACCACCTTTTAAACAGTCCTCTCATCTAAAAAGTTAGAATAGATACGAGAACAATCCAAACTTTCTTTCATTTCCCTCCAATTTCCAGTTCATTAACTCGCAGAATCAAACGCGTTACAATTGTGCTATTTATTTAAGCTAATTAATTAACTGTTGCATTATACATTCTTTCAACTAGAGCGTGGAGGCGCGACCGGTCTAACACTCGAATAGCACTGGCACTCAAGGCAGCTCGTGTCCCGTCTAAACGGTACGAAAAAAACCAAACAAAACTTTTTTAAATTTACGCGCCAATTTTTCTAACCTCAAAAGATTACTTATATTTGTAAGTTTTTTTTTTTGTTTGTTTTTATTAGGCTTTGCACGGTTAGTGTGTTAAGCCGGTGTTGAAGTTTAAAATACCTGTTGCGTAAAGTAAAAAAAATAATACTTTTTTTTCATAGCTGACAGTGTTGTTCCAATAACAATGCCACTTGTAAAAGAATGAAAACCAAATAATAAAATAAATGTTATGTTGATTATTTGTTGTAAACGTGTGCGTGTGTGAGAGTTTTACGTGTGTGAGTGTAGAGGGATTATACACTAATCGAATTAGGCATAATTAGATTAGTTTTGCTCGTGGTATGTCAGGCAGGTAATATAGGTTAATGTTTCACGGCGTGTGTTTTTTCAGTGCTAGTGCGTGGCTTATTTGCTGGTTTGGACTGTTTTTGCTTGAAGTTATTGGATAATTGAGGTAAAATTAATAACAGACTTCAAAAAAGTAGGTTCTCTTTTTTTTTCAGAACTCCGTAATTTTTCAACCGATTTGGAAAATTATAATTTTATTTGAAAAGAAATACTTTCAGTCCCATAGAACTTTCATCAAAATCGTGTTGTAGTTTGGTTTCTAATTAAAAATAATCGAAAAAATATGTCATTAAGGTAAACGAAATTGCGTATTTACTAATTTTGAAGACGGTTTTTATCTTTGAAAGGAATTTTGTAAATGTTTTTGAACGTGCTCGAGTATAGGCAAGTGATATAATGAGGTAAAATGTGTGTTTTCGTGATGTTTCTAAAACTCCACAGAAAAGTTTCCACCACTTTACTAGTGGCGTGGCTTTGCTTGACTTTGACTTGTTTGACGTTATTTAATACGTTAGCTTATTCAGCCTTTTAAGAGTCCACTGTTGGACATTGGCCTACCCCCGAAAAGGGTGATTGGGCCATATCTACCACGCTGGCCCAGTTGCGGGTTGGTGGATTCACACAGCATTGAATTTCTTCTCTGTACGTATGCAGGTTTTATCATGATGTTTTCCTTCACCGAAAAGCCAGTGGTATGAAAATCTGTACCTACATAAGCTCCAAAGAGCTCATTGGTTCGGGATTTGAACCCGCTACCTCACAATTTCAAGTTTAGCGGGCAAAATAGGCAAATTTTAGACACTGTAGATTTTTTTATTATTATGACTGAAGGACTTTGTTTCTTGAAAAAAAATATGCATCTGATATTTTCGGAACATTACCCCATTACTAAAGAGCTACTCATACGTAATTCTTTGTTTCAGGAAACTGAAATCCTGAATCCTGGCTCCATACTATCTCTACAAGCTCTGGAGCTGAAATTAAAACAAAAAAGGGCAATTTAGGTAAGCTTCAGACCTACTTACTTATCTCGTTTGCCATTACTGAGCTGTTTTCACGAAATAATTCCGCGAAATATTTTCAATAGCAAAAAGAATATAAAATTGATTAAAATATTTTTCATCACTAGCGCTCGGTAAGTGGGTCATTAGTAACTCAAAATGCGGGCAGTAAATGTCACTTTGCCTCCCTAAAGTAGTTTAGAAAATTAACTACTCCCATGTCGCAGTGGTCGCAATAATACCATTGAGTTTTTTTTTTCTCCGGCCATTTATGTCCGTACCATGTCATTTTTGTTTTTACTGTGAAATGAAGTTAACAACTATGTAAAACCTTTGTGGTGTGAACTTGGTGCTTTTGTCATTTTTTGGCGGGTTATTAAAATTAATCTGATTTTCTCAGGTTTATTTTTTATTTTTATGCCATAGCTGGCAAACAAGCAGACGGGCCGTCTGATCGTAAGCAGTCACCGTCGTCTATGGATACTTGTAACACCAGAGGCATTACAAATACGTTGCCGACCCTTTAGGACTCTATTAACTCGCCTTTTGAAGAACCCCACGTTGTAGCTTCTCGCTAACACCACGTTAGTGAGATCACACGAAAGATCATGTGAATCGCACAGTGTGCAATCTCCACTGATCTATTATGTGTGGGTAAACTTTCAGGCAGTTATCTTACACTATATAGTGATGACAAGTTGAATATTTACACACGCGAGTAAAGAATCTTTCACATCCACAAACTATTAGTGCCCTTATCGCTTTGCTCGTCGGGTGCCAAAACATCTCGTGTGTAATACCTACTAATAGATCACCTACACCCTTGTGTAACGATTTACTATTGAAGATCTACATGATAGACCTATACTCCGTTTTTTAAACTTAGATATTGTTTTTTTTTTTTTTTTTCATGAGCGTGGATTCAATGTCCTTTACTCGTAATATTAATCAGTTTACTTTGTCTTAATAGCGTCAAACAAGTCATAGTCACAGTCAGAGTCAAGCTAAGTAAGTCACGGTCAAGTCGAACTCATGCCCCTGTAAAGTGGTGGAGACTTTACAAGAGGCTCCTATGGAGTTTTGGAAACAACACGAAAAGACACGTTTCACCTCGTTATATCACTTGCCCACACTCGAGCACGTTTACGAGCACTTAATGAATAATAATTCACCATTTAGTACACATTAACACTCGAAAATACACAAGTTTAGGAAAATAATCCAACGAGCCGACATGTTTTTTCCGCGTTGGCGCCAAAACTCACCAAGCTTTACTCTTAGAGAGAGGTGTTGCCATAATCCCAACGCTTGGAGGCTTTGGGATTGCAGTACATTCACCGTGTACTAATAGGACGTTGCTGCCCATCCTCCGGTGGTTTTGGTCGCAGTTTTAGGACTTACCGGAAGTTGGACTAATTTTCTTCATATCTTTATTTTTTCTCGAGTTCCAACTCTCTACCGTATTAATAATTATGGTGTTTCTCGGAATGCACACACCATTGTGATTGTAAACCAAAACTCTTAACCGAGAAATATTTTTTATGCTTTGTGGCATACAAGCTAACGGGCTGCCTGCCCGCCTGCATGGTAAGCGATCACCATCGTCTATGGATACCTGTAACACGAGGTGCATCACAGATACGTTGCCAACCCTTAAAGAAACTAATATCAATTTAAATCATAATAGTTCATCAATTCACACAATTTTGACCTAAAATAACATATAAAGTATGCTTATAAAAAAAAATAACTTGAAATATTGTTCTACACTTTTTTGGGATTCATTTTGTTAATGTTAAGAGATCGATTTTGAAGATTTCGTTGACAGTCTTAAACTAAATAAAAGTGTTGCTGTCTTTATTTCGTACCCTGAAATAAAAAAGACAGCAATATTTTTAGTAAGTTTAAACTGTCAACTAAACCTCCAAAATCAACGCCATAGTCCATCCAAAGTTTGCTTTTGTTTTATTTTGATAACTACTGGTTCCACATAAAAAACAAGACATTCGTTTTTTATGAACAAGGTCCTCAGTCTCTAATGACTTTGATCATCTCCACATTTGGCGTAAAAAAACTAAAACATTTGGCCGTCTTGTTAATTGTCAGGCATCAATTAGCGACCAACTTATTTCTCGAGTTGAAGGCGTTGCTAGCCTAGAGTCTATTTTGAGTTGTAAACCGTCAAATAAAAAAATCTATCATCACAATAAACAGCTTATATTAGTTCACTGCTGGCCATAAGCCTCTCCCAAAGCACGCCATTCAGACCGATCTTCGGCTTTTCGCTTCCAGCTGCCTTACGAATACCATCCCTCCATCGAGTCTCTGGACCTCCTAAGCTACGTCTGTTGATTCGTAGTCTCCACTATAGAACTCGTCTACCTCATTGGTTATCGGTTCTGCAACATATATGACCAGCCACTGCCACTTCAGCTTGCTAATACACTAAGCTATGTCGGTGACTTTGGTTATTTCGCAAATAACTTTGTTCTCAATACCATCCCTCACAGAATCTCTTTCCATATTCCACTGAGTGACTTTGAACTTATAGACCGCTCCAACTGTAAGTGTTCACATTTCAGCACCGTAACTCATGACAGGTTCTAATTTTAGACTAATTTGATCACGTCAATGGACAACGTCACTCAGAAGTTATAGGCTACCGGATCGTAACAGTTGTTTGATTTGCTTAAAATAACGAGCTAAGTAAAAGTATAAGTAAATAATCATACTAGTTCTGAATAAATTATTTAAATCGGTTAGTAAAGTTATAAGATATAACCGTTCAAAGTTTTTGTTCCGATAAGGAAGGGATGCTTTGTCCCTTTCCCGCAGTATAGAGTCCGTATGGCATACTCACAAGTGACGTCATTTGCAAGTATAGAGCGCTCTCTGCCTGGCAAAATATTAAAATGCTTATTATTATCTTCCTTAATAAAATTTTAAACATTACAATTTTGATTTTGTTTTCTGTGATCGGTTTTAATTTTGGACAGTTTTTTATAAGACAATAAATACTAATAATAACCAGTCTGGTAGGCTATATCTGACAGCTGTATTAAATCTTATTTTATATTAATTTTTAGGGTTCCGTACCTCAAAAGGAAAAAACGGTACCCTTATAGGATCACTTCGTTGTCCGTCTGTCTGTCCGTCTGTATGTCCGTCTGTCTGTCCGTCTGTCCGTCTGTCAAGACCCTTTTTCTAAAGAACGCGTAAAGGTATCAAGTTGAACTTTATACTAAATACTTGGGTCTAGGGTTTCTTTCGGCTGTAAAAAAATAAAAGTTTTAAGTCAACGCAATCAAAAGATATGAACGTTTATGTCGCATATTTTGCGATTTCACAGGGAAATCAAAACCTATAGGGTACTTCCCGTTGATCTAGAATCATGAAATTTGGCAAAAGGCAAGGTCTCATATCACATACCTATATAGGAATAAATCCGAAAGTTACAAATTTGAAGTTATATCTTTTAAAAATAATTATTTTGCTATTACAAACTTACATTTTGTAGTTGGAATGTATGGAAGAAGCTTATAGTCAACCACAAAGTTATGTTTGTTTTTCAATATTTCAACTTCAGTTAGTTGTTTTCTTTTCCTTTTTTTTTTGTCCTACTCGTACTTGTCCGGTTTTTTTTCCTATATTGTCTGCAACTTATTCCTTTACGTTAGAAAACTAACAAGAGTAATTTTTAAACTTTCGCGATTTGAACACAAGATCAAGTGAGGGTAGGAGAACAAAACACCAGCTCTTCTCGCCGGACTCACCCGCAGTTTTCAGTCAGCTCGTGACCACGGCCATTGTAACATGGTCGAAACGTCGAGCGAAAGGTACAAATATTTTACCTAAATTAAATGATACGTGATAAGTCCCTATAAACATTTAAAACAAAATTAACAAGGCAAATAAAAGCATAAAATTGTCATTCATATAGTTCACTACATAGTTAATTGCAGCTTTCATCTCAAAAGTAATGCACTAAACTTGGTTTTATTATTGGTTCAGGAAACATATTTTTTTATAATAGAAAATGACTTCAATATTATTTAGGTAGATACTCATAATTTTCACATGAGTATCCAAGGCAAAGTTTGAGAATATTATTATACAAGACTTGGTAACAACTGGGCATTTATGAACTCACGTATGCTGGTCCCAGCTACGCCTTGGCTCACATTTTCACGATCGTCCATTAATACCTCTGTTGACGGCTGTATTAATTTATGTGGATGTATTAACTTAATTTAAACTGTATCTGAAGTAGGTAAATACTAATATATTATTATTACATATTTGTATGAAATTTTTCCTGATGACAGAACGTGCCGCAGCTGAGGTTAAATTGAATTGAATACTTTGTATTGGTGAGTTAATTTTGACGTGGTTACATGTGTTGAAAATCAATTTAACGCTCTTCAATTTTAATATATTCAATGGTTATTATTTAAATTATTTAAAACGTTTTGCTTATCTACATAGTACTTGTTTATATTTTGGAATTTGAGGCACATAGGTAAGTAGGTTTTCTCAAGATTAACGATAATAAATGTGTGAAGCAAAAGTGCAACCCAGGGTGGATCTCCTCTCTTATTACCAGTGTAACAGTGCAAAGTTCGTCTACAGTGTGTAAGATAGACAATAATAGACAGATTCCTGCCTTGTGCGCTTGGGAGCGTGGGTTCGATTCCCACCTAGGACAAACATCCATGTGATGAACATTTGTGTTTGTTTTATATCTGGGTGTTAATATCTATTTAAGTATCTATTTCAAATGTATGTATATATATCAGTCTCTGGCAGCCATATCACAAGCTTTGCTTAGTTTGGGGTCAGATGACCGTGTGTGCAAAAATTACCCGAATATTTAGTTATTTATTTTATTTAGATAGAAACTCTTTATTGTGCACACCAAATTTTTTATATTTCATCAAGTTTTTTATGAACTAATTCCCTCCTGCCTTATTTTTCTATCGGACTGCCAGAGCGGACACGAAAAATCAACACTGCTTTATGGTTGATATTCCGAAAACCCATACGGAGCGCTTTGATTCCACTTTTATTATGCTAACTGCGTCTGTGGAATACGCTGCCTGAATGGGTGTTCCCCGATAGTTAAAATAATATAGTCTTCAAATCACGAGTGAATCGGTTTCTTTTGGGCAAGCGTGCTCCATCGTAGACCGTATCATCGCTTAACATCAGGCGAGTTGGCGGTCAAACGCAAGCCTATTTAATTTATTTATTAATTATATATATTTTCATATCAGGTGTATCTCTAAACGACGGAAATTTTAAGGATATCGTTGTACACATCAACAAAAAAAAACTGTTGCATAGAAAAATATCACACTCCATAAAATGTATGGAACAGCTGATATTAATTCCGCATCTAATTTTAATAAAAGTTGCTTACAATTATTAGTATAAAAACCTCCTTTCGGCTTAGTACTACGATACAGTTTAGTTTAACCCTGAGAGTCAACAAGTTCTCCAAGTTCCCTTTTTCTCACAATATTAACAAAAGGAGCACTGTTCGTCTGTTTATAAACAAAGATGCGTGTTTTACGGCACAGATGGCTATAACACTGTCGTCTTTATGTTTAGTCGTTCTAGTGTAGTCGTAGCTTTAGGTTACTTTTGAAGATTTGTTGAAGATGGCTACGGTTATGTAGTTAGGGAGTAATTTAAACAACAAAAGTTTTTTTAGACATAAACGAATGACCCGCCCTGGCTTCGCATGGTTGAAATTTACGTGTGAAGCCGGGCCGGGTCGCTAGTTATAATATAAACCTGACGTGAAAAATTATCTAACTGATGGTGAAAACCTGGTTTAGGTTTAGGCGGAGTTAGCGTTCCACTATGCCATGGTTCCACTACGCTATGGGAGGATGCTGTTGCCTATAATGCCCATCCTCTATCCGATGGAGAAGAAAGGTTCTTGAGTGGAGACCACGAACCGGAAGGCGCAGCGTAGGTATAGTTCCGACTAGATGGACCGACGAAATAGTGAGAGTCGCGGGCATCCAGTGGATGCAAAAGGCGGGCTGTCGTTCAGGGGGAGGCCTATGTTCAGCAGTGGACGTCTTCTGGCTGATGATGATGGTGATGGTGATGAACTGTTATACAGACAGACATGCGGAACGTAACTTAATTTTTACGATGTAGTGATAGAGATGATAGAGAAGGGATAGAGATGAATAATAACCGAGCAAGTTTGTTTATCGAAACTGAAAAACTACCAAGGTTTTTCTTCATACATAAATGTATTTGACTAATGCAAATATTCAAGTAAATAGGCTTGCGTTGAAAACATTACGAAACTAAAAACGGAACAGGAAAGATTAAAAAAAAAAACCTAGTTTAAGGATTCCTAATCTTATAGCATGGTCTACTGAAACACTAATAAGTGCTAGGATTTTTTATGAAATGTAGATAGCACTGCTCTTATTTCATTGAATAGATAAACGCAATGGAAAAAACTCACACTAAGCACCCTGTTTAGTTCTAAAAAAACCGGACTAGTACGAGTAGGACTCGTGCTCTGAGGGTTCCGTTGGACAGAACCCTCAGAGCGCGAGTCCAAAGAAAAAAACTCAAGTTTAAATATTGAAAGACAAACTTAACTTTGTAGTTGACTATAAAGTTCTTCTATACATTCCAACTACAAAACGTAAGTTTGTAATAGCAAAATAATTATTTTTAAATGATATAACTTCAAATTTGTAACTTTCAGATTTATTCCTATATATGTGCTATGAGACCTTGCCTCCTGCCAAATTTCATGATTCTAGGTCAACGGGAAGTACCCTATAGGTTTTGGTTCCCCTGTGAAATCGCAAAATATACGACATAAACGTCCATATCTTTTGATTGCGTTGACTTACAACTTTTATTTTTTACAGCCGAAAGAAGCCGTAGACCCAAGTATTTAGTATAGAATTCAACTTGATACCTTTACGCGTTCTTGATAAAAAGGGTCTTGACAGACGGACAGACAGACGGACAACGAAGTGACCCTATAAGGGTTCCGTTTTTTTCCTTTTGAGGTACGGAACCCTAAAAACAGAATTGTATGTATTCTTCAATATTATTCACAATGTATAAAGTAAGTAAGTGGGTATAAGTAGCGTGAATCATAATTGACTCCACTGAGCGACAACACTTGACCTGTCCCACAACGTAGATAGTACAGTTGATGTCAAACTTTAAAGCATTTTCCGGTATTTAATTTTTTTTTTAAATATGAGGGATCCGCCAACATCGAATATATGGTACAATGCATCAGAGATGTTCGTGATTCTTATCTCTTTTTATCATTGTGGTCTGGGCATCACCTAGGGAGAAATAGTCGCAGTGGTTTCCCGTTGCCTTCTACGCCAGGTCGTTCAAAAGGTTTTTACTCCCTGTAGCCTCTCCTGAACAGGCGGACCCAGTCAGGGTTCGGGTTACCATATCCGCTGGTCAATGCTCGGCGTTGTCAGCCCGTTTAGCACCACCCGGAGGACACTTGCAGGGTGTTTGAAGGTATCTCCTGCGGACGCGAGCGCCTCCATCGTCCGTTTCAGCCAGCACATTAACCACATCAATATTATAAGTGTGTGTGTTTGTATGTATGTATGTTTGTCCACAACTTCGTAACAGCTGAACGGATTTAGATGAAATTTGTATTAAATGTAGCTAATACCCTGGATTAATATTCATAATCATAACCATTTTATTGGTAACTAATAATTACAGGTCATATTTGTTACTAGTATCTAGGTACTAAAATAAATACGTATAAAAATATATTATAACTTATTGGTATAAAAGTACTAATAGTGTAGGTACCTAGATTTATTCCATAAAAATTACAAGTACAATAAAAACTATCTATTTATAAATTTGGCCAATTAGATATACTTTATTATGCACAACTAAAAAAAACAGAAAATTAAACGAAAACTTAAATAAATAACTAAAAACTAAAACTTAAAATAACTAAATACAAACTAAAAACTTAAACTAAAAGACCATTAGTGGAGGGAAAGGTCCCCAGAATGCTGGCAGCATTGCCACGTTGAATGGCAATGCTCAATTTCTGGGCGAAATAGAAGCCAGCATTCTGGACACCCGACGCCTCCACCAATCGCCTGGCCAAGTCCCGATAAAGGCCCATAGCCGCCGGCCCCCACGGACCCATCGTCTCCACCCCAAACGGAGCGAACATGTACACCCGGTCAAGGTGTGCATATTTGCGCCGTTTGAGGTTTTCGGCTTGAGCGGCGGCGGCGCCGGCCTGAACTGATGTTCCAGGAAGGTGAGACGGAGCCATTGTGTCTACGCATGTCGCATCCCACACTAATGGCTGCCCCACCTTCCAAGGTATCAGGGTCATCCCGTCGGGTCTTTTGCCGTCGTCTCGCATCAGTCCATTAGGTTCCAGGACTGAAGGGACACCGGCACTGACGAAAGCCCGACGGATGACGTCATTCAGGCTGGCGTGCCGCGGAATGCGCCCAGCACTCTTGATACACGATAAGCCGTGGTGGCCGAGGCGATCTACATTATCGCCACAGTTGCAGCGATGGGGGACTTGGCAGGCTGCACCTATTCTAAGGGATACGGCTAAACAAAACGTAATTTTATCTAATAAGTTTCCAATATTCCTAGAAGGTAGAGCGTGCAACCAAAGCCCCGACTCCCAACGAGCAACAGCCAGTAGGCGAGCACGCTCTGCGGAAGAAGTTGTAGAGTCTAACAGATTTTTATACTCTAAAACACAGAGCGGCCCGTCCCATTGCCGCTGAGAGGAGGGGGCCTTGGGCAAAGACTCGCTTGGGCAGGCTGTTTTCCAACTTTCCAAAGCGTCAGAAAGGGAACTAATTTGAAAATTTTGCAATGATGGCTGTAAGATGTCCTGAACTAGATTTTGTGTGCTGAAGGCAGATGACAGGAAAGCTGGTAAAGATACACTAGAAATTTTGCGTATGCCGAGACCTCCAAACCTTACAGGCAGGGAGGCCTGGCTCCAAGCACGTTCATCAAAAGGTATGTTTAAAATGGTGGTGAGAGTATTCCTTTGAATGCTGTCAAGCTGTTGTAAGAGTAAGGGGTGATTCCAAAGCTGACAGCACCTAAGGGCATACGTGAATTTTGGTACAAAAAGGCAATATTTTATTATGAAATAAGCAACATGGGTATTAATTTTTTCAAGCCGGTCGGAACAAGAACGAAAAAGATTTATTTTTTCGTCCACAAAATCAGCTATAGAATCATCAAGAATCGGAGCTCCTAGGAGGCGAAGAGATTTGCTGGTTAGTAATTTTATATTAGGAGTTAATTTTTCAAAACAATTTAAAATTTCATTTTGCGAGTTTGTCGTGGACTGCGGGATATAAATTTCACATTTAGAAAAATTAAGCGACAAACCTAAGTTATTAAATCCAGATATGATTGATTCTAAGTCTTTATACACTGTGCTGATTTCGCCTCCTAGGGTTCCGTCATCGAGATACCACACATTAAATTTAGATTCCAATTTTTGGATGATCGGGTGAATCGCTAAACTAAAAAGAGCCGGCCCAAGCGGATCACCTTGCTGGCACCCTACTTCAGAAGATATTAAGTTGTTTTTGTAAACTAGGTTTGTTGGTGTGCCATAACATTGCTGAATAAAATTATATATGTGGGGAATTTTGTCTTTTACTTCCTTTAAAAAAACGGTTCTATGAACGGAGTTAAATGCGTTTTTAACATCCACCTTCACGAGCACCTCACCTCCTTGATGGTTCAAAAAAGTTCTTAAGGCGTGTACCGCTGCCTCGCAGCCACCACGAGATCCGAAACCCACCTGCAAGGGACTAAATTCTTCACAGAGGGATTCTTTGATGTTTTTACAACAAATTTTGGCTGTGAGGCGGCGGTATACAGTACCTACGGCTATGGGCCTTATGCCCCCATCCTTTTTAAGAAGGGCGCATAAGTTTGCTCCGTAAAAAAAAAACTAAAAACTATCTTAAATTTAAATTTATAACTAAACTTAATCTAATACTAAAATTAATCTAAAACTAAAACTAATCTTACAATCCACTACTGGTGGGCAGCGTTTCCAAAATGCTAGCAGTATTGCCACGTTGTAGGTACCTATCTTATTTAACAATTACAAAAATAAATACTCAATGTCAAAGTAATATAGAAGAAGTAAAAAAAAAAGATATATAAAAAAATTAGCATTGTGTCATAAAAAATGTTAATACAAAGGTTACTTTTTATCACAGAAATAATGATGGTACCTGTAGGATAGCGGGAGAAACCGTGAGGCGCTGCTTGTTAAAATATAAAACCTAATGCAATGTGCCTGTCTGTACTCGCGACGTTGCCAATTACGTGGGCTCATTACTCCTCGTGACTTCACATAACGCCTAATGTTGCTCGCGAAAAACAACTCCCTTTCTTTTCGGCAAATTTTACATTTACCACGGAATACATATTAGTAGAATTTACCTAACTTGGCAATAAAAGTGATTGCAGCCTTTTCGTGACCAAGGTTGTTGCAACTTGATCGAAAATTCGATGTTAGAATTAATTTCGTAAGATGTGAACTTCTCTCAATTATATAATAAGCAAATTAATAATTATTTGAAACACCGATTTCAAAATTTGTGAGCGCTCGAACGAAATCATTCATCATCGTCATCATCAGCCAGAAGATGTCCACAGCTGAACATAGTACTCCCCTTTTAATCTCCACACTAAACGACAGCCTGCCTTTTGCATCCACTGGATGCCAGCGACTCTCAAAATGTCGTCGGTCCATCTAGTGGGAGGCCTACCTACGCTGAGTCGTCCGGTTCGTTGTCTCCACTCAAGAACCTTTCATACCCATCGGGTATCGGTTCTCCGAGCGATGTGGCCTGCCCATTGCTATTTCAACTTGCAAATTTTAACAGCTATGTCGGTGACTGTGGTTCTTTGGCGAATATCCACGTTCTGGATTTTAAGAAGAATAGAAAGACCGAGCATAGCTTTCTCCATTGCCTACTGTGTGGCCCAGCTATTGGCCACTCTGAGTTTTTCCAAAAGGCCATCAGTTAAGGACCACGTCTCAGTACCATATGTTATCACTGGTAACACACACTGGTCAAAGACCCTTGTCTTTAGACGCTTGTGGTATCTTGGACGAGAAGGTGTCACGCAATTTCCCGAACGCTGCTCATCCGAGTCTTGAGTCTTTGCCACCATCGGCTCACTACGACGTGACATACCAACACAACGTTTCTGTTTCTATCCAGTCTCAATTTGACATTCAACAATTTATTTCAACAAATTTTAAGAAAAACTGAACTGGTCTTATTAGGCTAGCACCAAAGTTGTCACTTGCCAGGAGATGAGAACCTAACGAGGTTCCGTCGTCCGAAGCCAATCCAACCTATTAGAAACTTCCCTGTTTGTGTGGAGTCTCGGTCTAAATTTATTATCCTCTCGATATTGGATTACGAGTGAGGCAGACGGCGTGAGCCAGTCAAACAGCAAATTGTTGGTTTAAACTTTCGAAAAGTTTGTTGCCGTTTATGATTTGTTTTTATTCGGGTGGTTTACTTAACCTACTAAGATTTTGCAGTTGAGTTGCAATCTTTGGATAAAAATTTATTTCTACTTATATGGGCAGTTACAGAAAGTGTACTACCTAGTGGTACTTTAAGATGTTGATCGAGTCCATCGAGATACAATACATATAGAGTCACAATCATATAAAAACTCGATGCACGCTACGAATTGCGACTTTGCTACGACTTTTTGGTTAGTTGTTTTGGTTTGGTTAGTTTTTGGTACTGCGCGATGTCAGAGCTACGATGACATAGCGGACAACTAACGTTGAACACTATGCAAGCGACATAACGTCTAAATTGGAGTAAATGTGGCATTGTGAATTATTATTAATTGATACAATTTATTTACAATGACGCTCGGACGTTTTTTTGACTTTTTTCTCTGAGATTGTGTCTCTATAGGAATTGAATCTCGATGATCGAGCCTTAAAAGTAAATTTATTTATTTACTAAATTCGGAAAAATATAATTGTGTCCTTATACATAATGGATCACGTTCGGTCTTTTTGTTTGAGGCAAACAATTTTTTTTCTCTCAAATTTGGAAAGATAAATTATAAAAATTTGTTATTTAGAAATTTGTTTAGAGATAGATAAGTTCACTTTGATTAGTAGATAAACACCCTACTATGACATTCTGTGACACCTTGTATAGCTTCATCAAAACTCGCGTGAGGATTCGTATCAATTATTATTATAACACCGGCTATTGTATAGCTACGCTGAGCGATATCCAAAAATAATCGCAAACGGATTTTTGTTTTAATTGGCGTATTAAATAATTACACTATTGATTTGTATTTGTTGGCGCGATCCACTTCTCTATCTCAGTCGTGAGTTCATATCCCGACAATTAGCATGAGTTGCCGATGAAGGGAAACACTGTGAGAAATCCATAGCGGTGGTAGAGTAGAGAAACACCGTAAGACATCCATAGCGGTGGTAGAGTTGGGAAACACCATAAGAAATCCATAGCGGTGGTAGAGTTGGGAAACACCGTGAGAAATCCATAGCGGTGGTAGATTAGGGAAACGACGTGAGAAATCCATAGCGGTGGTAAATTCAGGAAACGCCGTGAGTAATCCATAGGGGTGGTAGAGTTGGGAAACACCGTGAGAAATCCATAGCATGATAAAGTTCTTCCTATAGTAAGTACTCAGTTGGTTTGATACCACCCTAAAATTGAAAATCTGTTTTCAAGCATCAAATGATATGTTGCAGCAGCGTCACTTGACAGCTTGACACCCTCCCTTCCTTCTGTTCCCTTTCCAAGATAAATTTTAATGTTTTTACCATCTTCAACGAGTGCTGTAATCTAACGCTTTCTATTCCAACCTTAATTAACATTTAATTAACACGTTCGTTGCATTACGAGATCTATCAGAACTCTTGCAGGACTTTTGTATTGTGCGTTGACTATAATCGTGTTATTTCACTCCTTGCGGGAGGCTCTAACGTGTGAAGTTATCTAAGTATGAGTAAGACAAATATACATATTTGCTTCCTACTTAAAGGTAAATTCAAAGACATAAAAAAACTGTATTTTTAGGAGACCGATTAGGTCTCAAACGCACCAAAGGGTAGGTTAGTTAAGAGATCTTTTAGGTCTCCAAAGCACCAGCTGAAAGTTCTTTGAAAATGATGGCGCAGTGAACGTGTTAAGCATATTAATGCCGTTACAAACAGTACAATTCTGCACTTCATTATAATAATACGGTACTTTATTTAGACAATAGACAATATTATATACCTAACAACAACACAACGTTTTTATAACTTTAGTGAACAACCGTGATAGTTTAAAACAGTGTTTTACTTTAATATTATATTTGTAACAAGAATCCACACACACTTAAAAAACGTTGAAACTTTTGCCACAAACCGGCCCCAGCTCAGCATAAAGCCGTTTGTTGTCAAACGGTGCTGGTCTTCCGATTTTTATTTCTTTTACCTATTACTACGACAACTCTGAACATGCTCATTATTTTCAACATCAACATCATCATCATCATCAGCCAGAAGACGTCCACTGCTGAACATAGGCCTCCCCCTTTAACCTCCACACTGAACGACAGCCTGCCTGCATTTTCAACATGTTATGTTGTATTTTACATACATTTAAAATAAGATAATTTATTTTATTAGTAGCCACGAACAAGATTATGAATTGTAGTATTTTATTGTTTGGTTTTTTTGGGTTCCGTAACTCTAAAGGAAAACACGGAACCCGTATAAGATCACTTTGTTGTCTGTCGTCTGTCGGTCTGTCAAGACCCTTTTTCTCAAGAACGCGTAAAGGCATCAAGTTGAAATTAATATCATATACTCAAGTCTACGGTTTCTTTAAGCTGTGAAAAAACCAAAAATGTAAGTCAATGCAATCAAATGTTTGGAACAAATTTGGGCTACTCGCTCTTGTAATTTTTTTTTTGTTCTACTAAATTGCTCAAATAAGAAATATTTAGTGAAGAATTAAATTAATAAATGGAGTTTTAAATTGTCTAGAAATAATTATTATAAGGTTACATGGAACTTGAGGGGCGTAATTTGACGGAGTAGTTACAATTCGTATATCAGAGTAAGTTTAGAAAATTTAAAAACCCCCAATAAACGAGCTGATGACCTTCAAATTGCTAAACAGATTTTGTTGAATCATAGCTAAGATCAAGGCACCTTTCGAACAAAAAAACACTTAATCAAAATTGGTTCATCCGTTAAATAGATGAAAAATCCGGATGAAAAGTACAAACTTGACACTGATAAACAAAATATAAACATTACTGCATAAGTCATTAGAAAATTATAAAAAACGCACGTTAATTACCCAGTGGAAATCTCTTACACATCCCCAACATAGAAAACACTATTTCTTGAGAAGTGATCGTGTAAAAAAGGCTTCTGAGGCGAAATCCATGCGTTTGTATATCTATGTTATTACCCATCTATTTGAGAACACATGGCAAATAAGGGATGGTAATTTTCCGAAGTCCGAACCGAAATGACAACTTTTTAGCAATTTATCCCCCATTTCTCCTTTCATATGGGACCGTGCAGACAGACCCCAAAGACGTCGATTTTTATGGTAGGTCATGTGTACGTCGAGCCGCGTGTGTGAGTATGTATGTGTGCTGTCAACAGCGCCCTCTGTATTTATTGCACGAAAACAAAGGAACACAAATGCTAAGAACTACTGGGCATTACGCCTTAATTCATTAATTTTACAAACATTATCTCCACCTGAAAGCGACCTTAGTCTCGTGAAATAAGAACTAGAATCGCATAAAGCCGGTTAACTAACTTTGCGCAAGCTAGCCTCAGTGTGCATAAAGGGGTTGTCATAGAAACTGTAAAGTTCTGCGCGCGCATCACGCACACAGTCATGTTCGCACACCCGCACGACGTACGATGCATGTGTGAGTGAGGCGGGTGGCATAGTACTTTCGGTGATAAAAGTGTTAATTATTAATTCCACTTTGAATAATTAATTAAACGCGGTGTCTTTATTTATTTAACGTGTTTAATGTTAATTAAGATAATTAGTGGAATGATACTTGATTTTTTTGTCTTTCTTGATGCATAAGACTTTATTCGAGGTTATTTTGACTTTTTTTTTACTGGGCAATTGCATTTAACTAAACAAACTACAAGCTAAAACTAACACTACAAATACAGTTAGACTGCCCATAGACCATATTTTGACTGTTAGTGTTAAAACATTTATTGTTATATTTTTAAGTGTTTTAGTTTAATATTTTAAGTTTTTACTTTTTATTATGTCGGCTTAAGTGTCATTTTACTGATAATTGATTTAACAACATTACAGATGTTGGATCTTAACACAAGATGAATGAAAAAAATGTTCTAATTTTATGTCTATAACACTCAAATAGTAATTAATTCTAAAGTGCGGAAAAACACTTTAGTTATAAAAAAAATACTTTCAATTACTTTAAATTTACCATTTTAAGATACTAGAGACTGGGAAACGTGACGTAAGCAACGAGAACGTAGCTGTGATGGGTTGGGATCATGGGGAGGATGGAGGAGATGAGGAGATGAGGATGGGATTACTTAGACCTGATGATGAGTTTGATATATTTTATAAATACCGAAAAATGAATTTGAAGCCTATGTAATAAGAAAAATGTCTAAATTATTTTGCAGGACTAAACTTTTTTTTTTTTCAATATTTTGCTTAGTTTTAGTTTATTTTACGTTTGGGACATTTTTGAGCACTGATCAGTGCTCAACCCCCCATCCATAATTTCTAAATGTGTTCGAGATATTTTAATTATATATTAATTTTTATTATAATATTGTGCGTAAATCTCTTAATCTGTATTATCTACAAAATATTATGATAAAACCACGTTTTCATTGTAAAATCTTTGAGATACTAAATATTTCACAATTTATATTTTTTACATAGTATGACATGTAAAAGTATCATCATTAGAATATAGAAAAACAACAACTGTCAAACTAAGCTGCACTTACGGGTCCAGTACTTAACTTTTTTTATTTATGTGTAACAATATGAGCAAAGTATCATTTTGTAAAACTATAAAGTCTACATTTACACCCCATATGTGAGCTTTAAACTGAATACCCGCATTAATTATCATAAGCACTCACTTTTCTCCGCGACCGTACCACTCCCGTCCCTGCTATTACGTCCTTACACAAAATTCTCCTTAGTGTGAGTGATCTACCGTCCCCACATAGATACTCATGTGTGCGTGCTTCGTTCCACAGATTCTGCGCTATGGACCCCAGTATACTCGCAGCCATGGACAAAGAGGCACTGAAAAAGCAGATTGAAAACATGAAATACCAGGCCTCTATGGAGCGCTGGCCTCTATCGAAAAGCATTGCAGCGTGAGTAATTCCAATTTCAAATAATATTGCAATGGTGACGTCATACAGTGCTCAAGCTCATTAGCCCGGGAGTGGTCCCTTGTGCTGTGCGTTGAAGGAATTTAGTGCTTTTTCCCAAGGACATGAGGTAGTGAATCGCTTGGGAGACGGGTAGGCGTTTGTCCTTACGAATTACGTTTGTTTTTTCTAAATTTAGAATGTGTTTAATTCCATTTTTGTTTTATATCGATCGAGATCTTGCTCTGAGTAAAAAGTTTTGTTATTTGATATCTGGTTTGAATGTCAGTGTCATATTTGACGGCAATGGTTGTGACACTGCTGTTATCGATTTTCTGCAAGATTAGTGATTTGTTGCCATGATTTTGAGTATTTTTCTGTTATGTTTATCTGTACTATTACTATTATTTATTATCAGCCAGTGCTTGTGAGTTTCACATTGTTGTCATTGTTTTAACTATATTGCTTATTGTTTTATTTTTATGCTATTCTTCAGTAGGTTATTGGCTCTATTTCTATGTGAATGACCTACACTTAAATTTACTTGTAGTTTAGCTAGTAATATGAAACAGGTGCTACTTTTCACACATTTTCACACGAATACGTAGATTACAAAGTAGGTGTAGAATGTTTGGGTGTGTGTAGGTTTTCACCTACCTACCTACTTAGCTATCGCATTTTTAGGGTTCCGTACCCAAAGAGTAAAAACGGGACCCTATTACTGAGCTGTCTGTCTGTCCGTCCGTCTTACTTTTAAACAGCTGTATCTTTCGAACCATAATAGATAGCCAGTTGAAAATTTAACAGAATATGTAATGTTACGGCGGATTAATTAACAAATAAATAAAAGTAAAAAAAAAAAAAAAATTGAGGGTCCTCGTACAACACACGTATTTTTGTATTTGCTCTAGTGTAAAAACGGTAATACGTACAAACGTCAAACTTGGTAGGATTATAGTACGCACTCTAAAGTGTCACAATAAATAATGGCCAATGCGAGCCAGTGACAAATTTCTGTTCATTACCAAGTTATAACTGGTAATTCGGTTACTTGGACGACCTTATAATTTCTTTCACCGAATCGAAATTCATTTACGTAGGTAATAATGATGAAGTCGGTTTTTAAATTGGTAATACATTTATTGTATTTTAGTAGTAACAAGCGTTGCTTTAACGTGGGTAAACCTTGCCTTAAAACAAACGCCCGAATCAAGTGACATAATCAAACGAGCGGTCCTTCCTCCGCCCGCTACGATACTTCACGGTACGCTCAGTGTGATAGTCGAATTAACTAGGCGGTACAGTAAGGAACGGGTACGTATTTTTACCATAATAAGATAATAAGATTGTTTATCGAACTCCCAATATTTTGGTGCAGGTACATACACCATGTTCACGTGCAGAGATAAAAATGCGGGTAGTTGGCAAAAAAAGTCAAAACGATCTATCCTCTTTCGTAGTCTTTTGCTACGGTTATCACTGGAACTCGATCTTGAACCTAAGTCTTGACAAAACACACTCACTGTATCACTGCGTATGGTATTTTGAACACGTTTTGGATGCATATTTGTTATTTTTAAATGATGCTGGATTCCACGCACTGGTGAGTTGAAAATCATTACCCTGATAGAAATTCTGGCATTTCGAAATCTAAATAGTTTCCTTTACCAGCCTTAGTGCTCGGGGACAGGATTTTTGGCTTATGAATTGCAATCCAGTTATTAGGACCTTTTTTTAGCGGATATCGACATAGTTTTATGGTTAATACTCCGAAAACCCGTATGAAGCTTTGATTCCACATTTATTGTGCGAACTGCTAGTCTGTGGAATTCGCTGCCTGAATGGGTTTTCCCCGTCAGTTACAATCTGGGTGTCTTCAAGTCGAGAGTGAATCGGTTTCTTCAAAGCAAGCGTGCTCCATCGTAGACCGCATCGTCGCGGCGAGATGGCGGCCAAGCGCAAGCCTATCTACTATAATAAAAGTCAAACATGGCAAACATTATCGTAACATACATATGATACATTTATTATCGTAACATATTGTAACTATGTATATAGTAACACCGAATGGGTTGTGAATTAAAATTGTTATATTTTTTTCAGAATTTGGTCATAGTTATTAATATCGTAAATTAGAAACGTAATAACTAACTTTTACGGGTGCCAAGGGACATGGAAAACTATAATAGAACTTGATAAGCAAAGTATTAATTACAGCTGTTTTGACAGAAGCGTTGCTAAACATCACGCAAAGCGTATAACTTTCACGCCATCATGAAAACTGGCCCCAAAAAGGCTGCATAAAATTCAGTTTACTGTTTTTCTGTAATGTGGGACTAACCCCCATATTTAAAGACGTAACCCTATCCTCACCGTGTCGTGTTTTGGCATTTTAGTGGCTAAAATAAGGTAACCTTAGGATTCCTTTAGGTTATCTTAATAAAGACTGTCAACAGATCTGGATGACGTCTTCTATGACGTAATGTCTCACTTTATCCTCATTTGAGGTGAACTGAGTGAACCTAGAGTGATGACTAACAATGCCTAATATTGGCTTGGAGGACCAATAAAGAGAACCTTAGCAAAGTTAGCATTCAAGGAGAGGATTTGAGGTACTTTCATTGCATTTTCATTGTACAGGTCACTGAACCAGTCATTATGAACAACTTTTACTATGGGAGCAAATCTGAAATCGCGAAAATCATCAGCTGTTCCATAGAAAACATTCACACTTGTAAAAAGTGTAGCGTAAAAAACAGCAGTTTTTTAAAACGATTTTTGTTCCCTTGGTAAAAGTTGTTCATAATTATGGATACTATATGGACCCCTTGTGGCTACGTACACCCTTTCCGCGTAACCCAGTATAAACATTTAACCAATTTGACCCGTTTTTAACTGACTTCAAAAAGGAGGAAGGTTGTCTCAATTCGGACCGTTTTTTTGATTCGTTCTAATATCAGTTTCATACTTTAAGTAGTTATAAAATTTCTAATATTATGTAGATATAGGTTGGCGTTAACTTTTTTGGTTTCTTAAAAAAGTTTTAAAGGAAAGTCCATCAATTTCACTTTGGTTCGTAAAAGCCATCGTTTTCATCCATTGGCTCGAAAACAGACTCGTCCAACTTCATGTCTTGCGGTCCCTGCGACCGCAGGCGCTTCCAAACTAGAGAATTGCTGAAATTCATTAGATAACTTACAGTGCTTGTTCGGCACTTCTGAGTTACTTGTTTACTCTAAGTTAGACGTTCCTAGTATACTATTAACTTACTCGATTGTTTTACGGTTTTTGTGGTAATAGACTTTTAAGTTTTGTTTTTTTACGTAGTGTCGAAGTTCAATAATACACTGGCCTAGTGCGAGTCGGACTCGCGTACCGAGGGTTCCACACCCAAAAAAAGTATTTTCATTAATTGTTTTCGGGATCTTTAGGGTGCGCCCAAAACACAATTGGCTGGTGTTTAACATTTGTTGTTTTACTTTAAAGTGTGTACATATTCAAGCCAAGTGTGACGCTTGTATGTATTACTGTTTTTACACTAGAGTAAAGACAAAAATACGATTGTTTTATAGGTATATATTTATTCCTTATTTTTAATTTTATTGTATTTTTTGTTTATCCGCCGTAACGGCTGATTAACTTAAATATTATAAAATTTTCACATATTATTATGTTTTTGTTTATCTGTCAAGTTTACCTGCTTATGTATTAAGGTTTAAAAGATACAGCCATTAAAAGGCAAGACAAACAGACAGCGTAGGCTTACTATTAGGGTCCTGTTGTAAACCCTTTGGGTACGAAACCCTAAAAAAAGTGTCACCCAGCAATATTTGAACCAACAATGATAAAACGTCCCTGTTACTACATTTTCATTCCGTCTGTGCAACGGTAACTTAAGTTTTGGCGGTATTTTTTTTTTTTTTAACTTTTTACCAACCGTAAGTTAAACTCTAATGTTTTTAAATAGCTTTTAATTTCCGAAAATAAGAAAATAAAATAATCTGTAAAGTGTTGGAAACGTTTGGAATTAAATTTATGTAACATACACGCGTAAATCTGTTAAAGGTTTTTAATTTCAATGAGTTCAATATTTTATAATGAAATACCATCGGATGTGTATGATATTTGTATTAAAATCTCTTTAAATATTATTCTAAACAGAAATTATTGTAAAAAGTCAAACTTCAAAATCTAGTGTAAATTGTTTTTTTTAAACATCCGATAAAATAGCTTAACCTTCACCTTCTGAAGGGTGAATCAGTTATTTATCAAGTCACTTTTTTTTCAAACAAAGAAAAAAACAAAATCGGTTCGGCCATTTGGTACATACAATGCCACAGACAGACATACAGATACAAATGTCAAACTTATAACACCCTTCTGTTTGCGCCGAGGGTTAAAAGTTGCCTGTGAAACATTCAGCTTCTAATACACAAAAACGCAATATTGTATTTTATTAAATTGTATTGCATGATAATATAATTGTTTATTTGTAAAGATTTATTTAGATTTCCCGAAAACATAACATTTTCAAACGTTATTACATCCCACTTTCGATTTCCGATCAAAACAGATATAAATCTTTCTTCTCAGTTATTTTTAAACGACTTCCAAAAAAAGGAGGTTATCAATTCGACTGTATGTTTTTTTTTTTTTGGTATGTTTGTTTAGTTCACATTTCAGTGAAATATTTTTGAACACAGAATATAGAGCAGGGTAAAGTTAAACAAAGTAAATACAATAAATTTAAAACAAAACAAAGAGTCAGATAGTGCAATTATTGATAAGACAAATTAAAAATTTAACGAATATTTATTTTATTTTGTTTTTATTCTAAAATTGATTATTTAAGGTGGTACGTTTCACAAATGGCGGGAAATTCAAATTTCAAACAGTTTCCTTGTCCTTGTAGCTAGGCCGGGTAATTATTGTAAACGATCATGATGTTTGCGCAAATTGATTATTCTTTACAAAATCATGTGAAGCTATTTATATGTAATGCACATTATTACTTACATTTGTCAATAAACTAATTTTTGCTGTTTCAAACGGTTTATTGACAAATGTGAGTAATATGGTGCGTTACTGTTAAATAGTTGTACGTCATAATGTAAAGAACAGCCAACTATTTGCGCAAATACTGTGCTATTAAAAAATAATTACCCGGCCTAGCTACTAGGAACAAAAAAACTGTTTGAAGTTTGAATTTCCCGCGATAAGTGAAACATACCACGTAAGTCTGCCTAAGTCTGTTTTTTGTTGTATCAACAAAAAGTTTGTTGAAAGCTTGTAAATTGACTAGTTAAGGTACAATCTTAAAGACATATTTTTTTTTAAAATTTGTTTTCTTGCTTTACGCCTCTATTCTTGCGTGATCTACACGTCAAAACTTCCGTTGTTTTCAACAGTTGTATCAACAAAAAACTAATTTAACGCATATTACACTATTTTAACTACCCCAATCTTAACAGATAGAGTACGTTTTCAAGAGCCTTAAAATATTCTGATCCCCCGGGATTATAAAATAATATACGACTAATTTGAAATTCTACGACACGTGATACGAGTTCATCAACTTATGATTACAATTTAATTTAGCAGTATAATTATTTTCATAATACATTCCAGAGGAATGAACACCATTTTAACTTTTGTTCAGTAAGTAAAGGAGCTGATAATTATTGTGACTTTAGTAACCGACGTTCTATGTTTGTTACTTGATTACTCCGCTAATTATGAATCGATTTTGATGATTCTTTTATTTTTTGGTAGGTCATACTTCAGACGTGGTACTTCATAAATTTGATCGATATCAATTCAGCATCATTATCATCATCATCAGCCGGAAGACGTCCACTGCTGAACATAGGCCTCCCCCTTTAGCCTCCACACTGAACGACAGCCTGCCTTTTGCATCCACTGGATACCCGTGACTCTCACAATGTCGTCGGTCCATCTAGTGGGAGGCCTACCTACGCTGCCTCTTCCCGTTCGTGGTCTCCACTCCAGAACCTTTCTTCCCCATCGGTTATCGGTTCTTCGAGCGATGTGGCCTGCCCATTGCCACTTCAACTTGCAAATTTTAACAGCTATGTTGATGACTCTGGTTCTTTGCCGAATATCCACGTTTCGGATCTTATCGCGCAAAGAAACTCCGAGCATAGCTCTCTCCATACCTATCATCTATATCACTCATCGGTTCAGCGCTTTTTGAAAAAATCAATAAAAACCAAAATTATATACACAGATGAAGTTTTGGTTTGTGGTTCCCTTCAGCAAATGTTCTGATGAGGACTTTCAATCTCTGTTTTAATTGTCATTATCTACTTTTTAAAGTTTGTAAATTGACTAGTTAAGGTACAATCTTAAAGTATTTTTTTTTTATTAGTTTTCTTGCTTTACGCCTCTATTCTTGCGTGATCTACACGTCAAAACTTCCGTTGTTTTCAACAATCCAGCCACAGATAAAATAAAGCATACGTGAGAGATGCCCGCCACACTCGGCAGCGCGTGGACTAAAACAAATAAACAGAAAGTGCTTTTGGACGGAGATGATCAAGATTCTGTAAGCTATTTTGAGAAATGAAGATATCATGCCATATCTTGATTAATTCATCTACTCTCAATAATAATTAGAATTACGGTATATTACTAATTGCCTTTTCAATTTTTAAACTACCATACCTATACATATCAAGAAGTCTCTACTGTTCTCAATCGTAAACCTTATAGGTTCTCGGATAGTTGCAATTTGGGTGTTTTCAAAATTACGAGTGAATCGGTTTCTTCTAGGCAAGCGTGCTCCATCGTAGACCACATCATTGCTTAACATCAGGCGAGTTCGCTTGCAAAAGCAATTAAGCCTATAAAAAAAAAACTTAATATGTTTTGTTAATTTTATTTTATTATTTCCATTCATCTACCTCTTCATCTAAATCCTCACTGCCTCTTACCATTACTTACTTCATGTTATTCACCAACATGCACTGAGCCAGCATGGTGGATTATGGCCCATCCTCTCTCTCTCTCTCTCTGAGAGAAGACCTATCTCCCATCAGTGGGATCATCATATTATGTTGATAATGATGATGATAAATAATAGTACCTACTTGTCCACTTGATGGGTCACCACGTGTTCTAGGATTGCTTTAAAGCCTGTTAAGTGAATTGGCTTGTTGAAAGGCATCGAGATACAATTCCTATAGAGTCACAATCTCTTAGTGAAAACAGCCAAAAAACGTCCCAGCGTCATTGTACATTCATTTTTTTTTTTTTTTTTTGGGACATTTTTGCACACACGGTCATCTGGCCCCAAACTAAGCAAAGCTTGTGATATGGCTGCCAGAGATTGATATACATCATACATATTTTTTAAATGCATACTTAAATAGATATTAACAACCAGATATAGAACAAACACAAATGTTCATCACACAAATGTTTGTCCTAGGTGGGAATCGAACCCACGCCCTCAGGCTCAGAAGCTAGGTTCACTACCAACTGAACCAACGGGCTATCAATTGCATACTTAGCATTGTATCAATTATATACTTCACAATGCCATATTTACTCCAATTTAGACGTTAATTCGCTTGCATAGTGTTCAACGTCTGTTGTTCGCTATATAATCGTAACTCTGGCATCACGCGGCGTTATAGTCGGTTACCTTCTAACTAACCAAAAAGTCGGCGCAATTCATAGCGTGCACCGAGTTTTGACTCGGTTTTTTTTGGTACGATTGTGTCTCTATATATTGTATTGTATCTCGATGCTGAAAGGCTACCAAAACCTACCGACAAGCTCTTGGATACACATATTTTGGAAACTAAAATGATAAGTAGCCTACAAATCTACATGTCCCACTATCATATCATGCCTATACACACATTACGGTTCTGAATTTTTTTATCACATTACTTTTTACGGGCTTCTTACGTCTTGCCAATATTTCAAGCATATGGACATCAGGTGCGTTCATCGCGTAAAAAAGAAACATGGCGGCATTACATCATTACTTACTTATACTAAAACATACGAGGAGTACTGACCTAAAAACGACCACCCTCCAGAGTGACAGTAGGGGGATTCGGCAAGCCATTTTGGCACAGTGCAAAGTTGGACAGTGGGTACAGGGTAGCCTTGAGTTATGACGATAATTATGAATAATGGATGTTGTATGGGTTGGTTAGAGGGTTTGTGGAAAGTTAATTTTAGTAGTTTTCCTGCGTTTGTTCTCTGTATCAGTATCATCCATTTCTTCCCATAAAATTGAATTTTATAATATATATATTTGGGGTTTGGGGTCAGATGACCGTGTGTGAAAAAATGTCCCGAATATTTATTTATTTATATATATAGGGGGAGGCCTATGTTCAGCAGTGGACGTCTTCTGGCTGATGATGATGATGATAAAAATGAATCCCTATTTACCTTGGTCACGCCATAGCTTGAGAAGGACTTTACCGATTTCATTCATCTTTTTTAAAGTGTCCTAATACTTTGTGGAAGGTTCTTACGGAAAGAAAATTGCGCAGAAAATTGGAAAATATTAGAAAAGTTAACGTTGATTTTAACTTTGCACGTTTGACATTTCTAATACAGGACAACGTCTGTCAGGTCAGCAACACATATTTTTCATATATGTACGATTCTATTTTATAACTCGTAGAAGCGTCATAATGTAAATCATCATCAACAGTAGTTTGAATACCTATAAAATCACGAACAATCATGCCTTTCTCTAGATTTTTCCGTAAAATTAATTTTTCAGGCGTACTTTCGCGCCCCACTTCTCACCGTCCTCAACTTATCTCTCTGACACAGATCTGACTGTGGAGGATTCCCGTCCTTATTGCTATGTATCTTTGATAATTGTATTGTTGTCGGGAACCCCCCTCGTCTCGCAAAGTGCCATAATGTTCTGGCATCTAATTTCCTCAAAATGGCATTCAGCTTTGGCGAGTGTTTTGTTTGTTATATTTTGGCGCCTTATTATATTTCAACGTGTTTATATTCAAATATTATCACGAACCTTCGGAGCAAAGATTTTTCATACTATACTACGTTTCAGAGGTTTGAAAAATACTTTTGAAGTAAGGGCATTCTGTACTACAAGATTTTTCGGAGAATCATGAGTTTCAGTGTAACGTCATTGGGAGTTGTTGTAGAAGTGATAATGTATTTGGAAGATTGATAATTATGTCCGTGTCATTTTAGAGATAGCAAGAGAAAGAATTGTGATATAGATAATAGTAGTTAGAAATACATAACCAAAAAAGTTGCTTCTGGATTAGGTTAGATTTTAGCTAGTTTTTAGATGCTAATATATACCTAATATTACAGCTCACATATTTTAGACAAGTTGATTTCAAAGATTTAGAAATTTCATGAATTTATTAAAAACCAATCTAAATTAATTTTACTTTTACGAACAAACAATCACAGACATTCTGTATCACAATGATTATTGTATCTAATAGTAGGTATTACATTAGTGTGCCAATGTATCAGAATATGATCAAATTACAAAACAGAGAGAACTGCTTTCAATATGACGCTCTGCTTTATATATGTCTGCTTTTTTTAATGACGCGATGACTTTTGACAGATTTAAATGAAAACTACACAATTCGTTATGGTGAATTTGTAGAAAAAAAGTCTCAGATTGCGGTTTGGAGTTTCGGCGATTTTGGACACGTACAACTCGTCCGGTAAAATTAGTTGAAAAAGTAGTGGTTAGTTTACATTATTTCGCATAAAACTTAATGGCGCAGACCTTGAGTGCACGATTACAAATAAATCTTGAATAGAATCGATCAGACATCGGCAAAAAAAAGGTCAAAATTATCAACTTTTTGCATTTTCGGGCAAACGGTAAGCAATTATGTACAAAAATTATCATAACACTTTTTTCCTAAGAATTAAATTACTGATTATTTAATTTATGAGAAGCCATTCTAAAAGTTGAAGAAATCGTGAACTTCGTAGTATACTTGCTTTGACGATATACGTGTAATCAAAGATGTTGATCAATCAGCAACAAGCAGATTGGATGCACACTTTCCGAAATGTATCCGATGAAAAACCGAAAGACCAGCAACTTTGCACTGATGTCCAGGACTAAGAATCTGTCAGAATTACGTCATACTACCAAAGGAAATTTAAAAAAAAGAGCCACTTACAAAAAACTTCAACTGCGTTCAGTAACCGCACAATGGCAATAAAACTGTGTCCAAAAATAACATACAGCTCAGAATAACTCAAGAATTTATCGATTGCGTATAGAAAATCAATTTCAATACGCTTATCTCCTTGCTTCAATATGTGATGGTTATAATAAAACTATCAAAATGTGATTAGATAACGGACTCGTAATATTTGTGTGTTTGACTATACAAACATCTAACCCCAAGCCAAAAACTTATTTGCATAGGCATTAATCCACCCACAGGTAACAGATATCCCTGTAATTTAATTCCGAAATCAGTCAGACTTATCGGATCCCGAACTTCGATATGCTAATTAATACGTTCCGACCGGTCAATACCCGGATATCGGAGCATGACCGGGAACCGGCCAGGACTGATATTGGGCGGTATTATGGTTCAACCAATCATACGATGGCAATAAGCCTGTTATTAAAAATTCACGAGCCTTAATAGATTTAGCTGTTGACTTTACGCCATTGGTATTTGTTTTAATTTTTGAAGGGATTTTTGTGGTTTTAATTTAATTTTGTAGCGTAAATAATGATTAAATTGTGACGGTAATAATAGACGGAGGTAAACGTTTCCTAGAGTACAGACCACGAATCGGCAAACGTAACGTAGGACGCCCTGAGGCTAGTTGGAGTGATGATATACGTAAGACGACTGGTAGTGTCTGGAAGAGAAAAGCCGAAGATCGAGCTGAGTGGTGTGAGTTGACTGCCTTGCCTATGTCTAGCTGTGGGCTATGTGCTGTTACGTCTTCTGTGATATTGGCTGAAAAACAGATGAATTAGAAAGAAGACAAGACGTTATTAAAAATTACAGCCTGTGGGATGTAGCGTGGTGCCTGTGACGATGTAGCGTGGTGCCTGTGACGATGTAGCGTGGTGCCTGTGACGTTAACCGAACCATTCCTTTTCACTCTTGATCGTTGCCGCGATTTACAATCATGACTTAATATTTCAGTTGTACCTTAAATATCACAGTCGTAAAATATGGAATCGTTAATAACTGTAGTAAATTAAATAAATCTACCCTGGCAATATCTTATTGTCTGCAAATAAAATCGAATTGAAAGAAAATTTTTGCAAAGTGTTATACGTGTAACGTAACGATATAGACTTGTTTAGTGATAGAATGTATTGCTATGATGGATAGTCGATATTTTGTATAGAAAAAGAAGTTACTTGTACTGCAAAACTATCTACTTCTATGATTGGCTTCACCTTTGTCCGCTTGTTGTTGGGTATGGATCATTTATTTCCAGACATCCCTTCTTGGCCAAATTTCTTGCGAGTTATTTAGTTGTTCTTTTCCCAAGTAGCCTCCCTTGCCTGACTCCCCAAAACAGTTCTTTTTATACGCTTAGACATGTTAATTACTGCAGCCAAATAATAATACATAATAATATTAATATGCGGTGCCAATATGCGGCTGCCCGTATATGGCTTTATGGGGGGCCCATTTAGTGGGTGGCAAGTCATCACCTGCCTAAATATATTTTGAGATTAGACAGAATAAGGAAGGTGCCACACGTTGCTCATCTCCAATAGCCCAGTTATTTTTATCTTATACTGTACACAGAGACGTCAATGTACCTGATCTAAGACTGTACAATCGTTTCAGATTCCATTTTATACACTTTACATAAAATTGTATTTTATATTCAACAAGGCCTCTTGGTATTGCCTTCGGCCCCACTAATACCTATCAAAGACTTGAACATAGTATTTATTGGATACTAAAAAACTAGGAACAATTGGTTACTTTTCGAAATATCAATCAATAGTTTGAAGATGTGGATAATCAAAAACGTGGCACAAAAGTAGAAGTAAATAAATTAGTTCTAATTAGATTAAAATAAACTGTTACAATATAATAATAATAAACAAAATAACAAGACACATTAACACACATATAACATACATGACATACATGATTAAATGCAATGGAAAAATATGTAACGTTAAACAGACTACAACTAAAACCACCAAAACAAATGATGAACAATACAATACTTCTTTATTACACACCGAAAATACAAATGAAACTTAAACTAACATAAAAACAAATATACGGCAGTATAATGGGCGGCCTTATCGCCTTAAGCGATTTCTTCCAGGCAACCTTTGGATGGACAGGACTAAGGAAATTGAAAAACGGTCAGAAGTGTACAAAAAATAAACCTAAATAAATGTATATATCCCTACATTTATGTACACGATAAATACACAATTCTACGTATATACTTTGAACAAGATGTAACAAGATGATGTAACAACATTTAATTTTTCTACTGGGTTACCAGTTATCAAACTTGGTGCTCTACTAGGTCTAAACAGATCTAACAAACAAACCGTATCAAAAGTGTCCAAAAATATCCGTTAATAGCCCGTAAATGCAGAACAGATAGACGGAATGACTCTATTCATTATATTTACGGTCATTAAACCCGGGTTGTAAAACATCCAGCCATGTTATGGGCAGAATAGTCGTTTAAAAAGTGCTTATGTTAAAGACACTGGGTGCTGAATTCGACTAACACGCATGATGTTATTTACTCAGGTCAAAATGAAAAATATCTATAACTGTTTTTTTTTATATACACTGCTTTGTTTTAAATTCTTTAAGCATATTTTTAAATTAATATTTAAAATATATTTAATACCTATAACTTTTTTTGGTTAAATTATGACTTCAAATAGTGTGTTCCTCGTTCAAGTTAATACAAAAGTTTTTCTTTTTTTATCAATTCATATTAGGCACTATTCCTACAAAATTTATTTAACTGAACAATAAAGTCAAAGTTTTCAATGGAAATCGTATCAGAATAGCTACTTCATTCATTTTCAGTCCAACTTTTTACACATTATTCAAGCTTCCGAAGAATCCAATTAATTGCAGAAACTTTAATGAATTCGGCCACGATGTCTGGCAACTTGAACAGTTCTACGTTGAAATGCAGCACGATATTAAAGACTTTACTTTAATGGCATAAGGTTTATATTAGCGGAATATAACTGATTTATACGAGAAAGGTCGTTGGAATAAGTTATTGTTTGTACAATACGGATAGGGACAAGGAAAACTATAATAAAATTATACCGCTTCAGATACAGTGTAGCAAAGTGTGAATAATATTTCGATAAAATGTGCTGTTTTCGTTGAGATATATAGTATTTTTGTTCTAAAAAACAAAGTATAATGTCATTAAAATATCAAAGACAATTTTGTTCATTATTGTGAGTGGATATTTACCCTTTTGACTGCTATACATAGGTCTCTCCTATAGAGGACCGTGATGCCTTCTCTGATATAAAAATTTGTCTTAAATAAAAACATTTTGATATTTGATTTAATTTGAATGTACAAATGTTACTGAGTTTAGTCCTGAGCTTTCTATATCTAACTTGTGCATATCAGTTTCATAATATCGTCCTTTGATTATTATATTCCACAAATGTCTATATTACACAGGTTATTACGATACTTTTGAGATTTTACAGTTACATTTTCAGCGAGTGTTGTTTTTTTTTCAAGATACGATAATTTAACTAAATCTGTCAAAGGAAGTACATTTGCTTCAAACTGAGTAATACATACAAAATGTAGGTATACGTCAGTATGTTTGAATTAACATACAGGATAATATTAATTTATTAAATAGAAGTACACAGAGGTATTATGTGATCAGTGTCTTATTAATGTGTCCTTGTTATGAATAGATTTTGTAATAAAATTATGTCGGAACAACACACAACACACACTTTGTCAATATAAGTTATAGTGATCTATTACACAATTAGCAACAAGAAGCTATAAGGAAAAAGTACCAAATTCTGAGCATGATAGCAACAAAACAAAAGCGTTTACTCATCCTCAATGATTTATCTAAACACTCCGAAGAAATATGGCCACAATTTTTCCTCGACAGCCACTTACTAGCATTCTAACATTTATTATCTTTTGCAGAATGCGGGAGTATGTCGAAGAAAACGAGAAGAATGACCCGCTCATACACGCCCCGGACAAGAAAAACAATCCTTGGGCCGAGAAAGGCAAATGCATCATAATGTAATCTTGATATATTAAGATAACCACTAAATATCACCAAATTCTAAAATACATTAATCATTTAAATCGAATGACCACGGTGATGCTCGTCTGGTTGGAAACGTCGGTGGTAGAATCACTGATCATGCTCAAGTCGAAGAAGGCACGGTGGAAGATCTCAAAGAACTTAAATATACTGCCAGACAATATTAAGAGCATATTTTAGCTTTACCAACAGTAGGACGTAAACCTTTTAATTGTATTATTTCTCGTAGTGTTCAGTTTCCAAATAATTCTAGTCCTTAAACTTTGAAAGTAAGGAATGTACATTTTGACTGCGCGTGGGACGAGGATGTACTTATGAAAGTTTAGTTAAAAGGTTTTTAAAATGGTTGTAAATACGTTAAATTTTGTATTTCTAGTAATAGAATGTTCGGACATGATAATATCGGTAGAGGGAAAGTTATGAAAGTAAAACGGAAAGGCGTAATGAAAATATGTAAATTAATATTCAACAGCAACGTTGACAACCAACATTAGATTTTGTTTTGCTTTTTATATTTTATCGCCGCGGTAGGAACCTTGAAAGCTGCTTGTTCTTCAATTTTTGTATTTATTATATTAAGTGAATCCGTATGGTTCCATACAAAATGAGCAACTTCCTCTTTCGTCTATTTGTATGGACTACTATGGATTCTACTTTGAATTTATCAAAGTGTACGCTTTGGTTAAATTCAGAAAAACGATCAAACTTTGCCATTGTTAAATTAGGAATAAAAAATTGTATTAAATACGAAAATTCAAACTGAGCTCAGGAATTTTCGTATTTAATGAATGTTAAAACTATAGGGTTAATCGCATGTCACAACTTAACATGTGTTTGTTGAATCACAAGGCTTAGGGTGAAGTGTGTTGCTCGGAGTAAAGCTATTGGCAATAAAGGATACTTTAGAAGGATAAATGATCGAAAGTATAAAAGGTAGTAAAATGATGAATTCGTAAACTAAGAAGTAATGCAACATAATCTTGTTCGAATGAAAGTATTGTTAAGCTGAATTTAGGATACTTTTTTATGAACACGGGTACATTCCGCAGTGCCATTATCTCGTAATGCTTCTACAAATAGCTACTAGCATCTATCTTCTATGACTTTAGATTTTGTTATTATTATTTAAGCATTATTCGCCAATGTCCAAGCTTCTTCTAATTTTTGCAAGTCTTGCTGTTATTTTGACTGCTGATTAAATAAAATAATAAATTTGAATTTTAAAATTTGATTCTGGTTATAAACAATTCTTAGCTTAGTGTAATTCAAAATTAAATTGGAAATGTTTTCCTATCGACGGTTTATTATGAAGCAAACTATCGTAGTTACCAAAATAAATTTTCTTCTAAAATCTAATCTAAGATTTCTGGGAAGGGAAAATATTGAACGAATCCAGATGGCACACCAAACGAAAAATCTGGTAAGGATTCTGATACTATATCGAAAACGAGATGTACAATATTTGCCGTTCCCAAGTAGCGCTACTAACCTAACTTTCAATTTAAAAGGATTATCTATAATCCTAATTTTGAATAAAATAGAAAAATTAAACTTATGCAGTGTAGATAAATTATAGAATAAAAAATAAAATCTTAACTTAAAATTAAATTACTTAAAAAATCTTAAAATTTAATCTATCTTCCCTTTATCATATCTATACGAAGTATGAAAAAAATCATTCTGGCTGTGAATGCTTCGGTTTGGTTAGATGCTTCACACTTCATTAGACAATTGTTTTTTAGTGAAACCTTTGCTAATACCGACAATAATTCATGCATAATGTTCATTACTTCACTTCACACTTAGTAGCTTTTCATATTTTAGCTATTATTATCGTAAATTCTATAATTACCATCACTCCCATCATGAACAGTAACTAAAGAAACTTATGTCAATTTTTTATACGTACGTCTATAAGTTTTTATCATCATTCATCGTTAAATTCAATATCTCCTGCTACCTACACAGTATCATCTTTTTCACACTTATCCTTCCTAGCATAAAAATAGTCATAAATAGTGAATTAGCAAGTAACATGTAGTGTTAGTTTTAAATAAGAAACAAGAATCAAAAGTTGTTTGTTAATCTATATGATAAAATTGCAGTTCAGAGCATTAACCTTAGCATTAAAATTGAAAATAACATTAACACTTAAATTAAATGATTTAGTTAAATTAAGGGGTCTTGAAATTTGTGAACTTTGGCAAAGTTTGTCTCTGTTTTTATTTTGGTAGCGTCATTGGCTTTCACGGTTGCTTACTGCGTCCTCGCTTATTACTTACTTATGAAGTTTTATTATTTTTTTAATAATTTATTCCGTTGTTACTCTAAGTTTAATTAAAACCAAAGATTTTGGACGCGTTCGTCCCTAATTTACGTGAATAATTTCTTTTCTCGAGGAAACATAATAAGACAATAACGGCATTTCACGAGGCCGAGTTTTATTATGATTCTGGGACTTCCGGGTATAATCTAAGTATTAACTTAAACAGTAAATTTTTCATGAATTAATCCGAAATTTAATAACTAGATAAGGGTGATATTGGAAATGATTTTTTTAGAATCAATAGTTGTAAGATATCGTATGTTATTATTAATTATGTAATCAGTAATCACTGAAATAAATGACAAAAACCTTATTTGTGATTTTTATTTATCATTAGACAGCTCCTAATTAATGAACAACAAAAGAATATTACAAGGGTAAACCCCCATCAAACTTGTTTTTTTTTTCTGGTCCTGTTTTGTTTTAGTTTGAGCAATTAATTTACTCTGTTATATTAGCAATTAATTATATTGTTTAATGTTATCCAATAATGTACTGTACGATGAAGTACGCTTGCTAAGAATAATAGGATGGTAACATATCATACCGATCTAAATTTAGAAACAACCCTTTTGATAGTAGAATGAGCCAAACGTAAGGCACAAGCAGTTCTCACCTGAGAGACGTCATTTTCTGTTTGTAACATTATATTCACCTACGGCACAAGTTAATTCTTAGTGTAGGTGCTGTACGACATTGTCAAGTTCCACAAGTCACTTCTTTATTTTGCATTTAGCCATGGAAGTTTAGGGTATAAAACGTCCTTGCATTTAGCTTATAGTCTTGTTATTATGATGGGCTTGTAAATATTAAAAAAAATATTAAAAAAAATACTAACCTTTATTCAATTAATTTCTCGGGTCTAGCCCAGATATTTGGTAAGCGTTGGTGGGGCCGAAGTGAACCTAAGAGGCCTTGTTGAATACAAAAATACAATAAAATTATGGAATGCGTGTGAATGGGAATTATGAAACTATTGTACAGTACCTATAGGACTTTATATTTATATAGGCTATTGTGATGCATTTTTGATGGTATGTTCCTGGTCTATGGTATAAGTATAAGGTACGGCAACCGCCAATTATGCCTCATTTAAAGATATTTATAGGCCCCCATAAAAGCTGCCGCATCTTGGCACCGGAGGGGCAACATTTGCGTGGGTGGCTTAGGGTGTCGAGAGGTGTGCTGCACTTTCACTAAGAGCGGCGTTGTGCCCTTTAACACTTCCACCCTAGAGCTTAGGTTCTTAGCTCTTGCGGTTTCCACCCCCAGACAGCTGGTTAAGGCAAGCCAGGGGTCAGGGGTTTAATTTAGCCCCATGGACTCGGGGTACGCGGTGTCGCCACTCACCGTCGGCTCACCATAAAGCTACCCCTGATTATTTATTATTATCCTTTGCATACGCAAAATACAAGCTAACACTACACAAACTGTTATTACCACCTTTGTATATTTACCCTTTTTAGTTGGAAAACGTGATCAGAGTTCTTTGCGCATTAAAATACGTACACACAACATAAGGAGAGATAAATGAGCCGATAACTTGTTTACGACCTACTCCCATAGGTTTAAAAACTAGAAGCAGGTTCTTCAAATAACGGACCCGTATCTGACCATGTTTCAGAGAATGACTAAAATAAATCATTGCGAGAACGCGAAATTGTACGAAATTGGCCTGTCCTGCAACCCTTTTCTCCGGAAGAGGATTTATCTTCGCCAGAGTCAGTTCCGCGTTACATCGCATTACCTTTTGTTTAAATTTGATGCCCGCTCAGTAATGTGGTAAATACCTCTAATGTTTCACAGTAGAGATGGAAAATATCCCTTCGCCTTGCCCCTGTCTGTGTTTCCGCAGCATTACAATCTTGGAGTGTTCAAGTCTAGGGTTAATAGGTTATTACTGGGCAAACGTGCTCCATCTTCGACCGCATCATCGTTTTCCATCAGGCGAGATCACGGTCAAACGGTAGACAAGCCCGATGTAAAAATAAAAATAAAAAATTGCTTATTCGAATCATAACTAAATTTAAAATGCGAATAATTCGAAAGCGTGTTTGTTCGTAACCGCACAACGAGCTATGGAGAGGAAGAGAAATGAGATCTGTAGACGAACCAAAATTACCGACATAGCCCACCGGCTTAGCAAGAAGTGGCAGGGTTCTCGAATGGAGACCACGGACCGGTAAGCGCAGTGTATGACGTCGTGTATGAAGTTTTTGTAAAAGTGTCGAATAAAATTTTCTTTCTTTCTTTTTTCTTTCTTACTTTATTTTTTCTTACTTTCTTCCTTTCTTCCTTTCTTCCTTTCTTCCTTTCTTCCTTTCTTCCTTTCTTCCTTTCTTCCTTTCTTCCTTTCTTCCTTTCTTCCTTTCTTCCTTTCTTCCTTTCTTCCTTTCTTCCTTTCTTCCTTTCTTCCTTTCTTCCTTTCTTCCTTTCTTCCTTTCTTCCTTTCTTCCTTTTTTTCTTTCTTTCTTTCCACCCACAAGATGGACAGACAATCTAAAAGAGACCGCAAAGGGGTTTACTTTTTATCAATATTTTATTTATGTGCAGTGTTTTAAATAAATTATACCCTTGATAGTAACTTTCTTATCTTTTCTTAGGTTAATTTAACATAATTTACTTTTTATTGGTTTTATGTACGATAGCATAGTATAATTGAAATAGATAAGACTGTAACTATGTACCTACTTCGACCAATAAATTAAGGCACCTACCGAATTTAAAAAGAAAATATTCATTCGAATGTTATTTGCTCGAAGGTTCGAATAAGGCGTTCGATTTGTTTCGAAACAATCGCTCATTTCACGAATCATGTAGTACATTCTCATTGGTAAGTAAGTATACATTTTGACCAGCTTTTCTGTGGAAGTGGCCAAATGATGAAACAAAGAAGCTGTGCGTTTTGTTTATAAAATACAACAGTGGCTCCCCCACACAACTGTGCAGATAAGTTGGTGGCTGTAGATATTTGTTTCGTTGCTGTGGGCGTTTGGGCACAATGAACAGGCATGTTACGACTGTTTACGGCGATGAAACCGTAAATTACGAATCATACCTGTGTGGATTACAGAATGTAGATAGGTATACTACGTAATCAAATATGGAGTATTTGTGGAGACGTTTGCGTCAAGATTACAATAAAAAATAAGTTGTCAAAAGTGTGTTACGAACATGATACCTACTACCCAAGGTATCATGGTTACGAAACGCAAAGGTAGGTAAATTTTCATAATATGAAATGGGGATGAAGGTAATGCTAGGTTTTTAGGGTTCCGTACCCAAAGGGTAAAAACGGGACCCAAAGCATACGCTGTCTGTCTGTCCGTCTGTTCATCTGTCCTACCTATCTTTCGAACCGTAATAGATAGCCATTTCAAATTTTCACAGAATATGTGTACGGTGAATTAAATAAGACAGTAAAAAAGGCAGAAACCGTGTCTGCAGGTTTTCTCACTTCAAACAGAATTAACGATCACAGTGCCTCGTCACTGCAATCTTTTGTGTCAGACAACGTACGTCTCCACCTTTTGAAACGACTCAAGGATCAGCCTGTCGCTTTTGTTTGAGACAATAGAGATGCAGATTAGCTAGCTGTACCTCGATGTGGGCTTGTTTTAGAACATAATTATGGAATAACTGTTATTATTTTTGGATTTGTTTGTACCTACGAATAGGTAGATACTATCTTTCTTTTATAGAATTGTGTAGGAAATCAGCAACGCAGCCCGTTTATTTATTATTATTTAATAATAGGCTTTCGTTTTACTGCCAACTCGCCTGAAGTAAAGCGATGATGCAGTCTACGGTGGAGCACGCTTGCTTAGAAGAATCCGATTCACTCTTTATTTGAAGACACCCAGATTGTAACTATCGAGGATCACCCATTCAGGCAGCGCATTCCACAGACTAGCAGTTCACATAATAAAAGTGGAATCAAAGCCCTTCGTACGGGTTTTCGAAATATCAACCATATAGCGGTGTTGATTTTTTGTGCCTGGTCTGGCATTCCGATAGAAAATGGGCAGGAGGGAATTAGATCATGCAGATCCGATGCACTCTCCGAAATGTATAAGTACGATAAAAAAACCGATAGACTAGCAACTTTGCGCCGATGCTTAAGACTAGTAGCTTAGTCTGAACCAGGAATTTGTTGCTGATGAGCCTCTTGGCACACTTTTCAATAGACTCTAAAGCCTCAAGCTGGTACTTAGCTGATCCATCCCAAAGGTGAGAGCAGCACTCCATGCACGACCGAACTTGTGCTTGATACAGTGACAGCAACTGTTCCGGCGTAAAGTACCGACGCACCTTCGATAGGATACCCAGCTTTTTGGCAGCCAATTGAGTCTTGACTCAAGCGTTGCCAGCCAACGTTGAGGTTAGATTTCAGAGCAAAGCCCAAAAGCTCAAACTGGTCAGTTATAGGAATGGATACAGCCCGGAAAGTAGGAGCCAGTTGTAATGGCATTTTTTTGGCGGGGAACAGATATGCCTGGGTCTTAACAGCATTGAGCTTGACTGCTTCACTGAGCTGACTTGAGCTGACTTGAGGTTAACATCGCCCCAATTGGAGACTGCTTTACGGGACAAGTTCCTATCATATTAAACATATAATTTTAGCAGCCAATCCAAATTAGGTCCTACTCTCTCTCTCTCGCTCTCTCTCTCTCTCTCTCTGACAGAAGACCTATACCCCAGCAGTTAACATGAAATAATGGCAAATGATGAGACACAGAATTTGCTAGGTATAAATAGTGACTAAATTGCGCTTTATTGTTTATTGTTTATTGTTTATTGTTGCCAGTGTACACATTACATGAGGTCCTTAAAACTACATGTCGGTACACAGACCCTGTTAGGGCGCTGCAATTTAACTTATTGTAACACATATACATAATTTATAACTATATTCTATTATATACTATTATCCTAAATTATAATAATAACTATTAAACAAAAGCGTTTCTATTAATAAAAACAAAATAAAACTATAAGCTTAATATTTAATTATCTATTGCTAAATTTGCTATTTTTCTACCACTTATCGTCCATATATTCTTGTATACTGTAGTAGGCCTTTTCAATGAGTTTTGACTTGACTGTGTTTTTAAATGAGCTATCTTTACAAATGTTTTTTATGGTATCTGGTAACTTATTATAGATTTTAACACATCGGTATTCAGGACTACTTTTATATATTTCTAAATTGGGTACAGGGAGAGCTAATTTGGTTTCACGGCGCTTGTTTTTATCGAAACTAAATATGTTTAAGTTTTTCCTAACAAATATGACCACTTCGAGTATATAAAGAGAGGGTAGGGTAAGAACTTTTTCTGTGATAAAATGGGGTTTACAGCTTTTCCTTTGTTTAATATTTACAATAATTCTAAGGCATTTCTTTTGTGCAATGAATAAATGTTTCGCTTCCGAGCTATGGCCCCACATGACAATGCCATAGCGGAGCCATGCGTATGCATACCCGTAGTACGCGGACATGGCGCAATCTTTTTTAGTGTTTGTTTTTAATACACTAAGGGCATATGTAAATTGTGAAATTTTAGAGCTAATTTTTTCTATGTGGGGTTTCCAATTGAGGTGAGTGTCGAGGGTCAATCCTAATAAGTTACATTCACTGGTTTCTTTTATTTTTATGGTCTTAGTTATTGGTTTAAGGTTTACGTTTTTTTTCTGATACGGTTTGAATTGTAAAATGTTAGTTTTTTTGTCGTTTATTTCAAGGTTATGGTTTTGGAGCCAGAGTTTCAATGTATTGTAGGTTTCAATAATAGTCGAATTAGTGTCTGTGGAGTTATTAGGGCTATTGAAGAGTAGGGAAATGTTATCTGTTTATCTGTTTATCTGTTCGAACACTACTCAAACACGCTGAAGCACGTATTGTGCCTCAGTGTGGTACAACTTAATATGTATACCCTTTACCCTGGCAGTAGACAACGAGCAGAAGCTTCGTTGGCTGCAGCCCAACATCATGTCAGCTCGTCGATACAACATACAACAGCATTCCGTGAATACGTGCGAATACTCCAAATCAAAGACGTGCTATCGCTGAAATAATCTGCTCTGAATTATTACTCAATATGTCTATACAAGCAGGATTTATTGGCTGTGTCCTAGTTTGACTCGCGTTAACAATTCAGGCGCGTTACGTTTCCCCAGAATTTAATAATTTCCCAGAATAAGAAATTCTTATACTAACATGGAGTTGATATAATTTATCATTAAATCATTATCAGTTCCCACTGCTGGGACACAGGCCTTCTCCTAGAGAGAGAGAATGGGCCCTAATCTACCATGCTGGCGCAGTTCTTGTTGGTGAATGTAATTTTCTTTGAACTTTGAGATTCTTGGAGTTTTGCTCACGATGTTTTCCTTCACCGTTTTTTGAGCGATGGCATCGAAACTGCACATAATTTATTTAAGTACTAAGTCATTGGACTGTGCGAGACCAGGGGCCATACGGACAACAGCTATTACAGGCACCTAATCCGCTCAGTTGGAAAATTACGCGACCGCAAACCGTATCTGGGCGCGATAAGGTTTGCGGTCGCGTGATTTTCCAACTGAGCGGATTAGGTGCCTGTAATAGCTGTTGTCCGTAAGGCCCCAGGACCGATGATGTTCTCGTGTCGGAGGCCATATCCACTTCGGGTCGCTACGCCAGCGGAGTAAGTATAGTAGTACTAAGTCATTTGTGCAGGACCAATTATCCTCCCACTAGATGGACCGACGACATCATGAGAGTCGCAGGCATCCAGTGGATGCAGATAACAGGTCGTTCAGTGTGGAGGTTAAAGGGGGAGACCTATGCTCAGCAGTGGACGTGTTCTGGCCGATGATGATGAAAATGAAAGGAACAGCTGTCCCCCCCCCCCCCCCCCCCCCGCGATTTCAGGGTTGCCCCGATAGTAAAAATTGGTCATAATGATGAGTACAATGACCTCTTTTAGGATTAGTACACAGAAACAACTGGTTTGTTAGTTTGTTCATGTTTCAGTCAGCAACATAATAATAGACCGACGTGATTTTTTGAATAAAGATAGTTAGAGGGTTTAAGGGCATCATTATTTCAATGGATTTCCATCGCTTTCTTCTAGGCAAGCGTGCTCCATCGGAGACCGGCAGTCAAAAGAAAGCAAAAAAAAAGATACAGCGTAAATATATACAATAACTGAAGGAAAATACGCGCGAGTGATACCATGGGGCGCAGTGTACATTGGTACAATCAAAAATTATTCTAAAAAGCTAAAATTTTGCATCAGTCCCCCGATTAATTTTCAACTGCGGAATAAAATACGCAGTATGACTACTAACATTTCCGTTTAAGGTGACTAACGGTACTTCCCGTTCCGTGATGGGGTGAAAGGTGAAAATTAACTGAGGGTAGCTTGAGGGGAGGAAACAGAACGGGGTCAAATGGTGCGTGTAAAGTTGTGAGTACTTACAGCTATTTATCACGCTGTTTTTTTTTATTTTTTATTACTATGGTTGCAGAGCCCTTAGTTTACATAGTCTTAAATAAAGGCAAACAAGTCATAGTCACAGTCAGAGTCAAGCTAAGTAAGTCAAGGTCAAGTCAAACTCATGCCCCAGTAAAGTGGTGGAGGCTTTACAAGAGGCTTCTATGGAGTTTTAGAAACAACACGAAAAGACACATTTTACCTCGCTGTATCACTTACCCACACTCGAGCACATTCACAAGCACTTAATAAATAATAATCCACCATTGTTACACATTAACACTCGAAAATACGCTAGCTTAGGAAAATAATACGAGCCGATATGTCTGTTTCACGTTGGCGCCAAAAATCATATTATGCGTTTTCGACAGGTTTTGCCAGTGTTTAAATATAATAATATGAACAATATGTACCTTTCGCTCGACGTTTCGACCATGTTACAAAAGGTACAAATTAAATAATACGTGATAAGTCCCGATAAACGTTTAAAACATGTGTACAAATCGCGAAAGTTTAAAAAATTACTATAATAATATGAGTAGAAATATATTAAAAAACTTTATCATAACGTTTAGGTCACTCACTGGGAGCATTCGCTTGTAATGTAACGATTCAGATTCGAGCATTACATCAGTGAGTGAGGAGAATTAAGCATTACAGTGCGCAAATTGTAATGATACAACTTGTAACAAATGATAGGTTATTTTATTATTATTTTTATTATATGCTTTTATTCACAATTTAGTTTACAATCGCTAAAACAAACAAAAAATACATACACTAAATATTTTAAACGTGAATCACTAGATCTGTGGGAGGACGATTGCAATTTGATACCACCAATCCCCACAGATCCATTGCTATCCTATAAATATAAAGCTACCTAAAAACTAACGCTAAAAAAATTGCAATAATTATTTACGTGCCATTATATGATTTAAAAAATACTAAGACTATTTTTTCTGATAAGAAACTACCGACTCTTATCTGAAAAGTTCATCAATATCGTATGGTGATACACCCAGGAAGGCACGTAATGCTTCATGAAAGTGTTTCCTGAGAAAAATACAACAAAAGATAAAGTATAATTATAAAGTTTCTTTTTAACTTTATAATTTCCAAAATATAACCTCAATTGCTTCAAGCGAAGAGTGAATAGAGTCCTCAAAGGTAGGCAACGCACCGCCAATGCCCCGGGTATTGTAGGTGTCCATAGGCGACGGTGACCACTTACCATCAGGTGGCCCGTCGCTTGTTTGACTACTATTATATAAAAAAAAAAAAAAAAAAATAATTAAAAAACAATTTCTATGCATATCTGTTTCTATGTTACTCTCTAACGTAAACGGTTTGATGGCAAATTTTTAAGCGCAATGTCATTCGATTCGTCTATAGATTTGCAGTTGCCAGAATGCATCTTGTATAGCCTGTTAGCTTGTTTGCCGCAACCATGATCCAAGAAAACAAGGTCTAGCCCTCTGGGAGTTGTACCGCAATGACGTCACTGTCCAGTTGCTACTTTATCGTAACAAACACAGATACTGGGAAACAACTTTTTTTATAATCTATTAAATATAATTGTTATTTATACCCGGAATGTTCACAGTGAGGTATTTAATTAAATACTAAAAACATAATAATAACAGTTTACCTCCATATCCTATCAATTTTTTCAGATCACGTTACATCTACATTTACCTTACCTATTTTTCTAACATTAGATCATTTATTTTCCTACCAAAATTGACCGTAATCTTTCAACCCCTTTTCAGAGAAAAATGTGTCGAGCACACGTATTAGCTGAAAATTCGTAATGGCCGCCCAATCTACTAGTGTTGCCTAAAATTAAAAATATCAGGGACAGCGGGGACATTCCACTCATCAAAATCACACATTCGGCTTTACTGGAACAAGCTACAGACATCGCGGACCAAGCGCGGCTCCTGGCTGTGTCGGAAGTGGAATCAGGTCACTGGCTCCGTGCCCTCCCTTCCGACAACCTAGCAACCATCCTTGACCCCAGCAGCCTACGTGTAGTGGTGGGCTTGCGTTTGGGCGTTAAACTGTGCGAGCCTCACCGCTGCCAGTGCGGCCGAGGCGTGGACCAACTCGGACGACACGGGCTGTCGTGCGTGAAGAGTGCTGGCCGCCTATTTCGTCATTGGGCCATCAATGATTTAGTCAGGCGGGCACTTTCCTCAGCTTCTGTGCCGTCGACGTTGGAGCCCACTGGAATGGTAAGAGATGACGGCAAGAGACCGGATGGTGCCACCCTAGTTCCGTGGTGTCTCGGACGTGCACTCGTCTGGGACGCTACGTGCGTGGACACCCTGGCGCCATCTCATCTCTCCAGTTTGGTTCGAGACGTCGGGGCCGCGGCTGACAACGCTCAATTATTAAAACACCGCAAATATGCACAATTGAGCGCACATTATGAGTTTCTCGCATTAGCTGTAGAGACTCTAGGCCCGTGGTCGTCCGATACAAAAAAGTTTTGCAAAGACATTGCGACCAGATTGGTTCTCGCCTCGGGGGATCCCAGAGCTGGAGCATATTTCGCACAAAAATTAAGCCTCGCAATCCAGCGGGGCAATGCTGCCAGCATTCTGGGAACCTTGCCGCATGGTGGCGATTTGTTCACTTAGGACTTTTTATTTATTTTTTGTGTATATTATATTTTAGTCGTACATTATCGATAAGTTGTATATAATATGTATAATTTCCTTGTGTAAATAAATGAATATCGCAAATACGCCTAAAATTTGATTTGGTCTTGCAGTATGTATATCAGTCTCTGGCAGCCATATCACAAGCTTTGCTTAGTTTGGGGTCAGATGACCGCGTGTGAAAAAAAAGTCCAAATATTTATTTATCATTTATTTATATATTCACGATTCAATTCAAGGTGGATAATTTAGTACGGTTTTAATGGTAATGTAACTTTAAATAATATAAATATATGTCGTTTTCTTACATTGTTGCCTAAAATTTGTCTTGGTCTTGAATAATAGTATTGGTCTTGTTTTGTAAGAATGCAAGACCAAAACCATGTAATTGTTGCAAATTGTTGTTGACGAAGATAAACCCTGTCAGAATTGAATATACTTAATACTAAATAATTTATTGTATATCATGAAATGTACTTCTATACTAAATAAAGAGGAAAGATTTGATTGTTTGTTTGCATTGAATAGGTTCCGAAACTACTGAACCGATTTGAAAAATTCTTTCACTGTTGGGTATCTACACTATCCCCGGGTGACATAGGCTATATTATATATATTTTTTAATTAGGGATCCTTACTTATACTCCAATAATGTAACCCAAGGTGTAAAAAAATAAGACTTATACCCGTGCTAAGCCGGGGTGCGTTGCTAGTACAGAATAAAGTGCGAAACGGATTGATTTATTCCATGATTGATTTGTCTTCTAAATTATCGTCTAGGCTAAAGTAACATTTTGCAAGCAATAATTATATCTTTTAGAGTTTTTGTAAATTTATTTTCTTTTTTATGTCTTTTATCTGTACTCGTAGAACAAGACAGAGTCTGCGAGACTCTTGCGTCTCTTAGTAACGTCAAACTTATTTTTTTACCTAATACATTCTTCTGCCCTTTTCATCCTAGTCTTAATGTACCTATTATATTATTGTCTATTCCTAAAAAACAAAGCTTTTGATAAATTAACAAGAAATTATAGCAAGGTTGCTCCTACCAGCCTGCCTGCCTGCAGCCTACAACTGCAGCCCGAGACTGAGTTCAAGACTGGGTACCAGGTATAGTATGCAATACCAAAATCGGCTTAGTCTCATTGGAAATAAAATAAATAAATAAATAAAAATTTTGGACTTGTTATCTGGGCAACACTACCCCACCCCGGCTGACGTCGTCCGACCAGGGCAGCCGCCCTGGGTCAGGAATCTATGACTTTACAAAAACAAGCTGGCTTTATTATGTGAAACTTTAGTTTATTATCGGGGTGATGATGATATTGCAAAAAGATATGAGGAATTTTGGCGCCAACGTGAAAAACCACATCGTCGCCTCATTGTATTATTTAGCCTTTAAGCTTATCTTGTGTATTTCCAAGTGTTAATACATAATCTATATAATTATATATAAGACGATGTATGTATATTAGATAGCCTGTTGGTCCAGTTGGTAGTAAACCTGCCTTCTGAGCTTGGAGGCGTGGGTTCGATTCCCACCTAGGACAAACATTTATGTGATGAACATTTGTGTTTGTTCTATATCTGGTTGTTAATATTTATTTAAGCATGTATTTAAAACTATATATGTATGTATATCAGTCTCTGGCAGCCATATCACAAGCTTTGCTTAGTTTGGGGTCAGATGACCGTGTGTGAAAAAATGTCCCGTATATTTCTTTATATTTTTTATTTATATGTATGTTTTCTATGGACTCCGAAACGCCTGGACCGATTTTGTCGGTACTACACTGGCAGATTGCACATAATGTACAACTTTTATTAAGCAACCAACCAAGATAACACGAAAAAAAACTGCTATACCATATTAAAATGTCATTGACACTCGACAAAATGTATGCAACAGCTGCTGTAAAAGTTGGTCCCGTAGTAAAAGATGTTCATAAAGTTGAATACAATGATATCTTCAAACACTTTCTAACCAGTCACCCAGTATATTAATAGGGGCATGGTATAATAATATACTCCGCCAGGTATAGCAATCCGAGAAAAAATTTCCACGTGGGCGTCCCGCAATGATGTCATGATGTCAATTTACAACAGGGCCCCGATTCTACTAAAGAAATTGTTTTTAAATTGTAATTGTTGCGATTTTAATTGTTAAATAACTGCCTCAAATATGATAGTTTTTAAATATTTTTTTATACTAGAAAAATTCAACCACCTAATATTATAACTTAGTATAAAAAAACAAAAAATACTGTCTATTTTGAGGCAGTTATTTAACAATTAAAATCGCAACAATTACAATTTAAAGACAATTTCTTTAGTAGAATCGGGGGGCAGGTTCAAGACACCACGTAACAGCTGATTGAATAAAGTGGCAACTGGACAGTGACGTCATTGCGGGACCACTCCCAGATTGCTAGACCTTGTTTTCTTAGATCATGAATAGGGGTATATATATATATATATATGTATATCAGCAAACACAGCCAAGGTTACAATATGGTTATACAATATCTGTCAGCGTGATTGATAGATACAGCGTTTTGTAGCTGCGATTGTATCATGTCAAGAGTGAAATATGAGTAGGGATAGACGCGTAGACGTAGCTACGACGCTCCGAGACTACGAGCTAAGAAACCTGGGCTCGAGTACGATTTATCCTGAACTAGCTGCGCTCAGCGGTTTCACATCCAAATTTGCGGCAAAAAAGGAAAAAAAACTGATGTTTCATATATATATATTTCAATCCAAACTATATTGAAGTTTATTTATATTTATTTATTTATTTTATTTTTATTTATTCATATATTTTGTCGGGAGCGAATGATTTTTTGTATGGCACAAGTTATGGAAAGGCAGATTTATTTTTTGTGAATTTCGAAAAATCGTAGGTCAATAGTTGTTTGTTTTGATGTACTTACTGATGATCACCAGTAGCCACGTGTATTGAAAATTTACCAACAAAACCTCGAAAATTATCTCTCACTGAAATTACTGTGAAAATAGAACCTTTATTATCAACTGAAACAATTCGCAACTCCACGTTCAAAGTGATTAATTAATACGTTATTAATGCTTCTAAAATGATATTAACGTCTGGCGAAATTATGCTAGTCTAGTTGTAACATTTTGCTATTATAACTGTCGAAGTATGGAAGTGAAAATGTATTTTATTCAAGCTTTGAGAGACACTATGATATCAAGCCTATTAATTATAAAAAAATTAAATTAAAAAAAAATAACACCAACTTGATGTACGTCATTGCATGTTATATTCTCAAACATTGTATTTAATTTGGCTTTAAGGCTTCCGCCTTAAAATAATTGATGGCCAATTTTTATTTCTAAGTTTGGTTGCTATGCACAAAGGTGTATGCACATGCGTATGTACCCAAAATATTTCTACATAGGTATACTAAACTACTGTTTCGCGATTTCTGAGTTGGTACAGAAGTAAAAGTTGTTCATAATGATGGGTATTATTGACTCCTTTCGGCTTAGTTCACCCTTTCCACGTAACCCTGTATTTTACGTTAATGTCTACGCAATGTTTGAGAAAAGTAAAAAGTATCATTAAGAAAAGTATTATTTAGTAAAGTAAAGTAAGTTTAGTTAAGTAAGTATTATTTAGTAAGTAAGTTTTAGTAAATTATTATTTCAAAATTATTGCATTCTGTTTTGTATGTTATTGAATAAATGACATGACATGACATGAAATAAAAGTAATAAATAAATAAACTGGAGTAACGAAGTTTGTTAAAGGTGGAGGCTTATGTTCAGCAGTGGACGTCTTCTGGCTGATGATGATGATGATGATAGAAGTTTGTACCAGTATCCAGCTATCACTATTTAACGGTACAGTCCTAAAGCAAGCCGACCTCGACCAAACTACCCAAACACTTACTATGGGAAAGCTTTTACACTAATGAAGGCAAGCTTTTATTTGTCCGACAATTTCTGCAAATCGTCCCTGAATAGATTACTAGGACGTTTTAAGACTCTGTCACAATAAGACTTGAGATCTTCTCTTAATATTTTGAAGGGTGATTTTGGAATTTTTATTGTGATGGAGTACAAAAGAGGTGTTGGTTGAGTATGGTTGGCGGGTCATGGTACGCGCAATGTGTTTTGTTTTATTCGCTTGGAGCCGTTATGAGTTGTTATTTACTTGTGTATTGTTGCTTAGAGGTTTATCATTATTTGTCTTTATTTATGTGGTACCTTGTTCGTATAGCTCTCTTTCTTCTCTTTGCACTTCAAGTCTATGGAAACAATACATCCTTCTTTAACCCAATTGTAAGAATGGCACGTCAATACAATGATTTGTTAGTAAATAATTCTGATTTAGATATATTTGATCATAAGTTTAGTAGTTACGAAAGAAGGATATCCTCCATCTTAATCAGACGCAGCAGCTGTGTTGCGTCTGAATAGTCCATCTCATGTTTAGTTATTTTTGTTATTTTGTTTTAGTTTTTAGTAAAATGTTTTGCCATCTTGGTGCCCATCAGAAAGCTCATTGCTATGCAGATGGGTACTTCCATCACGTTTGTCTCATTTTTGTATACACATGTTTTGGGTGATAATCCAGTTCAGATTTTTAAAAGCATTTATTTAAGGAATTAATTGATTGTTATATGTTGTGTATCTAAATTTAAAAAAAAGTATGTGAACATAGCAAATCTTATTTGTAACCCAAGTTTTATAAATAACAGGAAATTCATTTAAAGCATGCCAATAACAGACTTACTATGGAGTTTATCGAGTAATAAAAGTATAATCATATGCGTTTTAGAAATCGCTTGATGTCAGTAAAATAACTGGCCAAGAGCGTGTCGAGACACACATAATTATGGTAAAGGTCCGTAACCAAAGTCATATTAATAAAATTGTAGTCACATGCCTAGTTCAGATATTGGTGGTTTTAGAAAAATTCGAACGAACGAAGCATTAAGACTTAGCCAAATTTCAGAGGTGCATCATACAAACATTTTTTTTTTTTCTTTCTTTTTTTATAATAGATAGACTTGCGCTTGGCCGCCATCTCGCCTGATGCGGTCTACGATGGAGCACGCTTGCTTAGAAGAAACCGATTCACTCTCGACTTGAACACACCCAGATTGTAACTGACGGGGAACACCCATTCAGGCAGCGAATTCCACAGACTAGCAGTTCACACAATAAATGTGGAATCAAAGCGCTTCGTACGGGTTCTCGGAATATCAATCATAAAACGATGTCGATTTTTTGTGCCCGCCGTGGCGGTCCGATAGAAAAAAGGAACCAACATAACATAATATACTTTTTATGATTTAGTCAATAAGAAAAACATTAGGGGAAATATTTTGAAAATAATTATATGAAAAGGTCGATTGCCTTTGAGCTAGAACGTTTTCAATTAATTACAATTTTATCGCCATAACTCAATAAGTCAAAATCAGATAATGTTTGAAATAATTTTATATGAAGGTTTTAAATATAATTTATCAGTATTGTAAGTAACAAGTTTCCATGTCTAATATTTTAGAAATGTAGGAGGGGGGGCAATTTTTTGTCAATTTGGCGGGTCATGTTACGCAAAGGATACGTACACTTGGTAAAAAAGTGATGTGTGATACGCGATGATGCGGTCGAAGATGGAGCACGTTTGCCCAGTAATAACCTATTAACCCTAGACTTGAACACTCCAACACAAAGCTGAAATTTGTCATGCAGATTCATGCCAAAAAAGTAGAGGAGGCAAATAAAGGTTGAAAGGTTTGTATGAAAATCTTCGCTTACGAAGTGGCGGGCAAAAGTTAGTTATAAATAAAAGTTAAGGCATACTTCCGTGCATCGCGGCCGTTCGCAGCCGCGCGCATTTGACGCTCGCGTCTAACGCGCGCAGCTGATGCGACAAGTCTTCGCACGATAAAAATGTATGGCGCCGCTTCCAAAGCCTGCGTCTGACGCGTGTGGCCGACGACTGTATAGTGTGTGTATGTAGCATTAAGTAGGTCATAGTCTAAGTCAGCATATTTCGTATACTTATGATTGTAATATTTTGATATATCTATACTTCTATACTAATATTCATCATCATCATCATCATCATTTCAGCCGTAGGACGTCCACTGCTGGACATAGGCCTCCCCCATAATATTATAATACTAATATTATAAAGAGGAAAGATTTGATTGTTTGTTTGTTCGCATTGAATAGGCTCCGAAATTACTGAACCGATTTGAAAAATTATTTCACTGTTGGGACGCTACACTATCCCCGGGTGAGATAGGCTATAATCTATACCCGTGCAAAGCTGGGGCGGACCGCTAGTAGGTAATAAAGCTAGTGTAGTGAACTGTGTTGACGTTTTTATTATCTTTGACGTCTCTCCTTCCATCTTCAATGCAGAACCTCACTTAACTGATCTACACAATACAACTGATGTCACCATACATTTCCAAATCGCCTCAGCCGAGCGCGCAGCTGCAATCGGCCGCAATGCATGGAAGTGTACCTTTAAGGTGTGCCTGTAGAGGGCGTGACGTGCAAAATGTGTGCAGTCTCAATAGCGAGTGAGGGCTGAACTATTCTCCATTCTCTGAGATTCTCATTCCACCTGCAAACCACCCGCGACACTCTCCCTGTGATGCGGGCACATGGGAGAAGAATTCAGAGGTCTTCATTTCTTGCTTTTCGTTCTTCTTCTTCTTTCGAGTCGATGTTCCGCAAAATACAATTCTATTTTCAAATCAAGTTTCTAGACCAAAACTTTGCCACCTCAATGGCATTTTGCGTGGCTTCATTCACTAAAGCTAAGCTACTAGCGGGCAGTTTACTTGCGGTAACTAGACCCGCAAGGAAACTGTAATTCTTATTTCGGACTAAACTCGGTCCAAGCATTTATTTGCTCTGACAGCTGCAATAATATTGTAAAAAGCTAAATAAAAACACTTTTTAATATTTCTCTGGTGGTCACTACTTTCCAGGATCCGTGGCTAATTCAGTCTGATTACGGCAACCGTTTAATTAACCCAAGTAGGTATATCGGGTCCCTCGTTCAAAACCTGGCGAAAGTGATTAGAATTCGATTTTTGTTCAGCTTTTTTTACAATATTATTCAAATTCAAAATATTTATGTTGCAGAAACATGGATAACATGTAACATGGGTAACATGGGAAACATTGGTGGGATGTTAATGTATTTACATTAGTTATAGACCACCATGCTCTAGCATCATGGCATGCAAAATTGTAGCTGTCAAAGCTATTGTTATAGTCAACGATATAGTTATTGTAGCTGTCAAAGCAAATAACTGCTTGGACTTAGTTTAGTAGTCCAAAGCCATAATTTTTAGGGTTCCGGATCCAAAGGGTAAAAACGGGACTCTATTACTAAGCCTACGATGCCTGCCTGTCTGTATGTCTGTCTGTCTGTCCGTCCGTCCGTCCATTCGTTGCAATTGCTGATCTATTTTTCTCAATTTTAGTTCTATCCATGGTAAAAGATATTCGTAATGAGTATAACGGACCCCTTTCAGCTTAGTATACCCTCTACGCGTAACCCTGTATCAATCCCTGCTCAAGTTTGACTAAAAGCATCGAGCCTGATTTAGACCAGTTGCGTTTGCACCTTCCACGCCACCTTGTATCTCTTTTGTTTGTCTGACCTGAAATTTGTCTCTATAAAACAACATTTGTCTCTATAAAACAACATTTGTCTCTATAAAACAACATTTGTCTCTATAAAACAACATTTGTCTCTATAAAACAACATTTGTCTCTATAAAACAACATTTGTGTCTATAAAACAACATTTGTGTCTATAAAACAACATTTGTCTCTATAAAACAACATTTGTGTCTATAAAACAACATTTGTGTCTATAAAACAACATTTGTGTCTATAAAACAACATTTGTGTCTATAAAACAACATTTGTGTCTATAAAACAACATTTGTCTCTATAAAACAACATTTGTCTCTATAAAACAACATTTGTCTCTATAAAACAACATTTGTGTCTATAAAACAACATTTGTGTCTATAAAACAACATTTGTCTCTATAAAACAACATTTGTCTCTATAAAACAACATTTGTGTCTATAAAACAACATTTGTGTCTATAAAACAACATTTGTCTCTATAAAACAACATTTGTCTCTATAAAACAACATTTGTCTCTATAAAACAACATTTGTCTCTATAAAACAACATTTGTCTCTATAAAACAAGATTTGTCTCTATAAAACAACGCACACTGAAATTAATTAAAACGCATGAAACTTCTCACTTCGACCTCGCCCCGACGCGTCTGTAAAAGGTACGCTACCCCCTGCCCTCAGATAAGATAAACAAGGTAGATATGGTAAAGTGGCATGGTGGGTGTGAGTGAACGCATCAGACCTAAATCAATTCTTTTAATCGAACTCACTCTAGAGACCTTGCCACTCTATCGCTCCCAAGTTTCTTAGTATGCGTGAAAAATTTGAAAGTGTGCCGTCCTTACATGGTTACTTAATTACTTATGTTCGGTTAACTCTGAAGTAGGTATAATGTTAACTAAGTTATGTAAAAAACCCATAAAGCTCATTTTAAATATTGTATGTCTGCAACGATAAAATTGTTTTAAGTACTGGTTGCAAAAATATTTAACATCATATAATAGGCATGTGTGCTATTTTTTACTATTAATTAAAAAGCTTATATTACAAAGAGCCTATCAACGAAAACAAAATTAAAATTTGTTTAAAAATAAATATGTTATAAGCATTTTAATTTCATGCTAAACAGAGAGACCGCTATAGCACGGTATGACGTCAAGCCGTGCGCGCACCGTACAAATGCTATACTAACACAATCCACTCTCTATCCCCACCTCAGAAGCATCTCAGTTATTTTTTCAGTTATATGTTCAATATATTTAATTAACCTGTAATTTTCAATATATGAAACATTAGGACACAAGCCAATTGTACACAGTTTTAGATAATAAAAATATTTATTCATTTGTACAGTTTTTGCGCGATGCAAGAAAAGAGTGGGTGAAACATTTTGACAAAACATTGACTGTTAATTTTAATTTCTCCGTTTTATATCTCAGTTGTGTTTATGTTTAACTAATTTAACTATAATTATTTTATTTTATCACTTAAGAGGGCATATGGGCAGCGTTTTGTCCATACAAACGTATTCTCGTGTTTCCTCCCTGGATAATATTGCTAGAGCTGTAATTTTTTGAATTAAAATGTATCTCCTCTATTGTCATGCTTATATCATTTATATTTTTTTATAAGTTAACTACTATAAGAAATATTAGCCTTTAAATATTCCAAAAAATTTTTTTTTTACCGCCATGTTCTGACGTCTATCGGAAGCATAATAAGCTTTAATGACAGAAGCATAGTTCAATCTTTTTCACAACTATTAATTAAAAAAATAATGAAATCGGCCGAGTTTTGAATGAGGAAACAGAAAAATACGAGACGATGATTTTGCCTACTTTTCGTAGGTATAATCGATCCCAGCTGCAGTTTGTCCCTCTTGCGCTCTACGGGGAGAGGCTTGAGGTCAAGGGACAGCAATATATTTGCTAAATACCTATTCATCAAATTTCTTGGCCGTGGGATGCCCTCTTAATATTATTGCATGCTGCCTTCACCTGTAATTATTGTGACATTTAGTTATATTTTTATTTCTGTTTAACGTTAGTGTAATTTGTATTGATGTGCACAGTGTAGGTAGACATAAATAAATAAATAAACATGGAGACATTTGAACACGAACGATAATTGTACTAACGCCATATCTACCTTGTTTGTCTGGTCTAAGCCTTATAATGTTTGATTTTCAGTCTGTGTACTAGGTATGACTATTCTGTAGTCTAGACTGCTCTTTATACACGGCGTGGTTTGAAGGAGCTTGGTAATACACCCTGGAGGATTGGAACATTGTTCATACAGGCAGTACGTCTCAGATGAGGTCGACACGAAAAGGCAGGTCTTGTTTTTATCACAATAGGTATGTGCTAGATACAACGTGTATGCATATGTCGTGTATCATTTTAGGGTTCCGTACCCAAAGGGTATAAACAGGACCCTATTACTGAGCTTACGCTCTCTGTCTGTCCGTCTGTCAATCCGTCCTACCGGATTACGGAGGATTAAATAAAAAATAATTAAAAAAAAAACGTAAAGGTTTAAAAAACGCTTTCGAAAGGTTTTACGACAAGTATTCTAATTAAAAGGTCAAAAGGGATGGATGGAAGGGGCCTACATGGGGCGTACAAAGTTCCATGTAACACGTTACATAATTATATAGATAGAAACTCTTTATTGAGTACACCAGAAATAAAGATTACACACAGATAGAAAACACTTACGAGCTAGTGCCACAAGTGGCGGCCTTATCGCTAAAAGCGATCTCTTCCAGGCAACTATTCAACTATACCACGTTTCAAATAATTAAAGTTTTTCGATCTACTCCCAGCTTTCAACCAGATTTCAACTCTAACTTCACCAGAGTTTAAAAAGTCGAGAGTTTTTAGTTAAAGGAAAGGTTTAGTTTAAGATTTAGTTTGTCTTGGAAGAGTATATATTATATAAAGTTTCTAGTAGTCAATAACATATTTAGCAGCAGGAATAGACAATGCTGTGTTCAAACATTACGATTAAAATACTGATTGACTCCAAGCTGATTTTGGCTTTAAATTTTTACTAATTTAGAAGTAGGTTTTTTAAAATTGTTATTTAAAAAAACGGCAGATTTTTATTATTATAGATATTGAATTTTTTTTAATTTAGCCGCGTAATTTCAATTTCAAAATCCGACTGCAAAATTAGTAAATCGCAATTCTGTTTACTTGGATTACATATTTTTTCAGTAATTTTGATTTAGGAATCAAACCATTGAACAGATTTTGATGAAATTTCTATGGGACCAATCTGAAAGTAGATCCTTCCAAACAAACAAAAAATCCATAGGTTTATAAAGAATACAGAGGTAAAAAATCAAAATAAAAACTAAATGCGATTCTATTGAAGAAAAGAACTCTCTAATTTTTTTTCTTTTTTTTTCTTATAAAATGTTGTAACATCATCCATCGTTTATCAAACAATACAGCAGCTTGCGGTACAACGGGCGCCGACAGGCAAGACAAACTGCAGATATTAACATTCTAATCTCGAGGGAAGGCATCGAATGGCTCACGGCCAACCGCTTCATATTGCAACTTGCGGCTGATATAATGTTCGGAGTTAGGCCGGGGAGCTACTACAACTATGCTACGAGCTAATACAATGCCGATGCCGGCGTCACGGTTTTACCATCGCACCAGCCACCACTGCCAGAAAGCTCATCCACACATCATAGATCAGTGGAAATCGCACACTGTGCGATTCACTCGATCTTTTATTTATTTATTGAGGTACACAAAACAGGATACAGTCATAACAAAAACTAAATTAAGTGTGTTGACAATTGTGAACTAAACCATATCCCAAAACATGCGTACTTACTAATTTTTTTTTTTTTTTTTTTTATTAGTTCGTAAACAGCCTTGTGCAACAAGCTTACACAATTTTTTACAATTAACATGATATAAGATGCACAATTCCTTACTAGACTACGAACCTAACTTACTTAAATATATTTATGCAAATAGTTATGTTATATGTATATCATGGTTATTAAAAAAAGTATGATATAAAAAAAAAAATTGTTAATAACTATAATTTTATTTTCAGTTAGCTACATTTACGATAAGCCGTGAATGTAATCTTTTTTTCATCTCTCTTAAATCTGGGTAGACTTTGATCAAAAATATCTATAAAGCTATAATCTTAGAATAACTACTCAGAGAAGGTAGGTTTCCAAATAACGCCTTCTCAAAACTTAAGCTACAAATTAGCTTTGTAGCTTACGTTTCGATTGGTATTTTAAACGATTTAAGCAAGAAAATTAATGGATTACCTGTGGAATGACACACCATAACTCTTATGCTGCTTTTCTGATTTGTTGTGGTACGATTTCACCGCGCAAATTGTCATAATAAAATTTTTATATTTTTTTGGAGCCATATATGACACCATTTGAATGGCTTAAATTTTGCGAATGTACTTGGTTTCTTTATGTAGTTATTCTAAGGCTATAATGCTTTTTGACGATTTCATTGTATTGGCGACACATCCTAACTACTGGGTTATAAAAAGAAGTGTTATTTTTATAAACACGCAGATAGAAAGTTTTTGGTTTTATATAATAGTCGTTGCAAACTTTTGGAGTAACGTTAAAGTTAATACTTGAGAGAAGAGAAGGGGAATCTATCTTTGAATGTAACATTTTAAATAGGTAGACAAAGTCATGTTTTGCCTCATACCTGCAAAATGTGGAATGAGCTACCTTCCACGGTGTTTCCGAGAAGCTACAACATGGGGTACTTCAAAAGACGAGTTAATCGAGCCCTAGAGTGTCGGCAACGTATTTGTGACGCCTCTGGTGTTACAAGTATCCATAGGCGACGGTGACTGCTTACCATCAGGCAGCCCGTCAGCATGTTTGCCACCTATGCCAGAAAAAATACAAAAATAAACTAGCTAGCTAGGGAATGGTAAAGTTTGATATACTGTCCACTTGACTTTTATACACTGGTTGGACACTCGTGGTTTTTTAGGGTTCCGTGCCCAAAGAGTGTAAACGGGATCCTATTACTAAGCCTACGCTGTCTGTCCATCTGTCCGTCTGGCCATCCTACCTTTTAACGGCTGTATCTTTCAAACCGTAATAGAAAGCCAGTTGAAATTTTCTCAGAATAAATGTAATGTTACGGACGGTTATTTACAAAAAAAAAAAATGACAAAAAAAAAAAATTTACTTAAGTAACCTAAATTGATAATTATTTCTTCTTTAATAATAGTTAATGTTATATTTCTACGGTGGAAGAGAAGCAGAATTTTCGTAGCACCGCTTTCGTAGCACTCGATTCCACTTCGGTCCACAAAGATCGTAGTGCTACGACGCATGCTACGCAAGAGTGTGCCGCCGAAAAAGTATTTTAATACTAAAAGCTTCAAAGAATAATAAAATCCAAATAATCTTTATTATTTAATAGTTATTACTCAACTGTGTTGTGAATGCTACGAGTGTAAAACATGCTGTGAAAAGACAGTTGAGAGTTAGCTTGATGCATGAGGTGAAAAGTCAAAGACTGGCTACGTATCGTAGTAGCTTTACCTAGACTGTAGTCTATGAGCATACAATATGAAAACAAAACGAACTACGTTGAGCTACTGTGAGCATATAAGGCGTGTTTTTATCCTCGATAGATACAATCTGGTTGTCTTAAAAACGCGGGTGATTCGGTTTCTTCTAGGCAAACGTGCTCCATCGTAGACCGCGCAATCAAATAAAATAATTTATTAGTCAACATCAGGCTTAAAATCAGGTGAGGTGGTGGTAAACGCAAACCTATTACTTAATAATGAAAAAGCTTTTCACGCGGTATCGACCGCGTTACATTTTTTCGGTTAAAATTATCCTGTCACTTGCCGGTCCTCCAACTATTGTATTTGTATACAAATTACGTCAATTCTTTCCTGTTGCTGCGTGGTAGACGGCGGGATAAAGGAACTAAGAAACCAACAAACATATTCGCATTTATAATTTTGATGTGATTTATGATTCTTTGTGAGCGGTGGTGGCCGAGCGGTAGCATGTGTATTATGCAATCTGACAGCACCCGTTTCGATCCTCGGCCCTGCATCAACAACTTATTTAATACCTTTTTTACATAAATAATAGGCTTGCGTTTGACCACCATTTCGCCTGGTGTTAAGCGATGATGAGGTCTACGATGGAGCACGCTTTCCTAGAAGAAACCGATTCACTTGTGATTTGAAGACACCCAGATTGTAACCATCGGGGAACACCCATTCAGGCAGCGTATTCCACAGACTAACAGTTCGCACAATAAATGTGGAATCAAATAGTTTCGTACGGGTTTTCGGAATATCAACCATAAAGCAGTGACGATTTTTCGTGCCCGCTCTGGCAGTCCTATAGGAAAATTGGTAGGAGGGAATTAGACCTTGCAGATCCGATGGACACTCTCCGAAATGTTTCCGATAAAAAACCTAAATATATTATGTGCCGTCGATATCGTTGCTCAAAAACGGTGAAGGAAAAAACATTGTGAGGAAACCGGTATGACTGATAACGACATTATGACATTCTCCAATATGCACTGAACTTGAAAGATGGTGGTTTTTTATCTAGCTAGAAGATATACGCATCGCTATGCTCCACGAGCAGGACGCATTCCTCCCGCTAGTAGGAAACTAAGTTTGGAGACAATAAATCTCATGTTTTGTCGAAAGGAGCCTAACTTGTTTTTGTTAATATGCGGAAGTGGACTGTTTATGGCCAAACGGAGATTTAACGACGAAGTTGCTGATATATCCTTTGGGGAGAACTTTTTTTCAAATTGGGAGGTTTTTGAAAAGGTCGATGGGAATAGGTTGCTACAGTCTTACGTTCAGAAACCTAGCGAAAGTGATATTCAGCTTTTCCAACTTAAGACGGGAAAGTGATATTCAAAGTAGGCGTGCTCTAGGCATTATGCCTGAAACATCTTTGGGTGGTGTGGTAAAAGTTGTTTAAAACTATTAGGAGGTACCTACTATAAACTCGTTTCATAAATTTATTGGGACTTATCGCGCATTATTTTGTTTAGGATACCTTCCACTCGATGTTTCACCCATGTTACAATGGCCGTGGTCACGACGGGATTGAAAACTGCAGGCAAGTCCGGCGAGAAATGCGGGTGTTTTGTTCTTCTACCCTCATTTGATATTAAAAAATTGCAGGGTTGTCATTACCACACACAACGCTTAGGGTGGAACATTTCACCTATGGCGGGAAATACAAATTTATTGCAGCTTTTTTGTCCTTGTAGCTAGGACGGGTAATTTTTGTCAACGAGCATGATGTTTGAGAATATTGATTATTGATTATTATTCTTTACAAAATCATGTAAAGCTATTTATCTCTAATGCTCATTATTACTTACATTAGCCAATAAACAAAATTTAGCTGTTTCAAACGGTTTATTGGCAAATGTAAGTAATGTGGTACGTTACTGTTAAATAGCTGTACGTGATAATGTAAAGAACAACCAACGATTTGCGCAAACACTGTGTCATTTTACAATAATTACCCGGCCTAGCTACAAGGACAAAAAACTACTTATTTGAAATTTGAATTTCCCGCCATATGTGAAATGTACCACCACAAGCTCCTTTCAGTTTTGTATACCCGTTCCATGTAACCCTATGCCATGTAATAAATTAAAAGATCAACAACGTAAAGTAGGATCTGCAAATACTCATCTGCAACTTTCCGAGGCGCGCAGAACTATGTGATACGAACATAATTTGTGTTATACGATGTTTACTTGCTGGTAATTAGCCGTTTAGTTTCTCGGAGCAAAGTTGATAATTCGTTTGCATTTGCTTGTCAGTAGTTGTTGATTACAGTGTTCGTCTGGCTCCGTTGCTGGGAGCGCTTCTGTAAACGAATCAGGGGGGTAATACAAACGGGGGATTTGTAACATGGTTGAAATATGGCCATGGCACGGCCATTGTAACATGGTCAAACGTCGAGTAAAAGGTACCTATTTTTACCTAAATAATACGTGATAAGTCCCGATAAACATTTAAAACATGTGCGTAAATCGCGAAAGTTTAAAAATTACTAACAGATTTGTATCAAGCTGTGATTTGTACATGAGGAATTTCTAGTGTAATTCCGCTTCTACGTTGCTTCGAGTTCGATAAGGAGAGGAGATGAGTTTTTCTCTTTTATGTAATTAATATTTTAATTTTAATTTGAAGTTAAATTTTAAATTAGCATCACAAATATCTATAGAGAAAAATAATTTATCCCAAAATCCTTATTGTACTCGAAGCGACGTAGAAGCGGAATTACACTAGGAATTCGTTATCTATAAATAAAATGGACTTCCACAAAGTAACGCCTGATTCAATCCACTACCAAGCTGTCATTTCAAAGAGGATAGAGGAAGCAAAAGAAAGAGCAATAATTATGTCTATTGAACTCCCATTCCGGCGTTTCTGAGTAACTGTAATCATGGGGTTTTTCAAAAGGAATGTTAAGGCAAGATTTTCCCACTGCTGAGCAACGCTTGTTACTACAGATGACTTAATATATTGTATACAGTCGCATTTAGAGGTAGCAAAACCATGGCGCTTAAACAGAGTCGTGGGTTTCGCTTCTTTTATATTTTTGAAGTTTTTATCATATTTTTCGAAAACTATATCTGTAATTTAAAATATACCTATACGGTTCCCTCCATAATTATGAAATCTGTATATTAAGTTATCATAGACATCAGTCAGTAAATAGATATCTGAATGAATCCAAGCTCTAATCAGTGTTACTTAGAGAGTGAATCGGCTTCTTCTAGGCAAGCGTGCTCCATCGTAGACTTAACATCGAGTGAGATGGCAGCCAAGCGCAAGACTATCTATTATATAAAAAAAATTACTTCCAATTTTTTTTCTGTCGTTCGAAATATATATCGTCCTAATCGTGTTTCGGTCTTTACGGTTACCTAAATAAAACATTTTATATTGATAGGACACCATTTTTATAATTTTATGTTAACCATTGAAGTAGAAAAACTAAAACTAGAGTGACTGAAATTGCTGTGGGAAAGGAGTGCCTTAATATAAAGATTTAAGGTAGGAACTACGTCAAGCTAGAACAAATTAACGCTCAACTTTCATCCGCGCTACTCGCAGCATATTAGCCGTGCGCTTCCGGCGCCACACCGGAACTTGCTAATTTGTTTGTTGTTCCTATTTGTTCGTGTACTCGTACTGTTCATTAATTCATTGTTCTTGTAGAAAACTAATTTGCGAGTTGAGAGTCGATACGTCTTCAGCTCAAGGCCAAGTTTAGCCCCTGCGCGATAGTGAACATAGGTACAACAGGCTAACAGTGACATATACCTACTCGGTGACTGGTTAGACAGTGTAAATATTTGGGGATATCAATGTACCTATCATCATAGCCCGTTGGTCCAGTTGGTAGTGAACCTGCCTTCTGAGCTTGGGGGCGTGGGTTCGATTCCCATCTAGGACAAACATTTGTGTGATGAACATTTGTGTTTGTTCTATATCTGGTTGTTAATATCTATTTAAGTATGTATTTAAAACTATATATGTATGTATATCAGTCTCTGGCAGCCATATCACAAGCTTTGCTTAGTTTGGGGTCAGATGACCGTGTGTGAAAAATGTCCCGAATATTTATTTATTTTATTTATTTATCACTTTGATCAACTTTTACTATGAGACCAACCCTTAAATCACGAAAAAATATCAGCTGTTCCATACATTCCATTACAATTTTCCAAACAGTGTCAATGAACTTTTTATATGGAACAGTTTTTTTCGGGATTTCAGTGTTATAACTTTATAACTATGGAAGTTAGAAGGTTCTAAATAAATATGACGGATGAACAGAACAAACTTACAATTTTTTCTTGTACAACGGAACTCTAAAAAGTTACACTTTTAACTGACCTTAAAAATAAGAGATGTGCTACATGTTATTTTCACCGATTGTAAACCGAATTAAAATTGTTTTATTTCTTTACTATGATTTTATCTCAAAGATGATTTTATTTAAATAAAAAAAAGGTGAATACTTAGAATAACTACACAAAGAAACCAAGTACATTCGCAAAATTTAAGCCATTCAAATGGTGTCATAGCTCCAAAAAAAATATAAAACTTTTACTATGACAATTTGCGCGGTGAAATCGTACCACAACAAATGAGAAAAGCAGCATAAGAGTTATGGTGTGATATTCCACAGGTAATCTTTTAATTTTCTTGCTTAAATCGTTTAAAATACCAATCGAAACGTAAGCTACAAAGCGAATTTGTAGCTTACGTTTTGAGAAGGCGTATTTTGGAAACCTACCTTCTCTGAGTAGTTATTCTAAGGGTGAATAATTAGGAGATGAATCGTGTTTATTAAACTTTCCGTGAAGTTATTTCCTTTTTTGCTATTGCCCTGAAGCTATTTTTTAGTTTTGGTACTCCAATGCGGGATCTTTTCAACCCCAAAATGATAAGTAGCCAAAAGCAAAACTTGGCGAAACTTCAAAGCCCTTTAAATTTGTAACACAGTTGAAATACAATCCAGTACTATTTCAAGTTAAGCCGGAAAGAGTTTCGAAAGGTTTTAAGCTGCGGGCTGTTACAAACCAGTCCTTAAGAACTTTGGGGTCGTAAACGGGTGTTTCTATACAACCCGCAACCACAGTAAAGAGACAAACAGTAAAAACCTAACCAATGTATAACTTAATCAAAATTTTCTCAAGATCTTAAACAGCTGATATCGATTTACACCAATCAATTATTCAGCGTGGTAATGCTTCCAGCATGCTGGGTACGCTGATACCTAGTGAGTTTTTTAATGCCATATGTTGCAAACAAGCAGACGGGCCGCCTGATGGTAAGCAGTCACCGTCGCCTATGGATACTTGTAACGCCAGAGGCATCACAAATACGTTGCCGACCCTTAAGGACTCTATTAACTCGCCTTTTGAAGAACCCCATGTTGTAGCTTCTCGGAAACACCGTAGAAGGTAGCTCATTCCACATTATGTAGGTGTTTTTGATAACTTAATAATGTCGTGAAAATCTTATCAGACCAATGCATGGATACTAAATTTCAAT